>CM050521.1:81333559-81753559 GCA_027563665.1 Antrozous pallidus
TATCAGAACATTGTCAGGGCGAGCAGAGGGGGACCTGCTGGGCGGGGGGGTGGGGGAGGGGGTGTGTCACGGGGCAGGGAGGGGACTCTCAGCTGTGAATGTGTGCTGTGCACTTGGACGTGAATCTGGTCACAGCCCACCACGCTGCACATCAAGGGTCATGGCACTGTGTGAATTCCATTTGCAGGTCTCATTTTTAAACGGCAGAGCTGGCCCCCGGCTCTAATGGAGAGGAGCAGCCTCAAGGTTATACAAGCAGGGAGGAGGAGGCGTGCCCTGTACTTGGAGACTTGGATTGTCAAGGTGGCATCTGCTGACTTCAGCTCACTGCTCCACAGCCACCCCTTCCCACATTCTCTACAGCTTTTACTGAAGATTTCTCGGGTGGCCCTAGCCAGCATGGCTCAGTGCGTAGAGCATCGGCCTGCGGACTGAAGGGTCACGGGTTTGATTCCAGTCAAGGGCACATGCCTGGTTGTGGGCTTGATCCCTAGTAGGGGGCGTAGAGGAGGCAGCTAATCAATGATTCTCTCTCACCATTGATGTTTCTCTCTCCCTGTCCCTTCTTCTCAGAAATCAATAAGAATATATTTTTTTAAAAGGAGATTTCTTGTGTTTGAACAGCACAATGTGGCATCAAAAGTGACTCTGCTATAATGATCATGCAATAAAGCTTCTGTAAGAAAATAAAAAATACCCTGACACCTTCACTCCTGGGGATAGGTAAACAATTTCTTAGACAGGATCCAAAACGCACTAACCAGAAAATAAACAAAGTGGACTTCATCCAAATTAAAAGTCTCTGCTTATCAAAAGATACCATCAAGGAAGTAAAATGAGGCAAATTCTAAAACAACATATATGTCTAACATGCATCTTGAGTATATAAAGCACACCTATAAATTAGTAATAAAAAGACAAAAGCCAAGTTACAGACTTGAACAGACACTTTCTTAACACACAAGTGGTATACAAATATATGCGAGTGCTCAACATCACCGCTCATTAGAATATGCAAACCAGAAACAACAAGATGTAATCAGTGCACAGCCGCTTGATAGCAGACAATACCGGAAGTATGTCACGTGGATATGAAAAAAATGAACTCCCATATACGCTGGCAGAAGGGCGAACTGGTAAAACCTCTTTGGGGAACTGTTGGGGCATTTATTCTTTAACGGTTAAGAATACACCTCCTCCAGGACCCACAATTCCACTTCTATCTGGAGAAGTGAAAGCATGAGCCCACACGAAGACTTGGTCAAGAATGTCCACAGCAGTCTAATGAACAACCAGGTCCAGAGGCAGGGATCCACGGAACACTGACAGCTGGCAGAGGGGAGGGGGCGCGAGGACTGGATGAGAGGAGGTGAAAAGATTAGCCAAAGAGCAGATATGCACAGCAGACCATAGTGGTGACGGCCAGAGGGAAGGGGGGTGGGGGCTGGGTAAGGTGAGGAAAAGTGGGGAAAATGGGGACATCTGAAATAGTGTCAACAATAAAAATAAAGTTTAGTAGGAGAGGATGGGGGGAAGTCAATGGGGGAAAAAAGGAGACATATGAACTACTATTTGTAATACTTTAAACAATAAAACAATTAATGACAAAAAATAAAAGTGTTTGGATAGTAAAAAAAAATAATAATAAAATAAAATAAAGTTTAAAAAGTGTCCATAACAGTTCTATTCTTAATAGTGAGAAACTGAAAACAACAAAAATGTCCATCAATAAGTTAATGTATAAATAATTGGTTGTATATGCTATCATGGAATATTGCAAAGAAATTTTGATGTACACAAAAGTGTGTTTAAATCTAAAATCCATTATGAATGCCGGATACTACAGACAATTCCCTTTGTGATTCCACCTGCATGAACTGGGAGAGCTCACAAAACTCATCCATGCTAGAAATCAGAGCAGTGCTTTTCTCTTGGTGTGCGCATGGGAGGTGAGGGGAGAGGGCAGAGAATGACCGCAAAGGGCTCTGGGAACTTTCTGGGTGTGGGAATGTTTTATCTCTGCAGGGGCTTGTTGGTTACATGATGTCACAGACCAGGGGTTCTCAACCGTTCTAATGCCGTGACCCTTTAATACAGATCCTCATGTTGTGGTGACCCCCAATCATAACATTATTTTCGTTGCTACTTCATAACTAAGAGTTCTGCTACTGTTATGAATCGTCATGTAAATCTCTGTGTTTTCCGGTGGTCTTAGGCTCTACAGCAGCGGTTCTCAACCTGTGTGTGGGTCCCAGAACTGCTAGCAGGGTCGCCTAAGACCAACAGAAAGCACAGAGATTTACATGACGATTCATAACAACAGCAAAGCTATGAAGTAGCAATGAAAATAACTCATGGTTGGGGGTCACCACAACATGAGGAACTGTATGAAAGCGTCGAGGCTTTAGAAAGGTTGAGAGCCCCTGTCATAGATACTATGACGCTCTGCCCACAAGCCTTCTCTGTGCCTGGGATCTGTGGTCTGCTCCTTTAGCCCCAGCTCTGGGCCTATCAGCCAGGCAACCCATCCGCATGTCTTACTGGGCACTGGCCTTGGCCGCAGAGGACTGTCTTGCCTTACTGGAAGTAGCCGTGACGAATGACTGACCCAAGCAGGGATTCAAAGGCCTGACCCCCCTGGCCTCACTCTGGGACACTAAAAGGCCATCATCCCTTCTCCAAAGTTCCCATTAGGATTAGCCATGACCTCAGTTGTAGCAACATGGATGGCTCTGCCCTTCCTCACTGGTCTGCAAGTTTCTCATCGGCAGCGTATCTTCCATTTCAGCATCTGACTCCAGCAAATGGAACCAGAAATGGTCCCAGGCATAGACTCTGAAATAAGAGTCTTGGAGCCGGATAAAAGGCCAATGAGAGCCAGCCACTAGTGGTGGGCAGAAGATGGGGAGTTCTTAGCATGCTTGGGGTGCCAGGATTACAGCTTGTGCTGGTGATGGGTGTGGTTGGCATATCTGAGGAAGGGGAGGCGTTAGGGGGTACACTGGGTGGGATGAGGGAAGAAGTGACCACAGGATGGCAGGACTGAGTGGCTGTTGCAACCACAGATTCACCAAAGTGAGTGGAAACCAAATAAACACATTCTGGGGGATACAGCAATAAAAACCAGCGGTATGCAGTTATTTGAGATGGAATGGAGAGCAGATGTGCCTGTTATTACTACTAGCAATAAATACTAGCTACGATTTGTTGAGCAATTGCTGTGTACCAAGAATGTCCACATTTGCTCCTTCATCTCATCCTAATGACAACCCTGTGGGGTGAACAGCATGCCCACTTTAAAGAGAGAGAAACTGAGTCCCGGAGAACTGACAAATGGCCCAGAGTCATCAATCTCGTGAGCTGTGGAGTCAGAATCCCAGCCCTGCCTGCTGACCGTGGGACCAGGGCTGTTTCTAGCACGTAGAACTGCGTCCTGGTGGCAGATGCCTTAAGCATCTTGGAGAAACCGCCTGGCTTCCAGCAAGCAGGCTTAAGAAAATATGCTTTTTCTTTCATGTTTTTGAAGACAGAATCAGTCATAAAGGGCATTCCTTTAAGACCTTCTGCTTTGAAGTGATAAAAGCTAGATTGAGGGAGGGCTCCCAGGCCCCTGATCTGGGCTCACCCCTGACCTTGGAGCCAGGAAATGTGATTGCTCCTGCCATCCCTTCCATTTACTAGACTTGCTCGGCTTCTTGGGTCTCTAGTGATTTTTTTTTTCCTTAAGAAAAGAAGATAGCTGGGTTAATTTCAAGTTCTCCACCATCTATCTGTACCGAGCTGGGAGAGTGTTGAGTGGGAAAGGGTTTCATTGTCCATGAGAGCCTCCCGGCTCTTCAACACACCACTTCTGCCTCATGTCAAAGGGAAGCCAGTGGGTTTATTAAATAGCTGTCAGAGCGAATGAGCGAGCGCCGAGAGCACACAGAGGGGAGATTGGATTAGAGGCAGAGGACATGCCACACTAAACAAGGGCACAGATTTATGGCCTTGGCCATGCGGCCTTTGCCATGATGCCCCAGGTAGATGTCTGCATGGGCGTGGAGGGGTGTCTGGGGCAGGGAGAGCGCGGGGAGGCAGAGGGAAGGGCTGTGCTTCTATAAAGGCATTGCTTCTCGCCCAGCTCGGAGCACAGGGATGTGCAGTCACTGCCCCAGCCTCTTGGGTACGGGGTGGGAGGTCCGCGGAGCACAATGGAGGGGGTACTGAGCGAGCCCGTTGGCAGCATCCGCCATATGCCCTGTGCTGCTTTAAAGCCAGTTCGTGTTGGCTTTCATGTTACTTGAAATTCATGCACCAAGAAGTGAATACTGGTCATGTTTTGGCAATCTTGAAGAGCCCGGCTACCAGAGCTTAACTATGGGGAACTGAGACTCTCTTTGAGCAGGAGCATGACATGAATGCCTTATGTTTATTCTCTTTATATTTATTTTATACAAACAATAATCTCATAAGAGTGGCCAACTAGGTGAATACCAGCCAGCCACGTGTGACGGCAACTGTCCACGTGTGGAGAAGTGATATTGTAGGCGGGGCTGAATTAAGATGGAAATCAACTCTCATATCTGAGACATTGCTAGGGAAAAAATTGGAGGGACCCTGTAATTAGAATTCTTTTTTTTTTTTTAATCCTTGCCTGAGGATATTTTTCCATTGATTTTTAGAGAGAGGGAGACAGAGAAAAAGAGAGAAACGTCGATGTGAGAGAGATAGATCTATCAATTGCCTTCCCACACACCCTGACCAGGGCCAGAGATCCAGCCTGCAACCAAGGTACATGCCCTTGACCGGAATTGAACCCAGGACCCTTTAGTCCACAGGCTGACGCTCTTTCCACTGAGCCAAACAGCGAGGGCAAAATTATTTTAGTTGTATTAGGAATACCTAGGTGCTGATTTAAGAAAATCAGGGGCTTTGTGATAAAAGTACAGTGGTATCTGACCAAACCAGGACAGGGAGCTGGGACTCAGAAGGGATTAGAGCTAGTGCTGTCTCTCCTCCTTCCATCTTTCTTTCTTTCTTTTTTTTTAAAAAAAATATATTTTATTGATTTTTTACAGAGAAGAAAGGAGAGAGAGAGATAGTTAGAAACATCGATGACAGAGAAACATTGATCCAAGTGTGGAGAAGTGATATTCTAGGTGGGGGTAAATTAAGATGGAAATCAACTCTCAGATTTGAGACATTGCTAGGGAAAAATTGGAGGGTCCCTATAATTCTTCAAACCTCCTTCAAACCCCCTACTGGGGATGTGCCCAAAACCAAGGTACATGCCCTTGACCGGAATCGAACCTGGGACCTTTTAGTCCGCAGGCTGATGCTCTATCCACTAAACCAAACCGGTTTCGGCCTCCTCCCATCTCTCTTGCATCTTCTTCAGCCCCATTTTGTAACGAAAGACTGGCATCCTCTGCATTCTTATGGAAACAAGCTCACTGGCCGTTTCTGAGTGTGCATCTCTCTCTCTTTCCCTCCCACTTATAAAGTCCGTGGCGGGAACTCTCCTTGGCCCAGGTGGATGCTCGCCTCCGAGCCAATCCATCACGGCCCCTGGAGGATGGAAAGGGGGGAGGTCCACACCACCAGGCTCCTCGCGGTGGATCTGGAAAGGTGTGCGAGGTATCATCCCCTAGTAGCAGCCATTTTCTCCCAACCTGGTGTCCCTGGATGTGGACTGGCCAGGGTGGAGTGAGGGAGAGGGACAGTCAGTGACAACAATGAGGCTCCTGGCCTGAGGGACTGAGAGAATGCAGCCTCATTTCTCTGAATGGGGCTGATGCTCCTACAACTGGTTGAGACATGAACATTCTGACTATAGAGCAGCATGGGCTGGGAGAGGCAGCTGAGGACGGATCAAGGAGCGTGATTGGGGTGACTTCCCCATGTTTCTAGGGACCGGAGAGCTTTCAATCCCAGTGAAGGGCAGGTCTAAATAGAGACAAGGCCAATTCGGGGGCAATCAGGCATCTGTGAGGGCAAGAAAAACCTGAGGCTTAGGGGTCCTCCTAGGGCCTCTCTTGAGTAGAGTGACACCTTTGTTCCCAGAACATAGGCCTGACCCCCCTGCCCCCGACACACTCACACACACGCGCGCACACACACACACACTCACACACTCAAACACACACACTCACACACACACTCACACACACACACTCACACACACACACACACACACACACACACACACATACACACACTCACACACACACACTCACACACACACACTCACACTCACACACTCACACACACAGATACACACACACACATTCACACACACTCATACACACTCACACACACACACACACACTCATACACTCAAACACACACACTCAAACACACACACACACTCACATACTCACACACACACTCACACACACACTCACACACACACACACACACACACACACTCAGACACACTCACACACTCACACACACACACACACACTCACACACTCACACACACACTCAGACCAGACTCAGATGTGGGCAGGGTCTACGGCGACTCTGGCTACGTGCATAGGTGCCTGGCTGGACAGAGAGGAAGCTGCCATCGGTTGGCAGCGGCTGAGTGAGTATAAGCAGAGGGGCCCTCCAGGCCCCGGGGGAAGGGGCAGCAGTGGTTACAGGGGCTGCTCTTCCAACACCGGCAGCAGAAACAGCCAATTGACCAAGGAGCCACTTCGCACAGAGCCCCGAGTCCCTGTCAGTGGGGAGCTCCAGGCCGCCCTGCCATCTGCCGGGCCAAACGATGAGCTTCATTGTCACTGACATAGACAGTGGCAGGGGGAGCAGGGTGTCTGGCCCAGGAGGCTGAGACACACGTTTTGTGGAAAACCAAAGGGGGCCTGGCGACACTAAGCGTGACCCCAACAACATTCCAGCTTGGACCGGAAGGTGCCTTAACCGTCTAACAAGTGTTGGTAAAGCGATGGGGTGTTTACAAAGTGGTCTGCACCCAAAGCGCATCTGGGCATCTGGGAGACTGTCTGATCTCAGCCTGCTGTCCTGAGGGAAGGGTGCGGAGGCCAGGAGCCACTGAGAACTGTGCTCCGGGCTGTCAATCCCTGCTGATGGGCAGGCTCAGCACCAGCTCCGGTGCCTGTCTGTGCACCTGCAGGGGCTGCTCTGAGGTCTGGGGCATCATTCATCCTACCCAGAAACCTGTCTCCTGTACTTGGTCCTGCCCTGGTCCTCTCGGGCCCCCCCCACCCCCCACATTAACAGAGAGGTGCTGCCCCAGCTAGGCAGCACGCCACTCCCACCTGAGCATGACAGGGAAAACAGATGATGCAACAAAGAAATGAATGGAGATAATGGGGCCACCAGCTAAGTTGCCCGTTTTTCAGCAGTACCTGTGGTGGGAGTAATCGACGGCAGGGAAGGCCAGACCCAGTTTGGCCCAGTTTAGTGATCACTAGCTCACTTTACTTAATTTTTAAGGAAACCGTTTGCCTCCAATAAATAAAAACAGAGTAAACCATGGGACTTTCAGTGAACTTCAGTCACTGGCCCGATCTGAAGAAGAGAGGCAGCTGGGAAGAACTGGACATGAGTGATCACCACTAACAACAAGGGCAGACCGATGCCAAGTCACCTCAACTTCCTGTGCCTGTTCCAACCCATTTCCTCTTCACATAGACTCTGTGGGGCTGAGCGCCAGTATTGTCCCCATTGCACAGATGGTCAAACTGAGGCCCTGAAACATCGCCTGATTTGTGCTTAAGGTGGCACAGCCGGCAGGTGTCAGTTGAACACCTAGAAGACAGATTCTGGGCCCAGACTGGCCAAGAGCTGTGCTCAGCTGGGACTATCAGCTGGCACTACACGCCCTGTGGTGGGGATTCCCACATCATGGCAACTGGGCATGAAGAGGGCACCTTCCAGGAGGGAGCAGGTGGGAAGCTCTGAATGGAGACAGCGCGAGGGACCCTGCAGGACCTCCTCGGATCAGCCTCTCGAGCAGGGGTGGGGAACCTTTTCCTGCCGAGGGCCACTGGGGGATTGATAACATTATCCATGGGCCATTCAAAATGATCACCTTAGGAATCAGCCGCTATCTTTGGTCAAACATTGAATTAACTCATCCCTAGTGCCTTGGCCGGGCCCGACCAAATGGTTTTGAGGGCTTCTATGGCCCGTGGGCTGCACAATTCCCACCCCTGGTCTAGAGTCATGTGAGGCGGTATTCCTCGGCCACTTCCCACGGGTTACGAGCAAGTGGCCGAGGGCAGCCCAGGATCAAGGAGAGGGTCAGTCACCGCTAGGCGTGGGGGAGTGGCAGGCCCCATCGAGAAGGGCTGTGGGACGGGACATCTGTGGCCGTCTTTGGAAAGCGTGTCCATGGAGTGGCATCTGTACTCATCGTGTACACAGAATCCCCTGATACGGGCTGCCGTTCACGCCGCACAGGGTAGTGAAAAGAACCCTGCTCGCATGTTCACCGGGCGGTGTTCTGCTTTCGGCTGCACCCCTGAGCTGCCTGGCAATGGCCTTGGGCAAGTCACTCACCCGTCTGAGCCCCTGGGACCCTTGTGTCCTGGGAGAGCACCTGGAACGAAAGAGGAACCTGCCCCTCTCGCTTCACAGGGTTGTTGTGAAAGTCGCCGGGGGTCTGCGAGGGCCCTCGCTGTCTCAGGCCAATGGCGAGGGCTCCAGAGGGTCATCTGACGTTTGCCTGTCCAGGAGGTGGGGCCTCTGCAGACCATCTGCGGCCCAGGCTCTCCCGGATGCTCGCTGAGTAGGAGGCCCCAGCTTCCAAATTAAGAATGTAACCAAAGCTTTTAATTCTCATAATTGAGTTCCCCACGAAGAGCAAGGCAGCACCTGGCGTCCTGCCCTCTCCCACTAGAAATTAGAAGGATTAAGTGTACCACGCAATTGCTTCTGGGATGTTTCTCCCCTGACCTGGGGGAGGGAGAGAGAGGGGGGAAAAGAGAGAGAGAGAGAGCTATGGAGGAGGATGCAAAGAGCAGAAAGGATACTTGGCCCCCACTGCTGATTCCACAGCTGCCAATCACAGGGTACCGGGGAATGGGCATGTGCACGCCAATGCCCAAATCTCGGGGCTGGGGTGGGAACAGGGTCAATACTTCTAGTTTCGAACATCAGAAGGGCTGAAGGTATCACCCTGTAAGTTGAGCGCTTCCTGTGAGGCAGACACCTCCCAAACCTGAGAGCTGAGTGTTCTTACAAAGGAGGCGACGCGCACAGAGGAGAAGCGCATCACCCCAGATTGGATGTCCTGGGAGGGATAAAAGCCAGACTTAAACTAAATGCCCTTCGGCTCCCAAGCCCAGTCTTCCCCATTGTTTCTATTGTCTCTCATCTCTTGGCAGGGCCATGGGCATGGGCAGGGAGAAGGAGGAGGAGGGGAGTGGTGGGGGTAAGAACTGGAGTAAGAGGACATCTCGGCTGAGCCAGCCAAGGACTGGTTGCTATGAGGCCCTCTGCCATGTCCCCAGCACCAGCCTGGTGCAGAGTGAGAGGCGAGAGACAGGCCGAGGGCAAGCCTGGCCTTGTGGGTGTATTTCTAGAGTTTGAGAATGATGCATTCCGGGCAGTGTCTCAGTTTACTCCTCCTGCTGCATGCCACGTTGTTCCGCTTACGGCTCATTGGGAAAGTGTTTGCTGAGTGCTCGTTATGTGCAAGGCACTTGCCTGCCTCTGGGGGTACACTGATGACTGCGACCCTCTGGCTCAGTTTAATGGGAGAAACATCATTTCTGTGCCGGCTGACTAATGCTCTCAGAGAGGGAAGCAGAAGAAGAACATCCAGGCTCACTAGGGGTGGCAACAGTCAAGGAAAGCTTCTTGGAGGAGTTAACACCGCAGCTGAGCCTTGAAGGACAATCGATGAAGAGTGAAGGGGAGCAGGAGGGAAGTCACGGGGCATGGGAAACAGTTCCGACTCGATGCTTCCAGTTTCTTTTCTTCTGTCGGCCTTTAGCTCCAAAATGTAACAAACGCGACGCAAACGGACTCAAACCATGAGTGCACAACGCAACGGCTACCAGTATCAGAATGAAAAAGGCAGTCACAGCTACAGAAAGAGGAGAGACTTCTAAAATCTTAAGACAAACTAAATGAAAAGACAAAAATCACCTTCGCAAAAAAAAAAAAAAAAAAAAAAGCCATTAGATGGTGTTCCTAGAAAGTTGTTAAAAATTACAAAGGTTTTACACAAATTGATAATCTTCCGGAGATTATCATGTAATTACCTCCATAAATACACAAAAGCATGTGATTACCTCCATAAACACACAAAAGCATGTGATAAAATTCTGTAGCATTGACACTATGAAACTGTTAGCAAGCCATGAGTTAGAGAGAACTTCCTTACCGTGTCAGACACCAAAGACAAACATCACACTTGGTGGTGAAACATTAGACACGAACAGGGAGGTCTGTGACTACCTCTCCTAGTGCACGCTGTACTGAATGTTCTAGCCAATGCAATAGGACAAGGTAAAGAATTAAAGATGTAAGGAATAAAAGAGTTTTATTTTTAGATTAAACAGAAAACAGAGGAGGGTTACAAATAAACTGTTAGAACAGAGTGAGAGGCGAGAGACAGGCCGATGGCAAGCTGCCTGGCCTGGTGGGTGTATTTCTAGAGTTTGAGAAGGATGCATTCTGGACAAGCTTTCAACACTCCCTTGGTCTAAGATCCACATACAACCTTCAACAATATTCCGATATACCTGAAATAATAAATTAGAAATTCTAATAGCAAAATGTATTGTAGCAACAAAACTGTAAGCTGTTTAGAAGTAAACCTAACAGAAGATATGAAATCTATAAAGAAAACAGAAAGCATTATTAGACGGCCACTCCTCACGAGCTAGAGCAACGCAGACTTAAATGAAGTCTATGAGTCAACGGATGGGCCCAGCCCACACCCTAGAACAGGGGTAGGGAATGTCGGGCCTGAGAAATTATTTGCTCTGGCCCTGCCATGGCATTAGGGGTGAATTAGTTACATGTTTGACCAAATATAGCTGATTTGTGCGTTGATAACTGTGTATGGCCCACAGAGGATGTGATAAATGGCCCTGGGCAGAGAAAAGGTTCCTCGCCCCTGCCCGAAGGATGGCATAATAACAAAGATTTAGAATCTCAACTTTGGCCCTGGCCAGGCAGCTCAGTGAGTTGGAGTGTAGTCCTGTAAACTGAAAGGTTGTGGGTTCGATTTCTAGTCAGGGCACATATCTAGGTTGTGGGTTTGATTCCTGGTTTGGGTGAGTGTGAGAGCAATTGATGGATGTTTCTCTCTCATATAGATGCTTTTCTTTCCCTCTCCCCTTTCCTCTCTCTAAAATCAATTTAAAAAAAACATATCCTTGGGTCAGGTTTTAAAGAAAGAATTCTCAACTTTGTAAAGTTTAGATATTAATTGGTGCTGGTATGAGAGTATAAATGGTCCTTCAAATGGTTTGACCCATTTGAAGGACAATTTGTTAGTATCAAAAGCTTCTAAAATATCCAAACCTTTTGATCCTGCAATATGAACATATATTAAACTATAAGAAAATAATTTGAAGATGTAAATCATGCACGTTCGTAATTACCATGCAGTTTTTAAAGCAAATAAATCAGAAATAGCTTAAAAGTGTCCATATATTTTTACCTAAATAAATATGGGTGTCTTCTCAAATGGAAAACTATTCAGTTTTAGATATTTATTGCTATCAATACATTTATTTCCATTTATTAAAAGGAAGCTTACAAGGCAGCCATTAGTAGATTGCCAGTTTGGGTACTTACGGTAGGTGCCTGTGTTTGTGGGTGTGCTATCTGCTGGAGGATGAGACTCTTTAGGGTGACAAACCCAGCAACCCTGGTCAGCACTGTGGAGGGGGTGCCCACGTCTCCCACACAGGAAGCGGGTGGGCTGCCCCTTGACCAACTGCCGGGGGGGAATGACTTCCTGGGTTTGATACAGGGTCCTCAGCTGAGCACATGTGCTCTGAATGGAGGAAAGGCTAGAGCTAACCTATTTTGATTGGGATGAAATGCTGACTCTTAAAGGGGTAGGGGTGTGTGTGTGGGGGGGGTTGGTCTATTTGAAATATCTTATAATTGAAAAAAAACTTTAAAGGAGTTAGAAGAGAAAAGCTCCAACTTAAAATCACAACTGAAAACTTCAAAAGCCAGTAATAAACGCTGTAAGAAACGTGCAAGATGTCTATGAAGAAAACCAGACACCTACTGAGGAGCTTAAAAGAAGATGGTTAACATGCAATCTCAGGCCGATATATAAAATAGATGCTAATATTTGCTCTGCAAACAGATAACAGACTCCATTTATCCAGCCAGACACCCCACAAAGCGCGTCATGCACGTTGTCTCCGTCAATCTTCCAATAACCCAGCAAAGCGAGGATTACTGTAATTCCTGTCTTACGTGTGAGGACATTACAGAAGGTCAGGGTTCACTACACAGAGTCAGAGGACCGGGAAGAGAGGCTGAGCCCCAGATCATGGCCTTTGCTGCACTGTAACACACTCCCCCTACCCCCAGGTTTAAGTGGGTGGCATCCTGGAGCCCTGCCTCTGGACACCCCCTTGCACCCTAGGAGAAAAGAACTGGTTCCGCTAAGAGCAGGAAGCTGTGCAGCTCCATACAAACTTGGCTGATTCAGTGTTTCTTATGCTCTAGCCCAGGGGTCGGCAAACTCATTAGTCAACAGAGCCAAATATCAACAGTACAATGACTGACATTTCTTTGGAGAGCCACATTTTTTAAACTTAAACTTCTTCTAAGGCCACTTCTTCAACATAGACTCGCCCAGGAACAACAAAATGACAACAAATACATACCTACCAACAAGTGAATCTAAAAATCAAGTGAATGAAAAATCTGATGAACAGAATGGACTGATGAATATAATAGAATCAGGGACATAAAAAGGGAGTGGACTGACAATTCTCAGGGGGAAGAGGGTCTGAGGAGGGGTTCGGGAAGAGATTGGACAAAAATCTTACACCTATGGATGAAGACAGTGGCGAGGGGTAAGGGCATGGGGTGAAGAGGGGGATCAGGTGGAGGGGACCTGGGGGGGGGGGGGAAGAGAAATACCTGTAATAATCTGAACAATAAAGATTTATTTTTTAAAAAAATAGACTCGCCCAGGCTGTGGTATTTTGTGGAAGAGCCACACTCAAGGGGCCAAAGAGCCGCATGTGGCTCTTGAGCCGCAGTTTGCTGACCACCACTCTAACCTGCCAGCACCTATTGTTTTTTCTTTTTCTTTCTTTCTTTTTTTTTAACCCCAGTCCGTGTGTTTGGTGCTAACCAGTGAAGGGTAGCAGGAAGAAAGATGAACGGATTTCAAGGGGAAGGGACAGAGGCAAAGGGTGGGTGCTTCTGGAGTTCACCCACTACTGTTTGGTAACAAGGCGATTTCCTGCCCCAAAGAGGAAGGTAAGAAACTCTAGAATCCCACACAGGGAGGTTCCAGTCTCCTCTGCCCACTTAGTTCATGTAGGAACCCAGGAGAGTTAGTCAACCTCTCGGGACCTCAGTTCCTACATCCCCAGAACGGGTTGTCCAGGTGAGATGAGGCGATGCACGATTAGCCTGTGACACAGAACTCAGCATATGGTAAACCCAAATGACGTCCCCTGTCATCATCGTTGTCATCGTGGTCAGGCCGCCATCATTCTCAGAACCCGGAAGCCACCCCAGAACCCCAACTCCTGAGTCTCCCTGCTGCTCCCACCACAAGGCCTTGCTTTCCTAAGTCCCCCTCCGCAGGGACCCAGGAAGGAACAGAGGCCTGGGAAGTACCGCCCCCCCCCCCCCCCAATCTGGCCTTGCTCCTGAGGCGGGGGCTGAGCTGTTTGTGGAAGCCTGAAGGAGAGACCGATGATTCCAGATAAGATAGGCAATCAGCTGGACTCAGCACTGCAGACTTCTGGTCTACTTGTAAAAGGAGTCTTGTCATTTATTTGACAGTCCCCAGGATTTCACAAAGGGGGTGGGACAAATAAAGCCGAGCCCCCAGCAGAGTGTCCTGATAACCTCAAGTGCAGAGATTGCTGTTCCTGGGCCCCAGGCTGGGGCCAGCCCTTCCACCTCCTGGCTGGCTCCAGGCTCACTGTTCATTTTGATCAATGTTGGTTGAGTGCCTACCGTGAGGAAAGGAGGTCCAGGTGGTTTTCCTCTTTAGAGGCCAGCAAGATAGTTCCACTTCAAATGAACTCAGTTCCAAAAACTTAACTCAAAGCAGACATGGCCAATCAGCATCCCTGTAGCCACCAGGGCCCTTTAGTCAGCAAAGATCTGGGGTCAGAGGCTGACTCAGCAGCTCACAGGCTGTGTCAGCTCTCTGAGCTCCCAGTTTCCCCTTATTCTGTCACCAGTCTCATAGGATGGTGATGGTTAAATGAGAATGCATATGGAACACCCAGGAATGTGCGCCCCCCGTTAAATGAATCCTAAGGAAGTAACTGGTAAGGCAGAGGGCCCTTCTGCCACTTTTTCTGCTTCACAGAGTGTTTTTATGCATTAGGTTGCCTCAGAACTCAGATACCACAGCGATGGGGTAAGGCAGGCCCAGACCAGGCCCAGCATGTGGTAAGCCTGCCATACGCGTGTGTGGCCAGGGCCTCTGCAGCTGCTGACCAGTGAGGGTCTTCCCCGCTCACCTGTGCTTCAGGTGCGGTTCGCCACTCTCGGGATCCTCGGCAGCTGGACCGGGCCCGGGCCCGGGCCCAAAGCTGCACCTCAGTGAATATCTGCTGAATGGATGGCAGAAGAAGAAAAACAATGAGGGGAACCATAATCTCATTGTTCAACTAGAAATGCTGCTTATTTTTCAAGGTCCAGATCAGCACCTTCTCTCTGCAGCTTTCCTGGCTGCCTTGTCCTGTCCCCCTCCTACTATGTCCCTAAGGTCCCTTTCTTCTCCCTCTCCCTCTCTCTCACCTCTCACTCTCCCATGATAGAATGAGTCAGTCTCTCTCTCTCTCTCTCTCTCTCTCTCTCTCTCTCTCTCTCTCTCTCTCATTGAAAACCTAGAGAGAATGAAAGGGGTTGGAGGTAGCCCAGATAAGTGTAGTCTTCTCCTAGCACCGAGCCATGGCTGCTAGGCTCCACTTGGCTGTGGCCACGGAGAGCTTGCCCCAATGCCAAAGAAACAGAGCAGCAGGACAGGACAAGATGGCATACATTGGGGTGCAAACCTGGACATGAAGGGCAGGAACTAATTAGAGAGAGCACTTAGGGCAGTTTAAGGAGAGGTGGAGGAGAGGTGCGATGTGGCCAGCCCACGGTGACCACCCAGCTAGGCAGAGGACATGAATGACATCTGTGTTAGATAAACCAGTGCTGCTCACTCTGCAGGGTGCGCAGGAGTTGACCGGGGTCTTGTCCGAAGTCAGTTTGTGCTCTGGTGGGTCTGGCGTTGGGCTCAAGGTGCCGCACATCTAACAAGTGCCCCGGTGTTGCTGCTGCCGCTGGTCCGGGCACCATGCTTTGGGTAACAAGGGTTTAGTGCAAAGGGCACTGACCAGGCTCCCAAGCATGTCCCATCTTAACTTTGTTAAACCGTGCACAGGCCACCAGACCCGAACCTGAAGGACTCTGAACTTCTGCTGCCCAAAGGGATCCTCTGGTCACTGTTATCTTCCTCTCATCTTGCAGCCTCTGCCGGGACACTCCCAGGCACAGGCAGCCTCCTCCAGGCAGCCAAGGCTGAAGAAGGATTGATTTAAAAAATCTCGACAGCTCAATTTCAAACCTCTAGCTCCACCTCCAGAGCCACACCAGCTCCCACAGCATAGATATTGGTGGCCATGAAAACATCAGCTCGGCTTCCCTCCAAAGTATGCTTAATCCACACCAAATTTCATTTCATTGGCTGTCGTTCCCTCCAACCAGGTGACGTGAGCCTGTCTGTAGGGTGCTCCTGTCTCTCACATTCACTCTCACCCCCAACACATACAACTCTGGACACTGACCACCCCGGGGGGGGAGGGGGGCCCTGGGTTACCTTAACATAGTAGGTGCTTAGTAAATGTTGAATTGGTTAACAAAAAGCTTGACTTTTTTTTTTTTTTTTTTTTTTTTTTTTTTACTACTTGGATTAATCAAATTAGATTTTAAGGCAGTCAAATCTGTGGTGACAGATTTGGTGAGCTTGAGTGGCCTTACTTAAGGGAACTGGTAGGGAGAAGAAAAGAATAGAAACCGTGGTTCCTGGAACAAACGGTAACACCAGTTGCTCACAGTATGAGTGAAGGGGATTGGATTTTCCTACAATAATTACAAAATTCTCCAATAAGAAGATATCCTAGACCCTGCGTAAATCCGAGATGACAAACAGGTGACCTAAAGAGTCATTTCTCTCCCAGCCCATGCCTGTGGCAGACACTACTAATCAATCAGAGCACTTTCCCTGCTAGATGTAGATCTGAGAATCCTAAGTTTTACATTCAACATGGAGATTTGTTTGCCTGCCCACTCTTAACTTTATGGTTCTGAGCATGTCCATTTGAGTTCACATTAGTACAGTTCTCTTGAGTTTATCGGATGTCCCTTTGTTTCCTATGAGTCACAGCTCAGCCTGCACCATCTTGGGTTTAAGGTAAGAGAGGCTCACACTCCACATCGTACCATGAGGACAGGGATTGTGTCTTGTGCATTCATTCATTCATTCATTTACCAAATATTCATAAAGCCAGGTTCTCGGCTATATCTGAAGTTCCTAATGTCTATTTATCCTTGTTTGAAAGATGGCTGGCTGGATGGATGGATGGATGGGTGGACGGATGAATGGAAGAATGGAAGGATGGATGGATGAATGCATGTTTGAGTAGTCACCTCTCATGCAGTGATTCCTGGTAGTTTTGAGCCAGGATATTCCTCTGCTTCCTCTTTCTATGCCCCAAATGGTCCTTTTCTGTTTCTCTGTCTTTCCTTGTTTATACCAGAGCACATTCCATACACAGCCTCACCACCCCCAGGGGCAACACTCCCATTATCTGAGGGCACTTCCGGACACGTTTTCATCTGTGCCTTCCAGATTCTAGTCAATCAACCCAGATTTTTCTGTGGATGAAACTTGTCTTAACGGAGAGATTTACTATTTTCAGTAAGATTCCGTCATTTAGTATTCATGTAAAACGCCGTCTTAGAACTTTAGATAACTGTTTTTTCCATTCTCAAGCACAGTTGGACAAGGCAGTTACTATGAGCCCATTTTACAGTGGAGGAAATAGAGGCGCAGAGAGACCATTGATTTGTGCAAGATTTCACAGCCAAGTTGTAGAGTGGAGCAGGGGCCCAGTTTGCCTGGTTTGCAAGCCTGCACTCTCTCCAAGGGGGCTGTGGCTGGTTGGTGGCTCTGGCTCCTTGACTCTTGGTAGGCTGTGTGGGGGCACAAGAAGCCGGGATTTCTGCACTGTGATCATCTGCTCACAGGAAGGGTCATTTCCCCAGGACTGGTGAGGAGGGTGTCACCCAGCTTTTTCCCTCTGATGTTAGGCTCCCCATTCTTTGCTGTCCTCATTTACTCATCACTCTCTTAGATGTTTCTAAGCCTTCTAGAGAGGAGTTGACAGGGTACCCCTCCCTTCCAAAAAGGGGCGGGGAGTCCTTCCAGGCTTCACCCAATTAATGATTTCCTGAGGCTAAAGACAGAGCAAGAGCAGCCCTTTCCCTGGCCCTGCCTGCCTCCTCCAGCAGCTGCAGTGCCCTAACCCAGCTGCCCCAGGGGCCAAGTCTGGGGTGACCCAGGCACCCAACATCACCTCCTGGCCCTGGAACAACCCCCAGGCCTTGCCCAGCCCTGGGCCACCCCAGCTCTCCTGCACTGGGAAAGCCCCACTTTGTGTAATGGTTTAATTATCATGTCAATGTGGATTCATTACCATGGCAGCTGTCATTGCAAATGGGGGAGGAGGGGGCGCAGAGCCCCTCTGGTCAGCCTAATTGATGTAGTGAACAGAATACTATATTTACTCAACAATGCTTTGGGTTTTTCTTCTGACCTAGGAAGGACATCGGTGCTTACAGAATCAATAGCAGCTGAATTTTCATCCTCAGTGATGGGACAGCATCCACAGACTTAACCCCTCCAGGCCCACCCAGAGACCAGGCCCACCCAGAGGCCTGCAGGAGTCCCATTGCAGTGAGAGGCTGCAGATGCGGGGGGCCAGACAGGGGAAAACTTATTCACCAGTGTTAATCCTTATTTCCACAAGGGCCATATTCACCTCTGCATCCCTCCCAGCTACCCCAGAGTGTGGAACAACTTGGCGTTTAATAAATGTTGTTGAAATGAGTGACAAAACACTTTTATTGAACCCTGGCTGTGGCAGACACTGTCCTAGCTTTTACAGGTGTATCAACTGATAGTTCTCCCATCCCTATGAGAAGTACCGTTCTGGTTCTCTATTGCTATGTAGCTGACCACACTTAGCGACTGAAAGCCACAAGTTATTGTTATTATAGCTCACGATTCCACAGGTCAGGACCTTGGACAAGATGCAGAGATGACTTGTGGACCTCCATTCCATAATGTCTGGGCCTCAGTTAGGATGGCTTAAAGGGACTGGGATGCTAGAGCTAAAGGCTACCGAGGCCTCTGTTTCCCCAAATGCACAGAGTCTTCCAATGGCTGCTTGGGCTTCCTCACAGCATGGCAGCCTCTTTTGTGGAAGTTTCGGGTTTCAAGGTGGAATCTAACAATTCTCTTAAAGCCTGGCAGAGGACATGGGACATAGGACATTTTTCTAGACTTTATTGGTTAAACAATGGCAAGCCAGCTCAGATGCCAGGAGAGAGCAAATAGGTGGCCTCTCTGGAGTGGAAAAGTCCCCAAGAATTTATAGCCACCCCTAATGCACCACAGATACTATGATTATTTCTAAATATGATGGGAAATCAAGGCCTAGGGCGAGAGTAACTCCCTCCCTCAAAGTTGCACAGAGGTAAGTGGTGGTGTTAGACTCTACAGCAGCGGTTCTCAACCCCTAGCAGAGTCACCTAAGACCATTGGAAAACATAGACATTTACATTACAGTAGCAAAATTACAGTTATGAAGTAGCAAGGAAAATAATCTTACGGTTGGGGGTCACCACAACATGAGGAGCTGTATTTAAGGGTCACGGCATTAGAAAGGTTGAGAACCCCTGTGCTAGAGGTTGGACTCAGGGAGTTTGGCTCTTGAGATCTTAATTGCTATGCTCTGTGACCTTGGGTAACTCAGACCCCAACTTGGGCCTCAGCTTCCTATACAGTGGCGGGGGTTGAACCATATTTTTCAAAAGTCCTCTCACACATGAGCAGTTTCTAATTCTCAATTATAAGAAGAAGAATTCCACCCTGGTTTGTGCACACGTAGGTTTGGGGTACAAGTGGTTGGACTTGCCCCTCTCTGAAAAGTCTTAAAAATGGTCAAACATGTGTTAAGTCTCCAGAGATTCCTCAGAAAAGTCAAATCCAAGGGGAAGCAGTTTGTAAGCACTTGAGTTACAGGTGATGTGGCATCTGGTTCTTACAAGAAGTGCAGGTGGATCCCCACCAAGGACCAGCCTGCTGGGTAGGCCCAGCAACAACTTCCATCGTTCCAGAAAATAGCCACTTTAAAAAGCAGCTGAAGTGACCTTAAAAAGACCAGAGATTTTATTTTTTAAAGAGAAAATCAGTTTACCTGTTTTTAAAAAAATTAAATCTAATTCACCTTGTTCACCTTTGGAAGATAGGGTGCCAGCCTCAGGCTCTTGGTGACCCTGCGGACAACAGGCCTACCCCTTCTGCAGCCTGCAGGGTGGGTGTTCCCAAGCCTGCACTCTGCTTTCTTGTGCCTTAAAACCCACTGCTTTGGCAGGGCCTTTTTTGCAGTAGCAGATGCATAGGGGTTTGGGGACCGAGGGGACTGCTTCCCCACAGGGATCATCTACCTGGCATGGCAGGAGGCTGCCAGCTGCAGGGTCTGCGGGCATCCTAACTCTCCATTTAATCAAGTATCTTGATTCTCCCTGCCCCTGGCTTGAGGTGCCCCTCCTGGGCCAAGACCCTCTCTAGGGTGCATCCCTGGCACTTCCTCAGCTTGGAGCTCTGTTTTACCGTCTTTGTTGTGCTTTTATGCAGTCGCAGACATCTGTGCCTAGCAATATTCCAGTTGACCAAATATTCTAATCTTCATTTACATGCAAAAGAAATAGTTTTAAGTAACCTTTTATATAGCAAAATGATAAAAATGGTATGAGTGTAATCTAAATTTCTTCCTTGTATGACCCTGTATACTGTACTTTTTATTTTATTCCTTGTAATTAAGTTGCAGGCAGGATCTAGTTTCCAGGGCAGACGGGGTGAGGGCGGGGGGGCACTGCAGAGCCTGGCTTCTTCCTAGAAAGCCCCAGGCCTGAGACCTTCAGATGCCTTACACATAGCCTGTCCTCTGTCTGGGAGGATAAGGGTTCTCTTAAACTTTCAGGGTTTCTTTTTTCCTGCAAATCATGGACCAAAGTTATTTTTTTTTTTGTCTGCCTCTAACGCTGAGACCCATTAAGGTGGGACAATAGCCCTCAAGTCTTAACTCTCTCCTTTACCTTGTATAGTCCTGCACTCATGGGTCCAAGTGGCTTCCCTGTGCACAAACCTTGTGCTGTCTGGCCCCCCTTCCTGGGGCCTGGACCCCAAGTGTTTATGCTGGGGTGGGGATGAGGGATTAAATATTTATAATTTTTTATACCTGTTGTAAGACATGAGGGGCAGCAAATGCAGTTTTTTATGGTGACACAGATGTATATTTTAATACCAGCAATTACAGGTGCAGTATTGTAATGTGGAGCCTGGCACATTCCACTGCCTGCCTTACAGCTTGTAATGTTGAGAAAACTGAATTAAAGCGATTTTATAACAACTCTTGTCTTTTCTGCAGGCTTTCTATTCACATTGTAGAAGGCAGTTTGGCTAGTCTGTACTGGACTTTGAATAAACTCTTCTGTATCCTGGGAAAAACAACAACAAGAAGTGCAGGTGGAGCAGGGTCATATCAGCCTTGCTAATTCCTCCCTATAGACTGTTGGCCCCAGGAGGTGGGTCCTTCCCAGTCTGTTAAGCAGTGACTCAGCCTTGAAATCACTCCAGAACTGGGACTGGACCTGAGGGAGAGAAATAACCCACAGTAAAGGAATAAAGTCCCCTTTCTGTAGAGGAAACATTGTCCAGACAACCTTCAGCTCCTAAGAGCCCCAAGATGACTAGGCCCTTGGTGTGAATGAGGTTCTGAGGGCTGGTGGTTTGGGGGCAGATCTAACAGGACTAACCCAAAAATGTGAACGCAGTCTTGGCTCACGCAAGACAAACTGCCTGGGTGAACTTGGATGAGTCTCTTGCCCTCTCTGTGGCCCGGTTATCTCACCCACAAGAAAGGAATCTGAGCAAGCCCCGAGGACAAATAGGTTTCATCACTGTGCCAGCTTCACTGGCTGGAAGTGGCCCCCTTGGGGCCTGGATGGAGGGTGCTTGGACCACACGAATATGTTGTCCTGTGATGGGGCACTCCCTGGGGACGGCTGAAGCCAGAGATGCCTGGCTTCAAATCCCAGATCCTCCACTTAGTAAATGTGGGATCCTGGAAACCCTCTTAAATCTTTTGAAACTGCCTTTCTCTCTGCAAAGTAAGAGTCACAGGCATTTCAAAGAATTGATGGTGGCTTCAATGGGACAATATGGAAAAGCCCGCCAACCCAGTGCCTGGCGCACCATGAGTGTTCAATCAAGGGTCATTGAATAGGCAACCCGAGCACCATGGGATATACCGTGACAGACAGGGAAGTTTCCTAAATAAGTAGCAAAACTCATATTATAACAGTCTGTGCATTTTAGATCAGCTCTAAACCCGTAGTTAACGCTGTACGTCTGCTGGAATATAAAAAAAACAATATAAATGCACTTTTCTCATTTGAAAAGGACATGATATCTACCCTCAGATGAGGAAAGGTGAGCATTAAATGGGGTAAAATTGATAAAATGCCTGGTGCAGAGTGAGTAATAATGGCTGGTAATAATCGGCTATGGGAGGGCCTTCAGTTGGACATTAGAGAACTGAGGGAAAACCACGAATATAACTAATCTAGGAAAAGCCTTCAGTTCACACTTCCAACTTCACCCAAAATTGCATCTATGAGTAAGTTTGGTAATGCAAATGTGGGGAATGTTAGGGAAGGAGCACAAGGCCTGCCGATGCTGTGGCCTCATTCTGGCTGACAATATCTCAAATTTAGACCATCGACTGTGCCTGTGAATGGACACTCTACATGGCACCACTAAAACGATGATAATGTGATAGCACGCCGTGAGCACTTACAATGTACCCACAGTGCACTGCGGATGCATAGGAGCTCAATGAATCCTGTAGTAAACCAATGAGGCAAGTCCTATCACTCTCCCCATTGTCAGGGGCCACAGAGAGATCTGGAACCTCCCAAGATCACAAGCTTATTTTCAGGAGATCTGAGCCCTCTGGCCCTGAGGCTGTGTTTCCAATCTCATTGCCTCCAAGGAACAGATCCCTCCCCTATGGCTTTTTTAGGGACATGACAGAGGGTGGGAAAACTACCACTGTCCTAAACCAGGGAGCCTCTGGGCTGGTGGAGCCACGCAGTCCTCACTTCCACTCCCAGCCCAGCAATGAGTATCCCCACAACCTGCGTCAGAACTCACTCCAGAAGGGGGCTAATTATTGCCTGTTTAATCTTTGAGACGGGATTTAACTGAAATTTCAACCACATTGGTGTTATTGCAGTGGGTCTGGGAGCTAAGAAGGCCTCAGAAATCTAAATCTACCCATTGTCCACGTAAACCTGTTAAATGCTGAAATACATGGGTGCATTTCTTTTTCATGAAAACATGATTTTTCAGCCACAGAAAAGACACCTTCCTCCATGTTTCCATTCAGTGCTGAGGTGAAAAAACAAAGTTAAAATGATCCAGTTAACATGCAGATTTCTATAAACATATAAACAATGCCCACAATCTAAAATTCACTCTTTCTTTTGCCCAATAAGCTATTTCTGTTGTCTCCCCCCAAACTGCCTTTTCTTTTCATTAGGCAACACTCTCCGCAAATTATTTCTGACATGAGGTGATTTGCTGACCCTCACTGACTAGGGTCTCCTTTCCCCCCACCTATAACACCCACTTTGCATCATAACCAAATACAGCCTCCCCACCACACCCCCACCTTCCATTGGGGATGATCTCTTTATCCATAATCCGACCCCTGGAAGCCCAACGGGTGACTTTTTAGTGCCCCTGACACCAATGCAGATGGGGGCTGTGGATCCCCAGTGTAATCCCGGCCTGAAATGTTACCAGGAGCCCCATGGCTCTTCAATTACCTCCGTTGGCCTGTCAAGACCACAGCATCTCAAATTCAGTTAGCTGGTCTTTGGGTCTCAGCCAAGGCCCAGCCTCTGCTCCTAATGACAGCCAGCTGAGGGGACACTGAGAGGGGCTAAATTCAATTTGCAGTCCTTCTAATGAGATTAGGGGAGCAGGGTTTTTTATTTTCTTCAAAGTTTGCCATGGGCAGGATGAATGATGGCCCAGGGATGAGCTGTCAACGTCAACAAAGGCTGGCGCTGGGAGAAGGGGGATGGGAGATGAGGATGGGGGAGAGTGAGAGATTTTCCAGACAGTCAAGGAGCCCTGCTTGAGTCACCCAGCAGGTGACAATGCCCGGTTGGCAAAGTGTGGCTGTGGATGGCATGCAAAGTTAAGAACGAATCTGAGGAGAAGTAAGTGTCAATTGTAAGCAATATTCCTACATAGAATCTCTCTTTTTTCTGCTTCTCAATTCTTTCCCACCTGTTTTGACTCTCTAAACATCATTAAGCAAATCCTATTTCTTTAAAGAAATCAACTCAGAAGTATCTTCTCAAATAAAGAAGCCAGGCTCCCACTCTCCTGCCTGGAACAGTCCAGGCCAGCATGGCTCTTGATGAAGGAGAGAGCTGGCATCTGGACTCAGCTAGGACCTCAATGGCCCACACTGTGTCGGTGAGCAGCTCAAAAGTGCTTAATCTGATGCAGAGCAACTTCAGGGTGATGTGTGATGCGCCAAACGTGTCCAATGAGTGTTTTAGTTAGCACCTGCTTCTGAGTAGCTTCAGCTCCACGTAGAAGAAACAGAGCAGGACATTCTTCTGGGTCACACTGAGATGGAGGGAAAGCTCTGGGGAATCCAAAAAGGAAGAGATCCTTGTGGTTGGGAAAGAAGGAATCTTTGTTTTTAGGAGGTGGCCTTGAGCTGTACTCCAAAGGAGGATTGGGGTTGGAAAGGCTGAGAGAAGGGACTCAGACCCTTGTGGTTGAAGGTCTCTTACAGGCCCAGCTGTGCCTTGCTCCAGGATGAGTTCTGATGGGAACTGCAATAGTCCTGCTGCCCCAAGCCTGGACCTAGTGCTCTGAGCACCAATTTGTCCACTGCACCATCTTAGAGCTCCTCAGAGATGATCCATACATACCACGGGGCTCCTGTCCCACTTCCTATGTCACACTGGATTCCTCTATTGATGTGATAAGCCTGCGCTCAACCCTACCTGTGGCTCTGTCAACCTTGAGTTGCCTGGTCTTGCCAGTTATTCTCCAGATGGTGGGAGTTAAGACTCACATATCTTGTCCCCTGTCCTCCAGCTACTGCCTGAAGTCCTGTTTCTACCAACTGCTGACCAGAAACCATGACATCCTCCCTGGACTTCCCTTGAAAATGGAAACGGACCCAAATCAAGGACATTACTCAGCTTCAGAACAAGTCAACAGGAGTTAAAGCACTTTGTGGACACACAGTAGACACTTATTAAATATTCACTAGCTGATCTGAGCTCTTAGGAAAGGCAAAACTTGATAGGGCTTGAGCACAGGAATGGTTAGACAAGTGTCTGGATGTGGGGAGGCCTTTTCTGTAAAGATGAAGTTCAGAACCACAAGTATTTTGTTTTTAGAGAACGATACTTCCCTCCTATGCACTCATGGTGGCTGAGTTGTGACCCCTATGACCCACCAGGCCCATAGTCAATAGTTCAGGGACTCTTGCCACATGGAGGCCCTGTGATGAACCCTGCAGTTTTCCCACTCATGGGAAGTTGCTGCTGATGTCCGCAGACTGGGCGAGGGTGGAGTGGAGGGGGATTAACCTGATGGCACCACAATCTGACCTTGGTCATCAGCCAGATGAACCAGAGGAATCCTACGAATTCCAAAACCCAGAACATCTCAGGGGTCTGGCATGACCAGAACTCTCAGAGAATACCTTCGTTACAAAACAAAACACAAATCCCCTTCAAGGCCTGTGAAGGATCATGCTGGTTTGTTGGGCCTGGGATAAACTGGGTTATGAATCTAAGCCAGCCCCTTATAAGCCCAGTGCTGCTGAGAAGGGGAAGTCCAGACACTGGAATTCTGAGCCCAGAAGAGCTCAGGTCTATGGCTAGTCATGACTACTTTGTTAATATGGCTCCTTGTATGCTGTGAATCTTTCCTGTATTTTTTTTTAATTCAACTGACTTTTATTAAAATCCCTTATGAAAAGCCCATTCTATCCCAGAGAAGGAGAAGCAGATGTAACATGGAGTGATAGAGATGTCAAAAATGCAAGACAAAGGCCTAGGACCCTTTAGCTCTTCCCCACTCCACCTGAGAGAACACCTGTTTAGGTCCCAATACAGCACCTGTTTAGGTCCCAATACACAGCACCTTCCAGGACTGTCCTGGAAGGTGCTGTGTGGGCCACGTTGCATGGATTCAAGAGCCAGTACCTGTGGGATTTCAATAGACCTGTAGCCCATGTCTCTCTTTCTCACCTTAGGCTATGACAGGTAATATTCTGGGAGAAGTAGAGGAAGAAAAGGTTGGTGAGGAGAAAAAATGCCAGCTACTAATGCAAGATGCTTATTAATGAAAAGGGGTGACTAAAGGCCAGTCCCTCAGGAACCCAAACTCTCCCTGGTAAAGCACATTTTCCATCACAAAGGACACTCCCGTCTATTTTCTTATGTGAGACTCACAGCGAGTCTGTGAAGGTTTTCTGATCCCCATTTTAAATAGGAGAGAATGGAGGCACCCCAAACAAATGAGTCACCAAGTTCATGCCACCGTGAGCCTGGGATGCAAAGCCCAGGCTGTATGATGTCAGACATGTTGCTGTCTCAATACACAACCTGTGTGCACGGGATGGATCGTTCTGTCCCCATCTCCTCCAATTTCACTCCTATGCAGAGCTCCAGACTCTACTGATCATCTGCTGGTAGACCTGTTGGCCCAGCAGAAGGGAATCCTCAGGGGATGGCACTACTGTGCCAGTTGTGTGCAAGCAGGGAAAGCACCTCTCTGACATGTAGGGATACATGGGATGTGAAGCAAAGAATCCTAGACTGGGCTCCCAAACTTGCTGTGGCAGCCCCACTGTGAACTTGGACAAGGGGCTTCCTCTTTCTACTCCCAATGCCACCTTGGCTCCTTGCCAGCTCCAACATTCCCAGATTCTAATTCTCCAGTTGTCTAAATCTCATGAATGGTCACTCAGACCCATTTCTTGCTGGCTACAAATCCATCTTGTGTTTGTTCTTCTCTTCCTTCCTAGCTTTCTCTTTTGCTACACAATGTTTGTGCGGTCATTAGCATTTCCAGTGCAAAAGCTACCCCCGTGTCTGCTGGGTTTGCAAAAAACACCCCTCAGCTGCCCCTCCCGGGGTAATGCCAGACCAGAGGATGGAGCCCTGGGTCTCTTCACTTTGCGCCACATTATCACAGAAAGGTGGATTAGGAGTTATCTCCGCTCTGCTTTCTCTCAGAGCTCCTTGGCAACACAGCCACTTCGATATAAATACACACCAGAAACGTGCACAGACTCATATGCAGAGCTGAGGCCTTCAGAGGCCCGGGGGCAGATGCCACCAGAAAGCAAGGACATCGAGAGATTCCCGGGATGCAAAGGAGTGCCAGCCTCGCCACTTCAAGATCAAAGATGGCACCCTTCAAACACAACGCCTTGAGAACGCTGGCACCCACCTCCAAAGCACCCACCCAAACCCAAATGGAGATCTTTGACCCCTCTGGAGAGCCAGTATTTCACAGTTGAAGCTTCTTTTCATTCTTTACAATTAAACAGGGTCAAATTACCATTGCCAGTCTTTGTTTTTCTAACACTTTTTCTCCCTGGTGCTGCTAATGACACCCATTCAGGTTGAAATTCCATTGTTCTTAGCCATTGGTCATTGAGATTAAACTCAAATGCAATGAAGTTGTGCTTCTGAGTATAATAGTGTGCCACTTTGGGGACTGAACTGATTCCTAGCACATTGTTCACTCTGATGACTAAAAGATCTAAATATTCAGGAGACCGAGGCAAACTGACACAGGTTCAATCACATATCGTTACCTCCCACTGGCCTTCTTCTCAGTCGGACCATAGACAACCACTCACAAATTTGATTCAGGCACATGGAGAAGACACATACGTCAGCTTTAAGGATGGGGCAACATACCCACCAGCCCGGAGACTTAGGAACGAGATCCCCTCCATGTCTCTCAGATACATGACAATCCTCTTAACATTCATGACGCTGTCAGGCATTCTCCAACTGCAGAGAGCCTGGGAAGCAACTACAATAAAGAGATCAGAGACCTAAAACACCAGGCCGGGGAAAAGAACCAGAGGAGCAAGATATGTTCATTGTAAATAGTTTTAAACCCTATTCTTATCTTGGTTCAGTGCTATGTCCTGTCTTGTCTCTGATCACTGTAAATATTTAATGTGCTATAGCTGCATGTCTCACTGACACAGGGAAGATGATAAAATCCACACAGGGGCCCTGTTTCACTGGTGCTCGGTCTGCCCACTGGAGAGCACCCGCAGAAGGGCCACTGTGCCCTGTACCGTGGGCTGAAAATCAAATGCCACCCACCCAACTCAGGGGCATGGGGTCAGTTCTGAGCAAAAGGCTCCTTCATGCAGTTAGATGGTTGCTTTTTGTTTTTCTTTTTCCAATTTCCAGCTTCCTAGTGTGAAGGAAATGAGCAGAGCCCATGAGGAAAACACTCCTGTTCATTAAAAAAAAAAATCCAGAAATCTTTTAAGTCTCAGTGTGATTTTCTCTAAAGGAATGATTTTCATTCTTTTTTTATTTCCTCAACAGCCTATGCCTTATTGCAGGACTTGGTTTTCATTGCCAACGGACCAAAGCAGCTTCCAGAGCAGCCGTCTGCCTCAAGGGGAGGGAAGAGAGACCATGAGAACTCAGGGGCTTAGAAGCCCTGCCTCTGTGGACAGGTCTGTCCTGCCTGCCACCCCACCTGACACCTGGCTGTCCGCCCCAGCGGGGACCGGGTCTCCCTTTGCCTTGGCTCCTGCAGCCTTCGCACGGTTCACCTGGATGGCCTCCTCACCCAGGGCCGGGTGCTCAGCTCTGCCGCTGCGGCCAGGGCCTGCTCCCCTGGGAGAGGGCAGAGAAGCAGGCAGAGGACACCTTTGAGAGTCTACCTGGAACCCTCCCAAAGTACTCTGGCCCCTGTCTTTATTATACACACACACACACACACACATACACACACACACACACACACACACACACACACACACACACATATATATATACACACACACACATATATATATACACACACACACACATATAATTGATTTTTCACAGAGATGAAGGGAGAAGGATAGAACATCGATGAGAGAGAAACATCGATCAGCTGCCTCCTCCACAACCCCTACTGGGAATGTGCCTCTAGCCAAGGTATATGCCCTTGACCAGAATCTAACCTGGAGCCCTTGAGTCTGCAGGCCAACGCTCTATCCACTGAGCCAAACTGGTTAGAGCTGGCCCCTGTCTTGACCTTGGGAAGATGAGCTCTTTCTGTACTTCAGCTGGCACTTGTACAAAATGGGGATAAACACACCTACCCAGGGGCTGTGTGAAGAGCCAATCACACCTCCAGTGAGATTCAGAGTGCACGGCATGTCTCCTCTCAGAAGGGCTGGGGCCTGGGGTGGACACTGTGGGCTTTGCTCCTGAACATGGAACCAGGAAGAGGGATGCCTGAGAAGCAGTCTGTGAGGACGTCGTTCCTATGCAAGAAAAGCCGTCTGTCTTTCCCTCCGCAGGGAGGACAGCGTGTGGCCTCCCGCACAGGCGGCTCGGGGAGAGCGGGTGGCGGGGGAGATATGCGCTTCACAGCTTGGGTCCCCTGGCTGGTGGGGCAGGGCCACCTGCCCAGGATGCCCTCTGAGAGCTGAGAACCCCCTGAGCTCCCGCTGTCTTCCTCCGCTGTCCCGCCTCTTCCTGCTTTGCCCATTGAGTCTTCAGAGAGAAGGGGCGAGGCCAGGGGACAGAGAAAGCAAGAAGCAAATGTGTCTGCAGCCAGGGCCCAACACAGCTGGGCACACCAGAGACTGGCGCCCACGGGCAGAGGGAGCGAGATAAAGATAGTGAGAGCAGACAGGGGCCCTCATGGGCTTGGCTAGTGAAAATGCTGGGACGTGCGGAAACCGGTGTGGCTCGGTGGATAGAAAGATCTGTGGACTGAAAGGTCCCGGGTTCGATTCCAGTCAAGGGCATGTACCTTGGCTGCAGGCACATCCCTAATAGGGGGTGTGCAAGAGGCAGCTGATGGATGTTTCTCTCTCATCGATGTTTCTGACTCTCTATCCCTCTCCCTTCTTCTCTGTAAAAAAATCAATAAAATATATATATAAAAAAAGAAAATGCCAGGATGGTCTCCCACAACCTAATTTCCTAGACACCCCAAGGCATTTCCAAGTATCTCAGCAGCATAGAATGTTGAGATATACAGAAACCTAGGGTCTGTCTATATATCATTTACCTGTCTGTCCATCTACCTATCTGTCATCGTTCACAAGTTGACCTGGATTCTCTACTAAACGCACACAATGGAGATGCATTTGGATGCAGATACACCAGGAAACCTCAGGGGTGTGCTGGGAGCCCCAAGGGTGCAGGTAACGGTACCAGGTGCCTATTTAAGTGCATCCTTGGAACCAAAGGTCATAAATATCCTTCCTGCAGCCTCCAGCTGCATTTCTCCATGGGACACAGGGGATGGCTCTCCGGTCTCTGACGTCTCTTTTGCGGACCTGAAGGCCATTTAATAGTGTTCTTGTATCTCATAACATCGTTATTTTATGAGAGGGGGGATTCCTCTCTCCTCTTTACAGTTCTCTCTCTCCTCTCAGCCTCGGTCCTCTTCCCTCACCTAACGATGGGCCTGTCATTCATTCATCTATCAGCCATTCAACTCATGTGCACCAACAGACCATCAGAAACTCTGCTGGGAACGAGGGACGCACACTGGGCACATCAGACACAGTTTCCGCTCTCATGAAGCTCAGAGCCTAGGGAGAGACAGAAAATGTGCAAAGCTTACATGCATAAGGATACGACGCTGAGGTGCAGCTGGGATATGCTGTCCAGACCCCCTTCAGGGTGGGAGGAATCACTGTCCAGCTGCTGGGAATTCTCCCAGGGACACAGCCCCGAGGGACTGCCTTAACTGGAGAGAGCTGCAGCACCCCAGGTCATGCCCCCTCCCTGGGAGAGTCCACTTGACCCAATGCCACTTGACCCATTGCCCCCTCTGGGCGACTATGAATGACTATTCCAGCTTCTGAACCCCACAAATGTACAAACTCGCTGTGGCTGTACCTTCATCTTCCCATAGGGCCATCGACCTATGAAGCAGCCCAAGTTTATAAGCAACCAATATCCCTTCGTCTACCAAGTCTTAGAAAACAGCACATCAGGAAGCAAAAAGAGAGGACTGGTGATGATATTTTGGGCAAAGACAGTCTTCAAAAGTAGGGATAGCTGGGGTGATGGGGACAAGAACTTTCAAAGCAATGCATTCTCGGCGTTGTGACGTTTTCCTATACCAGTGGTTCAGAGTATGACAGGACCAGATAGCAAAGAAGGCCTCTCAGCAAGGCCGTCATGGGTTGGTAAAAGCCTGACAAGTACTGTGAACTAGACTGTGAGCTGTGAACATCAATCCACCTTTCAAGCACAGGACGAAGAGCAGAGCTCACCCGCACGGGTGGACACAGCGTCGAGCCAAGGGCATCCACACAGGTTATCTGCTGACACCCAGAGCTTAAGCTGCCCTCACCTTTTTGAAAATGACTAATGCTTTTGGGCCACTTAACGGTAACAGCTACTGGAACGTACGATGGACTACATACTAAGTTTAATAAAAGAGGATATATTCTTCATTTAAAAAGCTGAAAGTAAAGGAAAAATCAAGGAAGTATAAAAACCAGAAACCACAACAAAATAAGGCAGATATAAAATGAAATAAGTAAAATTTAACAATAAATGTAGCCCTGACCGGTTTGGCTCAGTGGATAGAGCGTAGGCCTGCAGACTGAAGGGTTCCAGGTTCGATTCCAGTCAAGGGCATGTACCTTGGTTTTCGGCACAACCCCATTAGGGGGTGTGCAGGAGGCAGCTGATTGATGTTTCTCTCTCGCTCATCATTGTTTCTAACTCTCTCTCCCTCTCCCTGCCTCTCTGTAAAAAAAATCAATAGAATATATTTTTTAAAATGTAAGCAGGTTAAGCTTGCCTAATAATAGCTTCATCGTTTCATACAAGGTGGAAAATCCACATAAACACATAATACGTGTTTAGAGATAAACACATCGTACATGGAGAGAAAGCCGCAATCAGAAGGACAGCGTATGATTAGCAGCAACAGAAAGCAGGGGTCACAGCTTTTAATTGAGGAGTCGAATGACCCTGGGGGTGACAGAGTGTCCCCTCCTCTTCTGTCTCTCTAGTTTCTCTTTCCTCCGCCACTTCTGAGATGGATTAACAGCATCAGGGACAGATCGGAGGGAGAAATACAAGTCAAAGGACTGTACTCCATGGGGGACCGACCCTGTAAAACTGATGTGTCGGGGACATGCTGTGGCACATGACACGGGATAAGGCAGAGCGAGGCACGAGATAAAGGGATCAGGATGTTGCAGCCTAGAGTTCTGGTCGCGTTGGAGGGAGAGTGTGGTTCTGTAAGAGATTGCAGTAGATCTCCTTTAAAACTTGAGAGAAACACAAGTACAATTAGAATTCCAAACTTAACTGTTTTCCCTTTTTCTTGATGAAACACTGGCTAGAGACTCAAAGAATCTCAAAAATGTCCAGAAGTTGAAAAAAACATCTACAGTCCCTCCCTACTCTTGGCCACAATGAATGTAGCAAACCAGAAATTAAAGACAATTTTAAAATGAAATCCCCAACTACTTATAAACTGAAAACTTTTATTTCTCTAAAACTCTTTTGTTGGCAAATAAAATGGTGACAATGTGTCAAATTATTTGAAAGCAGTGTCTAGAAGAATATGCCATACAAAAATGTATAGAATTAAACTAAAGTAATAATAAACTCAAATCATGAAGCTATAGAGAAAACATTAAAAAATATAAAAGAGAGGTAACATTTTGCAAAGAGGAGCAGGAATTAATGTTTTAAAATAATAACATTGATAAGTGAGCTGATTCTTTGAAAATACCAACAAACATATAACAAACATTTAAGAAAGGTGAAATATACACAGTATTAAAAATAGGAAACATAATAAAATTATAGATTTTGGAATTTTAAGCATAGAATTGATCATAATACCATACAACTGGGTAATATTTGAAAAGAATAAAGCTACATGCTTAGCCATACCAAAACTAAAATTAATTCCAGATAGGTTAAAGTAGAAAATAAAGTATATGCAAATATTTATATTAATTTATGGTAGAAAAGAATTTTATAAATATGACATCAAAAGTAACAACCAGAAATGAAATAATTGATTAGTTGCACCACATTAAAAAACCAAACTCCTGTATAGGAAGTAAAAATATATCACTCTAAGAAGTAAATGACAAATTGGGGAAAATATTGACAAAATATTTGTGACTCTAATACATAAAATGTCCTATCTAATAAAAGGGAAATATGCTAATTGACCCACACACCATCACAAAAATGGCGATGCCCACAGCCAATAAGGAGGGAATATGCTAACTGACTGCCCCGCCCTCAAAGATGGCAGTGCCCCCAGCCACCCAGGGCCACCCAAGGCTCAGATAACCAGAGTCGGCCAAGTCTTGCACTGCTGGCAGTGGCAGTAGCAGTAGCAAAGGTGTGACAGGGAGTTGTCTCCCTCTGATTGCTGGTTGCCTCCTGTCCCTGAGGGCTCCCGGATTGTGAGAGGGGGCAGGCCAGGCTGAGAAACCCCCCAACAATCCAGTGCCTGAATTTTCATGCACCAGGCCTCTAGTATTAATATAACTATTAATAGAAACGAAATTAATAAGATAGAAATCTCAAAAGTCTAATACATAAATTTCAAATTTCTTTTCAATGTAACACATGTTCATTTAAAAATGAGATATGTTTTTCAGCTATTGAATTAGAAAACATTAACAAACAATCTTTTGGTATAAATTTCTTGGGCTGCAGTTGGATTATGTGTCAAAAAGTCAAAAAAATTGTGTGCACACTTCTATTGAAATGCCACTTCCAGGGAATTATCCTGAGCAAAGAATCTGACCGAGTGCAATTATTTAATTACAGTGATTATTTCCATGCTTTTAAAAATCATAGCAACAGAGGGTTGGTAGAGTTCATCTGATGGATGAACCAATAAAAAATAATATGTTCAGCAAAAAGGGCACATAACAGTGTGGACGGTAGCATCCCAGCCTTGTTTTAGAATAAATTATTACATGTAATATTACATACGAATCCTGTTCAGACATTTCCACTACTGATTGGTGAGACTGGGGGTTACTTTGATCTTCAAATTTTGCAGCCTATAATATGTTGTATTATTTTTTTTAAAGAAAGATAACATTAAATAAAACCAATTACAAAGGCATTGGCTATGGTCAAGTTTATTTACTTCTACTACCATATTGTTTTACAATTTTATTTACACCTATCCATTTTCATGTTTGTTTTGTGCCTCTTGCCATTATTCTGGTGAGGACAGGCACTGTTGTACCTTTGCATGCCCAGCACTCAGCCCAGTGGTTTATATATTGTGGACATCATTAAATGTTAGCATTTCCAGGAAGGAAGGAAGGAAGGAAGGAAGGAAGGAAGGAAGGAAGGAAGGAAGGAAGGAAGGAAGGAAGGAAGGGAGGAAGGAAGGAAGGAGGAAGGAGAAAGGAGGGAGGGAGGGAGGGAGGGAGGGAGGGAGGGAGGGAGGGAGGAGGAGAGAAAGGGGTGAGGGAGGTAGGAGAAAACAGAGGGAGAAACGGGAGAAGAAAAGGGAGGGAAGAAGGGGAGAAGGAAGGAAAGAGGAGAAGGAGGGAGAGAAGAGGGGAGGAAGAGAAAAGAAAGGGAAGGAGAATTAGGAGGGGAAATGGAAGGATAAAAGGGAGAAAAAGGGCTGGAGAAGAAGGACAGAAGTTCGGTTGTAGGTACCACCACTGCACAGACCTCTACTTCCTAGAGATGTAACTAAAATCCAACCATAGCTGCCTGCCATGCCAGGTCCCCACTTCTGTCATGTTCCTCTGTCTCAGACGCCCTGTGACGCTGCTGGGTGTCCCAGTCTCCCAGGGCTCAGACCAGCAGGACGCAGTCTAAGAAGACCTTTTCCCACAAGGTACGGGGGCCCTGTGCAGATGTATGCTAACACAGCCACAGCTGGAGCACTGCCTCGCACAGTTCCTCAATCACTAGCAGACATGACCTAATTGATAAGGGCGTCCCTGTGAGCAGAGCGGCCGGTCCCAGTTCCGTGTGACACACAATCGGACTCTGTTCCCTTTCCCTGTGACATCAACATTCTTGGCCAGGCCATTGGAGGGGAACCTCTCTTCCACCCAAGATAAACTGAAATCTCGGGACAGAACCATTCCCCAAGGATCCCGCAGCGACGTTCTCCCACCCACGCCCATCTGCCCTGTCCACGCAGGGTCCCGGCTCCAGCCGTGAGGCTGTTCTTCGGGCCTCGCTGACATTGACCCCAGTGCAGCTGCGGCTCCTCACCAGCTCCCCGTGACAGTGGGAAACAGATTGGAAGCACCAGGCCTTTGGTGTATTGGACAGACATACGCAAAACCCTGTGGACCATCTCTCCCTCTCCCCCCCCCCCCCCCCCGACACAACTGTGCATCAACATTGAGAATGTCCATCTGGTCTCTCCTGGCAGTAGGTTCCTGGTGATAATGTAGTTCCCTAATGGCACTTGGATGGCGTATAAACCCAAGAGGCGATGGGCCCTGGCCAGGTACGGCCAACTCAGGCCAAGAAGCAGAGAGAAGCACAAAGCAGGGCCCCGCTGACAAGGGGAGCCCTGAAATGCAGCCCTCGGCAAGTTCATCCTCTGCCTGTTGAATGGCCCCTGCGGGCACTGATCCCTCAGGTACTGTGACCTCTCTTCCGTTGCAGGAGAAATTTTTGTTGCTGAATTGGTGCCTGGCCCCTGAGATGAAAGAAGAGCTATACAGGGTGGGACAAAAGTAGATTTACAGTTGTGAAACAGTTTACTCTTGTATTATTATTAATCAACTAGAGATTTCGTGCTCTGTGCACGAAATCTAAGGGTAAGGTCTCCAGGCCTGGTGGGCGATCAGGGACGATCTGTGGGGCAACCAGCAGGGCAATTGAGGGCCCCTGCTAGAACCCGCCTTGGCTAGCCTGGGGTCTGCAGGCTGGGGGCAGCTCCTGCGTTGAGCATTCTGCCCTCTGGTGGTCAGTGTGTGTCATCGTGACTGGTTGTGTCACTGTTCATTCTACCATTCAGTCAATTTGCATATTAGGCTTTTATTATATAGGATTATTGTGTGTTTTCCATACAAACAACTGTAAACCTACTTCCCCCCACCCAGTATAGCTAGTAGGAGAGAGAACAACAGAAGTTGGGTTTTATGGGGTGTTGGGGTGAATAGGAAGGGGAGGTTTAGATGAATAAGAGGTTGGTTTATCTTTGTCTCAGAGCATAATGGGGACTTTGGAGCCAGAGACCCAAGCTGAAACATTGTCTCTACCATTTACTGGCCTTATGACTTCGAGCAAACTCCCTTAGTTTAATTTCTCATGTGGTGATTGTAAAAACTCAGTGAGAAGACTGTAACCCCGGCCCAGAGTGAGAGCAATTATTTTAAATCCATGTGCGTGAGGAGCTCAAAGCCCTGCCTGGGATGTCTGGGTCCAGGTGGCTGTTTTTCCCTTTTGTCCTTTGGTGGTATCTTCCCACTTCACGGTCAACGCTGACGTTCCCAGCAGTTACTTTTGGTTATAGTTGTTGTAGTTGTTATAACCAAAAGTAATGCAAACCGTGGCCAGCATCTATACTAATAAAAGGGTAATATGGTAATTAGACTGAACATCTTCCGGACGACCTTCCAGATATCCTTCTGGACATCCTTCCCAACAAAGCCATGTTGGCAGGGCCAAGGCAGAGGAGGTTAGAGGCGATCAGGCAGGCAGGGGAGAGCAGTTAGGGGGACCAGGCCAGCAGAGGAGAGCAGTTAGGGCAAATAGGCTGTCAGGGGAGAGCAGTTAGGGGGATCAGGCTGGCAGAGGAGAGCAGTTAGGGCAAATAGGCTGTCAGGGGAGAGCAGTTAGGGGGATCAGGCTGGCAGAGAAGAGCAGTTAGGGCAAATAGGCTGTCAGGGGAGAGCAATTAGGGGGATCAGGCTGGCAGGCAGGTGAGTGGTTAGGAGCCAGAGGTCCCAGATTGGAGAGAGTGTAGGCCAAGCTGAAGTGACCTCTTCCTATGCACGAATTTTGTGCACCAGGCCTCTAGTTTAAAAGAAAACGCCAGCACAGCCAAGGTCCCCACAAATCTCATCCAGCACAGACCTTTCCAGAGGGGGAGCCTGAGGCCTAAGGAGGGACGTGAGAGACATCGCTGCTACGGGTCTTGACCCCAAGCCCAGTCACATGTCATTTGTCCCTGGCAGCACCCTGAGGGGCATAGTGGGCACAGACCTAGGCTGACGCCTCTCCCAAGCAGGAGGCAGCCAGCAGGCTAGCTCGGGCTCTGGCTCGCCCCGTCTCTAGAGCAATCATACTGGGACTCTTCACACCTCAGAAAAATTCCTCCATATTTCACCCAGTTTTCTGCTCTCTTCACAGTTGGGTTTCCACTGGAGTGTTCAGCTTAAGATTTTTGCTAAAATATCCCTCCACAGAAAGCTAGTGTGGGTCTGAAATAAAACCCCATGCCACTGACATCAGTGGGGTGGCCACACCCTGGCCAGCTGGGGGTCTGGTGGGGCGGGTTGAAACTCAAGCCCCAGGTAGTGAGCAGGCTCAACCATAACCCCACTACACTTACCCCCTTAGGTGCCGAGGGAGAGCCTAAGGGAGCCTGGGGAGACATGGAGGGTTCAGCGGGTACCTCCAACCAGCGAGTGAGGAAAGGAGACCTGAGCTGGTGCACCTCCTCCCTGCCTCCTCACCCTGGGAGACCTTGGGCCACCACACCCCTTTCTCTGGGTCCCTGTCTCCCCTTTTGGGTGAGGGGACTGGCTGCCTCCTTCAGCTCCACTGCTGTGGAGTGTGGAATGCTCACCATGTTGGCCTCCTCATCCCTCCTGCTTCCCAGGCCTCTGCCCAGGCCTCCGCAGCCCCAAATACAACTGGAGCAGAGGCCACAGCCCCGACCCCCCACCGCATTTAAGAACCTGCATCTCCAGAGGGAGGATTCTGTGCAGAGTTTCACCCTCATTCACCTGAGCACACCCTGCCCGCTCCCTCCTGTCAGGGGAGCCATCAGAGCCCAGACGAAGTGAGCTTCTCGTTCCCTATCTCGTTCTCTCGAGGAGAACACAGCCCTCGCTCCACCGAGTAAACACACGGCCTAATCTCTCTCGGTGCTCGGACAGTTTGTTGAAACTGGTGAAACGATGCAGACCCCACTGAAAGGGTCTGATAAGAGCTGTGCGTCCGGCTTTGTGGGTATTAAACAGGGGGAGTGGAACTCAGCTGCCTCTGATAACTAAAAAGAGCCCTCGCCTGCCCAAACCTTACTCCCTACCACGTACACATGGCTTATCGAGAGAGCTCAAGGGTGTGTACATACACGATCCACATTTTGTTTCCTTGGAGGGAGGGAGTCTGTCCCTCCAGAGAGAGAAATCCACCCCCACCCCCCGATTTTAGGGTCATTCATGGGCTTATTAGCAACATCACGAGAGAGGAACCACGATGGCGTGACTCACACTGCACAGGCGTGATGCTGAGAAAGAAGGGAGCAGTTTAATGTAGTTTTGGAGGCAGAAATGCTTCCTTTCTTAGAGCAGGGCTCTGCCAGCCACGCACACCTTGCCCAATCTGGCCCACAGTCCACAGCCCACGTTTGTAAGGCTACAAATCTACATTTCCACTTTTGAACAGTTGAAGCAATCAAGAGAGACACTATTTCATGGCTCATGAAAATTCTGTGAAATTCAAATTTCAGTGTCCGTAAATAAAGTTTTATTGGGACACCGCTTTGATCCTTCATGTGTGTATGGCCGATCCTGCTAATTGAACGTATTTACAATCTGGATCTTTACACAGAAAATTTTGCTGACTCCTGAGCTGCAGAATTTTTATGTCTTTTTTTTTTTAATGAACCATATAGTTTTTCATACCATTTCACAGATGGATGAGCTGGGAGACTAAGTGCGATGGGACTTTACGGAATGTTCTCGATGTGACTGAGCCCACAGAGAAGCAGACTGGACATCCCAGGAGGCGGGTCCCTTTCCAGTCCCTCCATGTTGCTCTGTCCCTCCACCATGCGCTGTCCCTCCACCATGCGCTGTCCCTCCACCATGCGCTGTCCCTCCACCATGCGCTGTCCCTCCACCACGCGCTGTCCCTCCACCATGCGCTGCACTGTCCCTCAGAAGCTCCCCCCCGCACCACCACTGAAGGACTGTTGAAATGCCCATTAAGAAAAATTGATTCTGAAGTGTGACAGCGTGTCCTTGATGATACATGGTATCATGACGGGACATGATAGGATATCCTGGGGAAAATGAATTGCACTGTGAGCGCCCCAGGTGCTTGAGGAGGAGACGCCTGTGGGGAAAACCACAGCTCACGAAGCTGTGGTGTTTGTGGAAGGGTTGAGTGGCGCCGAGAACTCTTCTCTCTACAGTGACCGTCCCAGCTGTGTTAGCTGCTCCCCGGCCACGTGGTCGCCTCCTTTGTTCCACTGGCCACCCCTCAGGACTGGGTTCCCGGCTGCATTATTTTAGGCGTTGCTTTCACTCCATGATATTTCTCAGGAAGGTCACTTTCACATTCAACTTCCTACATGCCATTAAAGCAACGCCAGGTTGAGAATTCCCAGAACTTACTTAAAAAACAAAACAAAACAAACATTCGTAATGAAAACATGAGGATAATGAAATTGTCTAATTCATTTCAGAGCTGCAGGAAGTTCAGAGAAAATACCGTTCGGCCATGTCCTACGCGCCAGAGTCCACGCAGCCTCAGGAGTCGGGGAGAAATTGTTTGCCCCTCCTGGGGATGGAGGGTATAAATTCCATTATGGTTCATAAATGACATTTGTCCCAGACCAAATTAGGTGTGCTGTTTCCAGACAATACCCTAAGCCTGCGAGAGTGTCTTTCCCCAGCTCAGAATCAGCCCGGGGACAGGGAAAAAGAAACGCACGGGTCATAGGCACTTGGGCAGCTTGTCTTCTGACTGCCCTTGGCTAACAATCAAGGGCAAAGACAGAGCAACCACAGAGAGGTGGGGACAGAGGGCCCAATAGTTCTGGATTTCTGTGCGTTGAGGGAGGTGGCGGCACATTGGGCCCACCTACCAGGCCCTGAGAACAGCGTACCCAGGTCCCCTTACCATGTCTCAGCCTCATCTTCCCAGAAAATCACCTCACCCCACTACCCAGCATACCTCCTGGCTCCTTTCATATACACTGAGTGGCCAGATTATTATGATCTCTGAACGCATAATAATCTGGCCACTCTGTGTATATTCATGTTGAACGCTCATAATGAGACTCCAGGTTAACGCTGCTTTAGAGGGACTTGTCTGTGTGAGCCACTGCGCAGGCAGCCAGCTCCCTTGGACTTAATGTCATTCTCACAATGACCCTCAGGGATGGCCATTGTCATTCACACTGTGTAGATGCGGAGCACGAGGCCCACAGAGGTTATTTTGTCCCAAAGCTGTGAATTCTAAGAATTCAAGGCTTTGGGAGTCTACCACTCTTTGCCAGCCGCACCCCAACCCCCACTGCTTCTCCGATAAAATTAATCAGACTGAAAGGGCTGTTGGGGCAACTGGGGTTCCACGTCAGGAAGACTTTACCAAGTAACAGTGACATGAAACATTCTTCCTAGGGAAGGACCCTGTAGAAGCGCCTGGGCAGACTCTGACACCATCCATCCTGCTTTCCCACAGTGGACACCAACGTCTGAGTTGAACAATGCTTTCTTGAAGATAACATTTTAAAATACCTAAATCTCGGGACCCATTGGGCAAGTTATGACCAGATGAAGAATAGCTGAGCTTCTCTCTCTCATGAGCCATCCTACCCAAGCAAGAAGGTCCTCAAATGTACAGTGGGTAGTTACCCTGGACCAGTGGTCGGCAAACTCACTAGTCCACAGAGCCAAATATCAACAGCACAACGATTGAAATTGCTTTTGAGAGCAAAAATTTTTAAACTTAAACTTCTTCTAACGTCAATTCTTCAAAATAGACTCGCCCAGGCCATGGTATTTTGTGGAAGAGCCACACTCAAGGGGCCAAAGAGCCGCATGTGGCTCGTGAGCCGCAGTTTGCCGACCACTGCCCTGGACCATCTTGTCCAGACTAGAGGCTGAGCGACAAGTCCAGCCCTGGACAGGCCGGCTGACCCTGTTCAGCGATCACACTTCACACTTGCTTCTCTCCCATCTCTGATGTTAATGGCTAGGTTTCCCCAAGGCTCCCCTTTCCCCTTTTACCATGTGTCTGTCACCTCGGCTTGTTAATGGCTTTGGGGGATCCTGTGGCATCCGTGTATTGCTGTGCATTTCCACAGAGACCCCTCCAGCCTTTCTCCTTGGTAAAGGGTTGCTTACAACTTGTAAATCAGCCTGTTACTCACTGTCAGATGTTTGCTGGAGAACTTTCCAGATACCCACGAGCCACCCCGGAGTGTGGCTTACAGCGTGCATGGCGCAGGGTGCTGCTGGGGCAGAAGCAGACACTGGCTTGCATGCCGGAGTGCATGCAGTCCCAGGGCACCACTGCCAAGTGCCACCCTGCAGGGTGAGGCCACCCAGGAGCACAGGAGAAAGCGCGGGCACCCCAAAGAAAGCAGGGAGAAGCAGACATCGCTTCTGCCCATCTCCCTCAGGAGTCCTGGCTCAGGACCTCTCTTCTTCACCCTGAAGCCTCACATACCACCTTGCCTGAATTTATGCGCAGAGCATTTTTGATTTTTGAGAAAATGGGTTCCCGTATCTTTACAGAACACGGAGCCACATGCCTGCCGGCCCTGAGAGCTCCTCACACCATCTGGGAACACGCAGGCTGGCCCCGCACAGGCTCCGGGTTCACAGGGGCCTTTCCCCGCATGTGGTCGCCGCAGGCCACTTGCTGACAGTCCTTGGGCTGTGCTAGTGCCACAGTTGGACAAACACAAGCCCACCATCTAGACCTGGCCTGGATGCAATTCCCATGTGCTGCAGTCTCAGAGGGAGCTCCCTGCCTCTCTCACACGCCGCCACGCAGTCCTTTGGGAAAAATCAAAGTAGCACAGCCCAGAAGAAGAGAACCATCAGAGGAGGAGTGGCCAACGATGGACAGAACAGCCACTGTACTGGTGGCCCTCATCCTCTCCTTGGAGTTAAAGGAACTCCTGTCCAGTTGTTTGCTTCACAAAATACATCTGCTGCCTAGCACTGACTCCCATTAGTAAAGAGGTCAAGTTTATATTTTCATGTTGGATGGCCAAACAATTGACACCAACCCCTAAAGCCCCCACTTGCCAACTGCCGGTATGCAAAGCCTGCATTTCCGGCGTGTATTTTAACACAGCTAGGCATTTAATAGACACTCAACAAACACTGTGGAGGCTGTGCCGCGGGTTTGTCTCCCAGCTGTGGAGCTGACACAGGAGATTTCAGATGTCCAGAGGGGGGGCCTCGGAAACACGCGAGCCTGGGTGGCGGCTTCCGCAGTTCTGTTGATATTAGATGGAAAGTTCCGGTCCACCTCCCACATTTTGGTTAATGACCGTTGTTCACACCTCGTCTTGGAAAATGAGAGGAGGTTCCACTAATAATGACCCTGGGAGGTCAGGTGTAAGTGAAGTGGAAACTTGGTCATCTTTCTCAGAACCCAGTTCACCTCGGACCACCACATGTCAATCATAAGAAAGCAAATGGCCCAAGCCGAGAACAACCTCAGAGGTCACTGTGGTCAACACTCTTACTTTGCAGAAGAGGACACCTGTGCTTTAAACCCTTTGCCCGAAGCCACACAGTGCAGTAATGTCCAGTCAGGTGAGAAGCCAGGTCTCCCGTTCTGGGCCCAGGTGCCCATGCCGTTGGCGGTGCCTCTCTCTGTGTGCAACCCAGCATGCTCGCTGCCACACACACAGCGAAGGGGAAGGCACAATCGCCAAAGTCCTTACTTGCTCACACCAGTGTGTGTGTCCTGGACTTCCTGGGCGATTTTAGATAAAGTCCCTCATCCTTCCGCATCCTGCTTCCCGACTTGGAAAAGCAGGAGAATAACTGGCCACTGCCTTCTACCCAGGGGTGTAGTTGGGAGAAATGAGACGAAATCTGTAGGGAAAGGGGAAGTGATACTCATCCACACAGAGCAGTCGGTATTCTCAGGCTGTGAAATTATATCCAATGCACCGATGGACCAATTACTTCACAGCACTCCTGTGTTCTGAAAGTGATAAAGTGGCCCCCAAAAGCTAACTTGTAAAGCAAGAGAAATTTATTGAAGAGAAGGAAGGACACAGGGAAGATGGGGGAGGGGAAGAACATGAAGTAGGGGAAAGATTTCCTCAATGTCATCATGATTTTCCCTAACTGAAGAGTGGGAGACTGATAGACAAAGTTGCTCATTTTAAAACATTTGCAGAAAAAATGAACACAGTCTCACTATCCCCTTAAATCCAAGTGTGATCGCTTCACCCAAATAGGAAAAACTGGATGCACTAAAATCCCCGAGATGCTGTTGCTACTGATGAAAACCCTGGGCAATCATCCCAGCTTCACTCCCTGTCCTCCACAGCCAACCTGGCCATCAGCCGCCATTTGCATAATGTTGCAAACTGACGCAACATTATGCAAATGCAGGTGGGCACTGCTCTGCGCTTCACAAATGGATTGCTTCGGAGAACGCAAGTCCTCTGTAACTTCCCAGGTATCGCAGTGTGAGATGTGCACAGCCTTCAGAATAAGACTTCCACCTGCAGGGTCCCCTAGCTCCTCACATCCCCGAGGTGGTGACATATCCCAACAAAGCCAAGTGCTGAACATGGGAGGAGCAGATTGAGGTGTGTGCTTCCGCTGCCCAGTGTCACTGTCATCTTGTGGACGGAGGTCTCATGGGAACACGTGGTGGTGTGTGTGAGAGGTGACAGGCAGGATGAGGGAGGCCACAGGCAGCCAGCCCATTCTGTGATCAAGGACGGAACCTGACGATGGATTATGAAATTGCAACCTTGCACCAGGCTGGGGCCACGTGGATTGGTGCTCAGATGCTTGTCTTTAAGGAAGAAGGCAATCTGATGAAAGCATGTTCCCCTTATTAAAATCCAAAAATCTAAATCGCAGGGGCATCACCTCTTGGGCTACTTGTGACTTTCAGGCACACAATTAAATCATTTGGGAAAATTTGCTGTGGATTGTGAACTTAAATGTCAGACGCTGACAAAGGAAAGGTTGCATGAGACAGAAAGCAAGTGAGCAAGCTTTCTAGTACTAGTCCTCGCCAGGCCGCAAGAGTGAAGCCACCCGAAAGCCTGTGGAAAGAAAAGAGGGTCGTGTTTCTTCCAAGTTGAGGCTTTTCCCATAAGGGGTAGGGGTTTGGGCCATGCTATCTAATAAAAGAGTAATATGCAAATTGACCATCACTCCAAAACCCAAGATGGCTGCCCCCATGTGGACACATGATGGCCACCACAAGATGGCCAGCAGGGGAAGGCAATTGGGAGGGACCAGGCATGCAAGGGAGGGCAGTTGTGGGTGATCAGGCTGACAGGAGAGCAGCTAGGCATTAATCAGGCTGGCAGGAGAGTGGTTAGGGGATGATCAGGCTGACAGGCAGAAGTGGTTAGGGGCAATCAGGAAGGCATGCAGGCAAGCAGTTGGGAGCTAGCAGTGCTGAATTGTGAGAGGGATGTCTGACTACTGGACATCCCTCGAGGGGTCCCAGATTAGAGAGGGTGTAAGGCTGGGCTGAGGGTCCCCCTCCCCCGCCCCACATGAATTTCATGCACCGGGCCTTTAGTAAGAATATAAAAATGAAAGGATGTCCTGGAACCATGCTCAGAGCTGGAGCAAGCACTAAAGCAGGGGAGGGGATCAAATTAAGTAAATGGATTTTAAGAAGGGATTCCAGCAGGCTTAAGGGATCCTTGAAAAACCTCCACAGAAAGGAGATCAAGGGTCAAACAGGGGCCCCGGAGTGGCCAGGTGTTCCTGCAGGAAGAAAATTGCACTAAGGCTCACCTGGTTATGGCTCCTGGGAAAAGAGATGGGAGGTGAAGGGAAGCAAGAGAGCAAGCCCTGGCTTTACAGCAACACGCATTGAAGCCGCTGGAGAAACTGTAAAATGGACTTGTCCCCAGGGAGAACGGCAAAGAAATGAGAAACGTATGTTTAAGGAAGTCAGGAAGTTGGGGGCAGTATCTGAGATCTTCCCCGGGGCATCGTTGAGGGAAGTGCCATCCCTTTATTGGGTGGAAGGGATGGGGAGGAGATGGCCACCACCCCTGTTCAGATGCTGGTGCCTGAGAACTATGAATGAGCACTCCTTAGAAGCACACCACATTCTACACATCTCACAGTACTTCTGTGCCCTCTTATTCAAGCCACCTCACAAGCCAGCAGAAAGATTAAGAAGGCAGGTAACCCAGAGAGGGAGGCGTGAGCAGGTGGATGCCATCACTTGCCTCAGGTCGTGAATGGAGCTTGACTCCATGCCTGAGGATTGTGACCCAGGCCACCAAGAGAAATGCCCAAAGACCTGACAGGTGGGAAGTGCAACAAACCTTAGTGTGATGGTGAGGCATTTGAGGTAATCTTCTTTAACCCTTTGTATGCCATAAATGTCTACAGACGCAGGATGGGTTCTGTTTTGGACGTGTGGCAGTTAACTGGTTAAACTCAGACCCTACAACTAGCAAGGCAAAAACAATTTCTTTGTAAGCACTTGGAGTGTTCAGGGAATGGTGTAACATTCTTACTGCTGTAGTCATTCATTCGACAAATATTTATTGAGGACCCTACTAGGTGTGAAACATGGTTCTAAAGCTGATGATAAACAGCATAGCCTCATAAAGTAAGCTTTCTCTCAGAGGGATCCAATTAACCTTCCTAGGGCAGGCTTGATGTCTGGGTTAGAATTCACCATGGTAGTCTATCTTGACCTTTCCAGCTTTGGTGCTGTCCCTCACATATAACCCTCCGCCAATGGAGAAAGAGCACCCATGTTCATGCCCAGATAATGCATCAGCCCACAGGATGGAAAGGGTCAGGACTCACATCCCGTTTGATCCTCTAAACAGGCAGGCTTGGAGTTTCACCAATGAGCAGAGGGAGCTTCTGAGAGGGGCGGTACCAGGCCCAGGGCTCACAGCTGGAGACTGATGCTGTGCTATGGAGTTCTTCCAGAACGGATTGCTATTGCTGCCAACAGGATGGAATGGAAGGGATAGGATGGAACAGAGCCAACATACTGTGCAGACCACAGAAGGCCAAATGTGAGGAGATAAGAGGCTCTGGGGCTGAAACCAGTTTGGCTCAGAGGATAGAGCGTCAGCCTGCAGACTGAAGGTCCCAGGTTCTATTCCGGTCAAGGGCATGTACCTTGGTTTCAGGCACAACCCCAGTAGGGAGTGTGCAGGAGGCAGTTGATCAACGTTTCTCTCTCATCGATGTTTCTAACTCTCTATCCCTCTCCCTTCTTCTCTGTAAAAAAATCAATAAAATATATATATATATATTTTTTAAAAGAGGCTCTGGGGTCAGGAGCACTAACCAAACACAGGATGCCCAACTCCATTTGAATTTCTGATTTGTCCCAAATACTGTCTCTCTCTCTCTCTCTTTTTTTTCTTTTTTTTTTTTATTTTGTGTTTTGTGGCTAAATTTGGGAAGAGACTTCCTCTGGTCCGCTGAGATGTTCCAGACTGCATTCCAGAGGCCCTTGCCATCCACTTCGTTGGCCCCCAAGTAGCAATCTCTGGAGAAGGAAGGCACTGCTTCCTTGCATAGGACCTGGGTTTGTTGCCTTCTCTAAAGGAGTGTTTGAGCTGATGAGGGAGACATGACTGTCTCTCCGACCAGCAGAGAACCTGGAAGATCAATAAGGCTGACAGCTGCCGTGCGTGGAACCATGACCTGTGCATCAACCCTTGGGACAATGCTTAGGATCAGCTATGACTCTCTCCGTTGTAGAGTCCATGACTGAGTCAATAAACTGAGGCGAAAACTGTCAGAAGCCAATCAGTGTTTTAATAATAGAAAGCTGTGGCCAGGGAGTTAGGAGGGCTGGTCAACCTTGATTGCTCTGAGGGGTTGGAGCTGGTTACTGGGATGTTGATGTTTGAAGCAGCCCCTTCCCCCTCCCGTTAGTCCTAAAAGATCTACTGATTGACTTTTACTGGTGTTTCTGGCCTGGGGGGGGGGTACAGCTGTAACTTATGATTTTAATCTTAATAAAAGGAGTGGTGAAGCCAGAGCGACGGGGAGTTCTGCCACTAGAGTTGAATTACCGCCTGGCCCCCATTTTCCAAATTAGTATTTTTCTGAGTCTCTTTATTCATTTGTACTCGGTCTCCTCCAGAAACCCGAACCCTGAACCGGGGACCCTGAATCAGGTGGATCATGAAAACGTGGGGCACCATACCAAACATGAAGTGTGAGGAGCTAGGATTTAAACCCCTACAGAGGACAGGGTCTGTGCTCTTCCCATGACGCTCCATAAGGAATGAATTTGCATTTTCCTGAAACTGGACCTGAGCTGCTCCCAATAGGACTTCCTAACAGCTTCCAGCAGTGAGACCTCCCCAGAAACAAAGGTGCCTCCGAGGATGAGGACACGTGAAGAGACCCAGGAGGACCCTTAAGACTGGACAAGCATGGAAAGGTGTCAAAATGATCAATGCTGCGTTGCCCCAGGCACTAGAATTTCCCTGTGGGGAGTGATGGAATGAAATAAAACTTCCATCTTCTTGCCAAAACCAGTTTGGCTCAGTGGACAGAGCGTTGGCCTGCGAACTGAAAGGTCCTGGGTTCGATTGCAGTCAAGGGCATGTACCGTGGTTGCAGGCACATCCCTCGATGTTTCTCTCATCAATGTTTCTAACTTTCTATCCCTCTCCCTTCCTTTCTGTAAAAAATGAATAAAATTAAAAAACTTCCATGTTCTTGGGCTGGCTTGAGACTGTTAACACCTCCCCCTGGGGATCTATTCTCCCACACACCCCTGGCCCATCCTCTCAGTAGGGCACTTGGCCCAGGTCCTCACTCTTCCACCAGAGCCCCCAGCTGTCAGAATGAAATGATTTGCCCGAACTCTGGACATTTGGCGAGGGAGCAAATACAAATGATTTTCTCCGGTGCATGTGTTGGTAGGGAGAGAAGGTGAAGCGCAGAGGTTCCTGGGACTTTTCCATTTTCTATCACCTTCAAGAACCAAAAGCAAAGGATTGTGTCCTTTTGGTTCTCTGATTGATTTGAGTCCTTGGCTATCCATCCTACTCCACTTTCATTTCACCTCTACCATGCACAGACTGGGGTGAAGAGAAGGGAGAGAATGTGAGAGGATGAGAGAGCTTACTCAAAGTCAGACTCATCCCAGGCCAAACCTCCATTCCACCCCCACAGTCTGCCCACCACACTCTCTAAAAGGCTTTTTGCATGAACAATCCATACAAATTCAATTTGAGACTCGCAATAGAATGGCCACACAGAACCAGTGGCGAGGCGGCTTAAAAACTAAATATATGGATCATCTTCAGGAGGGAACTTGGATTGACAACACTGCTCTCTTAGCCCCGGGTTGAAAGCCAGGACTAAAGGTGACCCCCAATGTTTCAAAGATGTTCTAGTCAGACCTGAAACAGCAACTACATCCGGGAAGACCAAGCAAACTCAGCAGCGGCCCAGGGACAGGAATGAACTATAACCTTGGGCCAACTCTACAGATATGGAGACACGCTGTCGGAAGAGGAAATGACAGAGAAAAACTCTAACGGACCCAACATAAAAATTTTTATTGAAAAATACGTCATCGCTCTGTGTTGGGATAGACTTTATCTCTTGTTCTCAAGAGTTGGCTGCACAGCCGTGTTTCATCCTCCCAGCTTCAGAATTTCCTCTTCCCCCTCCTGGGAGTTCCCCCAGAACATGACATGCAGGTTTTGGCTCAAATGGCACCTCTTCAGAAAGGCCTTCTTTCCTGGGCTACCCTACATGAATTAGCATCCTCATCCCCTCTGCCCACTTAGTCTTTATTTCTCTTCATTGCACTTATTAATGTGTCTTTGTCTCCCAACATTCCATGTGGGCAAGACCAGACTTAAAGGAGCACCCAGGGTGACTTTGAAAGGAAAACATGCTCCATTCAGAAGAGAAACATTCAGCTTGGTGTGCATGTGTGTGCATGTGCATGTGTACACACGTGCAGAGGAGAAAGATCGGTCCTTCCCATCTGCCTTGAAGTTAGGCTGGCTGGTGGAACATGCTCAGGAGGATGTGTTCAGTTGTTCTCAGGAACAGACATAGATCCTTCACAATGTACAAAGCATTCTGTGCTCTGATGGGAGCCTGAGGACTCTTGCCCCTCACAGCGAGGCCAGCTGTCTGTCTATTTCACTGATGAGGACACTAAGTTTGGAGAGCCTGAGGGACCTGTGAAATGTTTAGAGGTGTGTGTGGATTAGAAAAGGGGCCCAAGGTAACCACCCTGGTGCACAGACAGCGGGGGCAGCTCTCCTGTGAGGAAGGTGATTCATAAGGCAGCAGCAAATCTGCAAAAGCAGAAGGGCAAAACCCTAGCCACCTCTCCCCGGGGAGGGGAATGGGATTAAGGGGAATGTGTGGGCACCTGGGACAGCAGGGGCAGGCGAGTCTGACCCACAGACTAATGTCATGTGGCCCTGGGCTGATCCCTTTATCCTGCGAGCCTCCATCTACTGCCCTGCAAATGGGGTGGTGATCGCTCTCCTTCTGCATGCTGGGGAGAAATAATGTGTGCCGAGTGTCTAGCATGAGGCCTAACTCCATGAGAAGTCACCGGTTGGAATCTGACACTCACCAACTTGCCTAAGGGCGACAGGAGAACATGCTGGTGAGTTTTCAGAAAAGAGGCATTTACTGTGTGCAGGCACAGCACTCTGGGGCTCTAAGACTTGGAGAGACATGCACTTTGCCAGCTTCCCTGCAGGGCTCTGCCTGACTTGTCTTTGCATCGGAGTCACCAGTCACTGTCAAGGCAAAGGAGGTAGGAACCTGAGCCAGGGCTGGCTGCTAGGTGAGGCTGGTGGGCTGGCAAGCCCAGAGGGTGGGGTGGAGCAGCCACATTAGCAGGCAGCTGTCCTCTGGCCTGTGGCTCCTGGGCGAAGGGACCTCCATCCTCAGCCTCTGCAGGGGCCTGGGCTGGGCTGGGCTTTCAGGCTGAATGAGAACTTGTCAGGGCCTGGGACAGGGGTCCACCCTGTGCTCACATCTCAGAATCCCCAGAAGCAGGGCCTGAGAATCTGTATTATAACCAGCCCTCCACCCCCACTCCATTCTGAAAGATCGTTACCACCAGGCAAGCTTGGCAAACCCTGATCTGGGCCAGTGATTTGTAAATTCTTCTTAGCAGCAGAAGTCTCTGCCAAGGAAAGGTGTACAAAAGCCTGAGCTGCCCCAGGTGAAGTGGTGAGGGCCCACAGACTGACTCTCCCTCCGTTTTTCTCCCCCCCTTTCCTGGAGGTAGAGACTTTTAGGGTCACAGAAGAGAATTTGAAAACCACCAATTTAGTCCAATGTCCCTGTTTGACCGATGAGAAAGCTGAGGCCCATGGAGGTCACAGTGAATTGGCAATGATCATGTGGTAGGAAGTGACAGGGTCATTCATAAGCTGGGGATACTGGCGTCAACCTCTCAATTGGGAGTAGTTTCACAAACTAGAGAACCAGGGGAGGAGGGGCCGCCTGACTCTGTGCTGGGTCCCAGGGAGTGAGCTCGGGTCTCAATAGCATTGCTTCCCTTCTCAATGAGGCAGCAAAGCAGCCCCATACACATGGAGAGCAGAATTGATGCCAGAATGAAGTCTGCACAAGGCTTGAAACACGAGGGCCCTGCCCTGAGTGAGACAATCATCGGTTAGTTCTGCGTGAAACCAACAAGTGAATGTGCTGGGCCACGGCCCACGTGCATGACGTGGAACTGAAACTCCCAGTTTGCCTGCTGAGGGTTGGAGTCCGTGTCTCAGAGAGGAGGCAGAACATGGTGGGGACCAGCTTCCATTCTGGGACCCGCTTCACTCCCAGGAAGAGGTCCCTAGGGGCCAAGTGCTTGGGCAGGCCCCAAACCCAGTGCGGCCTATCTGCTTGCCCCATCTCTCCAGGCCTCCTCACAGTGGGACCTTTGATGCAGGTAGATCAAGGGTAAGAACCTGAGAATTACTCCATGTTTTCTCTCAGCGGCAAACTTGCTCAGATGAATGGAGAGCAGGTCAAGGAGTGAGGGGAAGGGGAGTGGAAGGTGCAGGGGGAGGACATGGTGAGAGGGGGGGTCACATTCTTTGGTGTTTCACCAGGTTTTTTTTCTCTGAGAGAAATCCGATACAGGAGAGAGAGAGAGAGAGAGAGAGAGAGAGAGAGAGAGAGAGAGAGAGAGAGAGAGAGAGAGAGAGAGAGAGAGAGAAGAAGAAGAAGAAGAAGAAGAAGAAGAAGAAGAAGAAGAAGAAGAAGAAGAAGAAGAAGAAGAGGAAGAAAGGAGAGGAGAGGAGAGGAGAGGAGAGGAGAGGAGAAGAGAAGAGAAGAGAAGAGAAGAGAAGAGAAGAGAAGAGAAGAGAAGAGAAGAGAAAAGAGAATAGCAATGACTGGAGAGAGGAGAGAGTAATAAGATAGAGGAAGAAATTTATTTTCCAAACATGAAAGAAGATAAAAGAACAGGAAGTGAATACTATGTATTTGGGTGCTCACCTGAAGGGGGGTCTGTTTATCCCTAGTCTCGGGGATAAGAAAGGTACAAGAAACCTCACTGACCCTTAGCCACCACGCCCATGCTTCGTCCCGGCCCCTTGGGTCCTGTCCATCTGTGGTTGCTCCTCCCCTGAGCAGCAAGTCCCCAATGGCCACGTCCAAGTCAGGCTCATCTGCAGCCCACAGACCTGGTTCCCACCTTGGGGTAAAGCCACTGAGTTTGGGGTAACTTGTTACACAGCCATCAATAACCAGAACAATGCCTGCCTTTGAAGACAGCCGGGAGGGCCTAATGAGATGTGTAAAATGCATGGTGACGCACTGAACATTGTTATAGCAGTTTCATTACCATGGTTAATCTATAATAATAAAAGTGTAATATGCTAATTAGGTCAGACGTCCTTCTGGATGACCTTCCGGATGAAGCCGGGGCCATGAGGGAAGCCTGTGTCCCAGGTACCGGAGGGAAGCTGGTGCTGGCAGCAGGGGGAAGAAAGGCTGACTCTTGCACAGATTTCGTGCATTGGGCCTCTAGTGAGTTAATGACTATTCGCGTCTTTCTAGCATGGCTGCTTTCTCAGTCATCTGTAACCTGAGAAGGGCCAATTTTCTGTGTCTTTGGAGGTATACCACTTAGGATGTAGGTCGCCAATCAATCAGATTAAAACAGAGGAGCTTCCTGCCATGGCCAACCACCCTTTGGAAACTTGACAACAAACCTCTTAATGGATGTTATTTGGAACCAGATGAAAGTGCTCACAATGCAATCTCCGAGTGTAATGCCAGCAAAATCTGAGTTTTTGATGAAGAGTCATCATCACTTGGCCATTCCTGTCCTCAGAAAAAAAGTATAGCGGGAAGGTGCAGCGCCAAAACTTAACAAAAAGGACTATCAATGCCATCACATTTTAAAAATGTGCTTGAGGTCAAATATTTTATGTTCTCTCTATTAGTTCTGTCTACACCATCCAATCGTCCAGCTTAGCAAAGCTGTAGCCTGTACAAGTCACAAAGTAATAGACTTTTCCAGGACAATACAGCAGAGACAATTGGATCAAATTCACAATCCACTGGTCACTCAAAGACATGCTGGGTTCTCTGAGTCTCATTAGTCAAATGGCTTCCATGGTCCCATAGCACTAATTGGAAATTAACTGTGGCTTTTAAGACATTTACACAAGAGTTAATTCCTGGCTTTCCTTTCAGATCTGTGCACATAGATTCATACACATATTGGACTGAATACAGCTTAACTGGAAATAGAGTCCATTGAATGCCCAAGATGTGATAGGTGACAGGGATGTCATGGTGGCCAAACAATGCTCATGAAATTAACCCAGTTTTTTTCCACAAATTAAATTGAAAATATTTAAAATTCAGAGCAATCATTCATACTTGGTCTCAATGCTTATGTGATTTGAAACAAGTTATCTTGAGGACTTTTACATTTTTAAGTATTTTTAAGTATTTCAGTAAGTATATGTGCAATGAATGGCTGGGTGCTGTAGCTCCTGTTCATTAGCTGACTCAAGCCGATTACAGCATCGATTGCGTTTCTGTCGGCATGTCCTTTCACAACGCCATTCCCGTTGAACTTAATGATTGTCATCTGAGTTGTGGGTAGTTAGTACTTCAACATTTTGTTTGCTGGCCAACCTTTTCCCTGAGACGCATCGATGGATTCTTTTTAACACCCTTTCATTTCGCCAATAGCCCCAAATAAAGCAGCTAAGTAACTCACTCGTGAGTTTGAGAGCAGAAATATCAACACTTCTGAACACTATTAGCTTCTTGGTCATGCTGGACACGCAGTGTCCTCAGTCCGTTTATAGAAACCAGTGGAAAGTATACATGATTCGAAGCTAGAAATCATCACGTAACATAGAAATCATCTCAAGTCAGCTACCTGCTAAAACTGATGCCACAGGCTTTTCAAAACGTAAGGGTGGAATTCTGGACTTCAAGACTTCTGTCCGTGCTGCAGGGAGCTTGGAGTTTCCTTTTGCCTGAAGCTGCTGTGCCATCTGTTTGCAACTCACGCAGGGGATGTTTTCACACGCCCTCGGCCATGTCATCCATCACATAGGCCCGTGCTCTTGACCAAGCAGCAGGTACCATGAGGAGTGAGGTTAGCTGCCCCTCCTGGTTTCTTACTTTCACTATTTAAAGGTGAGGACTGATGACAACCCACTGAAGAAGAACATTGTCCCTCCTATTGGGCACTTGTTTTCACTCAACATCGTGAGAGTTTCTGACTCTGAATGAATGGACCAGAAGCAGGAACAAGTCCACCTCTCTGACAGATGTGGATACTGTTCGTGGTTCCTAAATCTGAGTCTTTTTGCCCCACTGCCCCTTCAGAGTCCTTCCATATTTCCCCAGGCTCCCCGGATCCTCGGTGGTCTATTCTGACATCTGTTCCCCAATCATTTTAGGTGAGAGACATTTACTGCAAAAAATTGTCTAATGGATTTTTTAAAAACTCCTTTCACAATGACCCAGTACTCAGGAAATCATCTTGGTGGCCTGTGAGAGCAACAGTCCCAAGACTTCCAGAAAGAGGATCACCATGTGCACGGTGACTAGAAAGAAGATGGAGCCAGAAAGGTGGCCGAGGCTGCTGTGGAGGATAAGATAGGAGAAGTGAGGCTGAGGACCAGATCTTGCAGAAGACATGGCAAGAAAGGTGAGGATTCCATCTAGAAGTGGCTGGTTGAGGTAGAGAGTTGGGGAGTGACAACTTACAATTGTTCTTTGCCATTAGAACACCTTTAGAAAAATGTAAAACATGGAGTTCGTCGCGGTGGACAGACTTAAAGATGGCCCCATGACCTCACCCTCTAGTATTCACACCTGAATAATCCCTTCCCTTTGAATGCGACTTGCCAAAGGAATATGGATGAATGGATGGATGGAAGGATGGATGAAAGGAAGGAAGGAAGGATGGGTGGGTGGATGGATGGATGGATGGACAGTCAGGTAGACAGAAGGAAAGATGGGTGGGTGGGTGGGTGGATGGATGGATGGATACATGAATATAACAAAACCCAACTCAAAAGAGAGAAACAAGTTCAGCTCCTTTGAAATTACACTCCTGATTTTTCTCTATGGGCTCCTGGAGACCCTAGAACTATGAAACATAAAATGCCCGTAAGGAATACATAGTTTTCCTCTTCATTGTCCCTAGCCACATCTTCCAAAGATATATTTTTAAAGTGGCAATAGACAAAGAATGTTTGTTTTATTAGGCATCAATCAAAGAACTTTCTAAAAATGAGCGAATTAAAAGACAGACATAATTCCTGCCATATAGAATTCTTCAGCGGGGACTTCACATACTGAGCCCCCAACGGGAAATGTAGGGAGCTTGAGAAATGGCATATTTCATGAGGAAAGCACAGGATTCATTATGGCCCTGCCTGAACACTAACAAATGAATAAATTGAGAAAATTCAGGCCTGCAAAATGCCAAGCTAGACATTCAAACGCCATGGCTCCAAGCCTCTCTGCCTTATCTGCATTCTTGAAATTTAACCAAAGCTACTGGCAAGCTGGCTCCCAAGGGCTGATCTCTTGATACTGAGATGGCAAATGGGGCAATAAGCGCAGGTCTGTCCATGGATAAAGGGTGTGCAGCTCCTCTTGCATGGAGCCATGACTTCATCCTGCCACAGCCCATGTCTCCAAAATGTATCCTTCAGAGGCCAAGGCAAGCAGGGGAGCAGGAGACATCGTCAGGGAGAAAGGACACTTTGTTGTGAACTCCCTTTGGGTGGGGACATCTGCCAACTGGCCACATGAAGCTGAGGACATGGACATGTGATCCAAGGGGAAGCAAACAATGATATACACACATTTTCCACCAGCCTCGATCCTTAGAGAAAGCTGTTTCCAGATGAGGCCTTTCATCAGCTTCCTACAGAGAGACCTCAAGGCGCCTCAGCCCTGTTCTGTACCATATGGATCATCTAACACACACAGCATCTAGTGACACTGATGCACGGTCATCCAGGAGCTATTGATTTAGGGCGTGAGTTAGCCAGACCTCAGCTTCCTCTTCCCCTGCCTGGCTGGCCTGGCTTGTACCACTGTGCAGCTCCTCCCTAGAGGAGCTCCAGCAAGGCTCAGCTTGGCTGCCTTTCTGTTGGCATTTGTAGGATTCTAAAAAGTCAGAGTCAGGGCAGGCCTTACCCAGCCATCCATTTCAATCTTTCATTTTACAGATGAGGAAAATGAGGCACACACTGGGGAAGTTAGTGAGTGGCCATACTGGGCCTTAAATGTAAGTCCTGGGATTTCTAGTCCAGTGTTCCTTCCACCAAGCCTAGCTAGCTCCAGTTCAAAACAAGTGGGCTAGGAAATGCTGAAACCAAATAGAACTGGGAAGTTTGGGGCCTCATGCCTTCTTCATCCATCTATTCTTGCTCAGTGTCTCCCCATATCCTATGCATCAAGTCTAAAGATGCTGGCCTGGGGTGGGAATAGAAAATAGACTGCACCCTGGAGGCCAGAGGGATCAGTTGTCAGTGGCTGCCTGGACAGTGGACACAGAGGACACAGTGCCATGAGTGATGTGTGATGTCTTTCTCAAAGGAATGGAGAAGGGCCACGGGCTTGCACATGGAGACCCATCCGTCATCTAGCCACATCCTTCACATCCAACCTTGTTTTCCCCACCTTCCAAACAAAGGTGGTCTGCTGGAGTCTGACTCAGCCTTCCCCCGGACCTACATCTGAGCCTTCCTGACTTCTGCTTCCGAGCGTTCTTCCTCTGTGTTTTCCTGCCTGGTGTACTCTCCATGATGATCTCCATCCACCAGATCGAACCACAAGGCCACTTCTCTACAGCCCACACAGATACCCCCTGAGTTGCGACAGGTCACACCATTTCGCATTTAACTACAGTCTTGCTCTGTGCCTGTGCTGTTTCCTTTATGCTCTCTTTTCTCCCTAACTGGGAAAGGTGTCTTGAATAGAACAGTGGAAACATAAAAGGTTTTCAACAATTGACATTAGAAGCCGAAGTGAATAGCAAATGTAGTTTTAATTTTTAGAAAATATACATGTATGTTTGATTACAGTTAGAAGAGAAGTGGGACTTGAAGTGATCCCATCTCCGGTGCCTCCCTCCCTCTTCTTCATTCAGCCATGACCTTCTTCCAAAGGCAATCATAGTGAGGTTCAGACAAAGCATCATTTTCTAAAACCCAACCCAATTGTATTCTTAAGCAAATCAATTCTATCTAATAAAAGAGTAACATGCAAATTGACCATTACTCCAACACACAAGATGGCCATCCCCATGTGGTCAAAGATGGCTGCCCCCATGTGGACACAAGATGGCCACCACAAGATGGCCAGGAGGGGAGGGCAGATGGGAGGCACCAGGCCTGCAAGGGAGGGCAGCTGGGGGTGATCAGGCCTGCAAGAGAGGGCAGTTAGGGGTGACCAGGCCAGCAGAGGAGGGCAGTTGGGGGGAACCAGGCCAGTAGGGGGGGGGGTCATTAGGGGCAACAAGGCCAGTAGGGGAGCGCAGTTAAGGGTGACCAGGCCTGCAAGGGAGGGCAGTTGGGGGCAACAAGGCTAACAGGGGAGGGCAGTTAGGGGGTGATCAGGCTAGCAGGCAGAAGCAGTTAGGGGCAATCAGACAGGCAGGCAGGTGAGCAGTTGGGAGCCAGCAGTGAGAGGGATGTCCCAGATTGGAGAGGGTGCAGGCTGGGCTGAGGGACACCCCCTCCCCCTGTACACGAATTTCATGCACTGAGCCTCTAGTTTAATATAAATTCTTGGCACTTTAGTCAGAGGGGAGAGATTGTTAAGCCTTCCAAGTACAGTATTAACTTCAGCTAAACAGATGTTAACTGTCATCTATTGTAGAATTCTGTCCTCAGAACTCAGCAAGGAAGTCAGATATAGACAATATCCCTAAAGATTTTTTTGTTTTCGGTCTCCATCCAAAAATGTTCGTAATCTCTTCCCCTTAGCAAAAGGCTTGTTCTTACCAAAAAAGAAAACACAACAATTATCAGTAATGTAATTTTGAATAAAAATAATACCAAATTAATGTGTAATTTGTAACTGGCAATCTCTAACAATCTCTAGGAATTTGTGTTGGTGTGGGGAGGAAGTACAAGAAGCATAAAAATTCAGGATCTTTTGCCTTTATTAAGGCCACCTCACATATTTTTCTAATTTCTTTCTAGGTAGGACTATTAGTGTTTTCTGCCAAATTGGCTGGTAGATAATCAAAGCCCTTTCCTCCCCATCATTCACCTCCTTCTCTCCCCAACATCATTCCTTCACTTCCTCTCTCCTGTGACTGGTTGGAGGGCCTCTGAGTGTCCAAATGTCTGGAGACTTGCTCTCTCCTTCCATCAAGTCTGGCCGGAGTCTGGGAGCCAGCGGGCCAGTGTTTGTGGAGCCAAAGCGGAGATTAACTCATGTTTTAGAGGTGACCTCTGCCCACCCCTTCTCAGGCATCCCCTCCCCTCCTGGCCTCACTCCCCAGCAAGTCAGCACCTAGATTATTTCCTCTGGCTGAGCCCCTCCCTGCCAAGACAAGACCCAACACAGTCCCCACATGCCAACCCTCACCTCCTGACCGCCTCCCTCCGCGCGCTCCCCCCTGCCACTCACCCCCATGTTTGCCTTCTCCTCAAATGGACCTGGTCTTTGTTGTTCTAATTAGATTATCTCTCCCTTAGGGACCCAGGGAACGGTCCCCAGCAGCCTGGCTGGAAAGGCAGGTCCCATAACCCCTGTTATCAAGAGGCTTGTCATTTAGCATGTAGATCATCCAATTCCTTCGATACCAGGGGAGCAATTGTGCATCTTAATATTGATTTCTTTGGAGATACAATCGCCTACATTCCTGAGTCAGACTCACTTACTGCAGCTAAAAGGTTCCACTTATATTACGAAACTGCCCCCACCGCCATCACGTGCTCCATCCCAAATTAATGTTACAAAGCAGGACAAATCTGAAGGGCTTTGTGCTTCTCCCCTTGGTCCCATTTCACAAGGAGCCTCCACTGGAGGAGAAACAGGAAAAACAACACCGGCTATTTCAACAGCGTGTGCCTGTGTTTGGGGTGTGGTGGGGGACTGCCATTCCCGCCCCACCCAACCTGCCCATGCTTCCTCTACTTCCCACACTCCACTGCAGTGATACTGGGCTCTTAATGTAATGAGGCCAGATTGTCCAAATTTTGTTTCATGATGAATTGGGGGGGGACAGGCTTTCCAATGAACCTGGGGCATTTTCTTACCAAATACCCTTCCAGGGCAGTGGGAGGAGAGAAAGAACATTTGAACTACAGCCGTAGGATCAACAGTGCACTGAGCTTGGGACAGGCAGAGACACTGATTCCTCTTATAAAACAGTATGTGAGACAGAGGCAAACAGCAGCCAATGGCCAGATGCATGATTTGTTTGATACAGAGGTGTCTGGCCCCCCTGAATATGAGGGCACCCACTACGATGAAGCATGTTGCTCTCCATGGCCACGCCCAGCACAATGACTGACCAGCACTTCCCTAGGGTGAGCCATGTGTGTGGTAGGAGCATGAGCTACCTCTTTGACACATGTTGCCCCAAGCAGTCTTTCACACGGCAAGCTGTAAAGCATACACTCTTCATGACACCCATCTTACCATGACACTACCAAGGCCCAGAGAGAGCCTGTGATTGGCTCACGTTCCTAACACCTGTGAACAACAGAGGCCGGTTCCAAGCCAAGATGCCTGTCTAACTCCTAAACTTACAGTTGGAACTAGGAAACTGCTCTTGGCACTTTGCTGGTCGATCAGGGTGCATTCCTCTATGCCGTTACCTGTGCGTTTACTCATCTCCGAGGGCCTGGGAGCCAGAGAACACACAACACAGCGCAGGAAACAGACAAGACAGAGGAAAACGATAGCATCGAATAAGGTGATGGGTAGAGAGATGAACAAAATTCGGGAGGAGTATTGGAGAGGTCTTTCTTAAAGACTCCACAGAAGAGGTTAGGGTGTCCGTTGGCGCCCTTGGAAAAGTCCTTGCGAATATCAGATGTCTGCAAGAGGACGCGGAAAGGACTGTGCTAAGCGCTTCTCATTAAAAGTCTGCCCTGTGCACAAGCTGATGCGTTCACAGTGCTTTCCTGGGTATTCATGGGAATGCTTCCCTCTCATGGGCTCTAGGAGCAGGTTACCGTTTTCCTGCTTGTTTTAGTCTTTAAACAGCAGAGGAGACTTTAAAATATTCTCAGTGGGGAGCTGCTATGCCTTAGGGACAAGACATGAATGCATGACTTTTTGTGGTTACACTGCGTTGAGGAGTGAAGAGTTACATTTACTTTTGCTGTGAGTTCTATATAATGCATGTGCGGTTGGACAGCCTTGCAGGTTCTGTCCGGCCCCTCTGACTATTATTGCCTGGCTTTGCTTACCTGCTTGTCTCATCCCATTGGACAGCGAAGTCTTTGTGGAACATGTCACAAGGGCCTCGTTCAGGGTCTGGCCGGAAATGTGTGTTAAGATAGAGAAATGAATGCCTGGATTCTGCCCCAACAAATCCGCCCGCCTCTCCTGTGACTGCTCTGTCACCAGTGTGTTGAAGAGGATCGCCATGGAGCAGAAGGGGCAGCTGGGACTTTAAGAACAATTGCAATTCGTTGAACAACTTACTCCTTAGAAGCTGTTGAAAAAGTGTGCACTAAAGAGCAATGATTTGTAACCCTACCTTCACACCTGTCGTAAAGGCTAACCGTGTGTTTTACCCAGGACAACCTGTGCTTATCAATGCCTTGACGAGACATTGTCGGGATAATATATGTTTGCTTTACAAGAAGGCGTGGATTTCACACTCCTATTTTGAGGTAAGGATCCAGACTCATCCAATTCTAACCATATGAATCTTCACAGAAAAGTCACAATGGATGAGTCTTCACAGAAAAGTCACAATGTCTGCACTTGAAAATGTATAAATTGCCTTCCATGCTGTGCACATCAAGCAGTTTCACGCCTAGACCTGATGTATTGACACGATAGGTGAATAGTTTGATTACAAGTCTATCAAGTTCTTTGAGAGTCTTAGAAGAAAAAAAAGAAGTAATTTAAGGATTCTGCCCAGACTAAATAGTGCGGCCTAATAGATTGAAAGCCTGCGAGAAACCAAGCTGTGGAAAAGTAATAATGTTAATAAAAATGTGATTTCAATCCCTGCTTGGCGACTGTCCTCGCTCAGGCCACCAGGGCTCCGTGCCATCAGATGCATTAAAGCTGAGACACTGGTCACTCATGGAGGAGGGGGAGATCCCGGTAAAAGCGTTTTTGCCTGTAGATCTGGGGGAACTGCTTAGAAGCCTTTGTCCTGAGTAATAACGACGGATGACCCCCAAAGACAGAGGCAGACAGACAGCGTTGGTGCCACCCAGTAACTGAGGACAGAGCAAGGTACGGCAGTGACTAAGAAGACACTTAGAAGATCTCCTGTCCTCTTGTTCTCTCCTCCTGTTCATTTCAACTGCTGACGCCCCGGAAGGGGTTAGGACTTTAGCTGGAGAAAGAAGAGCATAGCCATGAGCATCTGAAATCGAGGACTCGAAGCCCCTTGCTCAGCGTGGGATGTCGCCCTGGAGCAGGGACTCTAAGAGCACGGGATTAAGAGCAGGGCAATGGAGTCAGACATCCTGGTGTTAGACTCTGACCTGTCACACAGTAGCTGTGCAAACTGCACAAGGTGCTTAACCCCTCTGAATCTACAAAGGGGACATAACAGTAATGTCAACCGGAATGAATGAGGATCACATTGATCTGCTCTGCACATACCAGCAAACCTAAGACAACAGAGCTTTTGAAAGTCTATTTAAAGATCAGTCTCTACCATCTTTGATGATGGCTTCCACATTTTGGTCCCAAATGAATGCAGCCCTCATATCACACTCCACACAGAAGAAGCAGGCAAAGAAAGAAGGGGGTGGACTTCCCCTTCATAGACATGTCCTGCAAATTGCACAGCCCTCCTCCTCATCTTTCTCTCGTCCCGAACTTAATCATGGCCACACCTGGCTACCAGAGAGCCTAGGACAGTGGTCGGCAAACTCATTAGTCAACAGAGTCAAATATCAACAGTACAACAATTGACATTTCTTTTGAGAGCCAAATTTTTTAAATGTAAACTTCTTCTACCACCACTTCTTCAACATAGACTCACCCAGGCCGTGGTATTTTGTGGAAGAGCCACACTCAAGGGGCCAAAGAGCCGGATGTGGGTCGCAAGCCACAGTTTGCCGACCACGGCTCTAGGAAATGTCTTGATTGTGGCTGCCATTAGGGAAGTCTGTTACTGAGAGGAAAGAATGAGACTCTGGGGGATGCACAGGCTGTCGTCAGGAGTCAGGTAATGCTTGGCACAGAGGCCAGGTCAAAGGCAGTGCTCCCTGAAGGGCAGGGACTGCTGCCACCTCTCACTCTACCCCCACCACCCTCAACCCCCAGCTTCTAGGTTGCCAGGAAGGCGCTGCAGCTGCTGGCAGGAGGAAGATAGGACAGGGAGAGATGCTGTTTGGGGAGTACCGAGGGTGCAGAGGGCTTTCGGGAGCAGGGCTGGGAGTAGGGTGCAAAAGTTGAGGAAAGTGTCAAAACTGATATTCAAGAAAAGCAACGCTTCCGTAAGATTTTTTTTAAACCCAAAATTAATGCAAAATTCCCACAATGAACAAAATACCCTCACACACAAAATGTGGGACCCAACCCTGCCCTTGAACAATGCCCCTCCCTGCTTGAGCCTGCCCCCAGCCCCGTCAGAGCCTGTCCTTCCTGCAGTCTTTCTTGGGCTGGCCTTTCTTGGGTGCAATGTTTAAGGAAGGGTCCTTTAAGACCGGGGAGATGTATACACAGTGATTCAATAGGAGTCAACAAAGGATAAAATCTCTAAGGCCATATGGACATCTTAAATCTATACATCAGCTTTAAAGAAAAACAACACTCTTTTTAAAAATAAAATTTAAAAAATCTGTATTACCTAAATCACAAGAAAGAAAATTAAAAGCATTTAAAATTGTACCACTAAGAAAGAACCATAATATTTTGATATCTATCTTTTCATCACTTCAAAGCCATGGAACCATTTAAAATGGAATCATTTCGTATGTACTATAACCTACATTTTTATTTACTAATATTTCTGTGTCATTACATATTTCTGTATGATAAAGTTTCTTATAGTTACACCATTGTGTGTATATAACAAATTTAGATGTTTCTAATCTTTTTCCTCTCAGAAATAAATATTCTTGTAGTTAAATTGTTTTTGCAATTATATGTTTATTTACTTGATATAAGTCCCAAAAGAGGAATAGCTAGTCAACCTTAAGACTGCTAAATAAACTTCTAGAAGTTTCTACCAATTTATACTCCTCCCAGAAGTATATAAGAGTGTTTCCCACACCTTGAAAACACTGAGTATAATCAATTTTAAATCTCTGATTTAAGTAGTGAAACATTAAAATAAAACATTTTCATTCACATTTCTTTAATAGCTAAAGAAGGTTGAGATTTTTTTATTAGTATTTGCATTCATGTGATTCATAAATTCATGAAAAAACCCCACAATATGTTGATACTATTGCAACGAGTAATTTCAACAGAGGTATCTCCAGGCAAATAAATTTGCTAATAGGTGCAACACCAGTTAATATCTTAAAGGTCAATAAAATGCAATGTTTTGGGTGATCTTTTCTACATTTATTGGATGAAGTTCATTGCCTTTGCTGTGGATAAGAATCCCTTGCATTACTGTCAAGTTTTCTTACAAGTAACTGCTACTCCCATGGTTGGAAAATAGGCTCATGTATGGGAAGCCGGTCAGAAAGTGCACACCTTAGAGAGAGAGTGTGATACAGTGTCCAGAGGACCCCTGAAAGGACATCCATGTTCCAAGTTTTGGACAATTTTTTCTGATAACACCTTTTTCCATTGTGAAAAAAATTAATATTGGTTCCCATCCCAGTCATTCACTGAGTGGATCGCATATGCATGGGGCCACTTCGAAGTCTCCTAACACAGTGGTCGGCAAACTCATTAGTCAACAGAGCCAACTACCAACAGTACGACGACTGAAATTTCTTTTGAGAGCCACATTTTTTAAACTTAAACTCCTTCTAACGCCATTTCTTCAAAGCAGACTCGCCCAGGCCGTGGTATTTTGCGGAAGAGCCACCCTCAAGGGGCCAAAGAGCCGCATGTGGCTCGCAAGCAGCCACCGTTTGCTGACCACTGTCCTAACACAGAATCCCGCCTCCCCGCCTGGATACAGGGCTGGCCACATGCTAACAACCCGCGCTGTGTGTCCGGGGAAGGTCATTCGGGTTTACTCTTGCTATCACGGGCAACACATTCAGCAAATTCTTACGCTCTTGTCATCTCCCCAGCAGCCTTTGTGGTCCTTTTAACAGCCCGCCGAGCTGAGCAGGAAGAGACAGGTCGCTCTGGCCAGTGTTCGACAGCACAGCTCTTTGTCTCTCATTGTCAGCCAGGCCTGTCACTACATTGTTCCTCGGGCGGCATGCCTTTGATGGACTATCAGCCCCTCATGTCTCAACACTCCAGGCAGCGCGGGGAGAAAGAGCAGCACTGCGCTGATCCCTCCGGCACAGAATAATCCCGTTAGAATAGGATGTCCTATCAACTCCAGCCCCTGTATTTGTTGAGAACACGGCGAGGCGAGTCCCAAAGAGGTAAAGGCACATTCCTTGGCCTCCAAGAGTTGTGACAAGCCATACATGATAGCAGAGGACAGAGGCCAGCAAGAACATGGAGGGATCATGGAGTCCAAATCCCTACTCTGCCCCTCATGTGATCTTGGACAAGTATTTGTGTGTGTTAACATCGTTGTTGAAGTGTAACTTATATACCATAAAATTTACTCATCATAAGCATACAGTTCAATAAAATTATTTTTTGTAAATGTATACAGTTGTGCAAACGTCTCTTTGATCCAATTTTAGAACATTTCCGTCACCTCGAAAGGCCCGTTATGACCACTGATCCTCATTCTCACCCCAGCCCCAGACAACCATTGCCCTGCTTCCTGTTTCTAATGATTTGTCTTTTCTAGAAATTTCATATAAATGGAATCATACAATATGTACTCATGTGTCTATGGATTCTTTCACTTAGCATCTATCTTAGAGTTTCATCCATGTTTCCATGTTGTATCATGTACTAGTGTGTATTCATTCCTTTTGATTGCTGAATTGTATTCCATTTTATGGACATAACATTTTGTTTATCCATTAACCAGCTGATGGATATCTGGATTATCTCAGTTTGGGCCTATTCTAAATAATGCTCCTATGAACACTCACATGTAAATCATTGTGTAGATAGATGTTTTAATTTCTCTCTACAAATAGATTTTGGGTTTGCATGGTAAGCATCTGTTTAATTTTTTTAAAAATATATATTTCATTGATTTTTTTACAGAGAGGAAGGGAGAGGGATAGAGAGTTAGAAACATTGATGAGAGAGAAACATCGATCAGCTGCCTCCTGCACACCCCCCACTGGGGATGTGCCAGCAACCAAGGTACATACCCTTGACCTGAATGGAATCTGGGACCCTCCAGTTCGCAGACCGACGCTCTGTCCACTGAGCCAAACTGGTTAGGGCCATCTGGTTAACTTTTAAGAAACTGCCAAACTCTTTTCCGAAGTGGTTATACCACTTTACATCCCCAACAGCATCCAGTTTCTCTATATCTTTGTCAACACTTGTTATTATCTGTCTTTTCAGTTATAGTCAGCCTAGTAGGTGTGAATGGCATCACATTGTGGTTCTGATTTGCAGTTGTTTTTTTTTAAAAATATATATTTTATTGATTTTTCACAGAGAGGAAGGGAGAGGGATAGAAAGTCAGAAACATCGATGAGAAACATCGATCAGCTGCCTCTTGCACACCCCCTGCTGGGATGTGCCCGCAGCCAAGGTACATGCTCTTGACTGGAACTGAACCTGGGACCTTTCAGTCCGCAGGCCGACGCTCCATCCACTGAGCCAAACCGGTTTCGGCTGATTTGCAGTTTTCTAATGGTTGATGTTAAATATATTTTCATGTGCTGGTCAGCCATTCACATATCTTCTTGACCAAAATGTCAATACAATTCAAGCCCACTGATGGCATGAACCGCCACACAAACTTTTAACTTGGACCAGTTCAAAACGGAGACCATGTTGTCAGGGAGTCCGCAGTCAAACACAGACTCAGGAGCCAAGGCCACTAAGCCAGGGCACCCAAACAGTCGGGAAATAGTAAGTCTCTGTTTGAGCTCATTACACAACAGAGACAGGGTCAAGGTTTTATAGGAATTATCTTTGTTATGAATCTTTGCTATTTCCAGTGAAGTAGGCTCGCGAGCCGCAGTTTGTCAACCACTGCTCTAACATGTTAATCATAAGAGTTTCTACCTCAAAGCGAGCACAGGGCTTGGCTTTGGGAGAGCCTCAGAGAGCCTCAGAAAAACGCTGGTGGTGTCCTCCGACTTCTCCAGGTTCCGAAGTCAGGTGGGGGTGTCCCTTCCCCAGCATCTCACACCCTTCCTGCTCTATCGCAGGCTGGATACCAGGACACCAACCAGACTGATTCACTATTCGTATCCTCTGCAGAGAGGGATGGAGGAACTGTGAAGACAAGGCATCCCTAATTCCCTTCCTTCCTCCGTAATTCTCCGCCACCTCTTCCCCCATTTCAGCCCAGTAGACAAAGACCGAGTGATCTGGCGTCTGGCCACATGCAGCAGGAAGTTATGAATGAGGATTGCACGGGACAGTTGAGTCTGCAGAGATAGCTCCCAAATCACTCCTGAAGGCTGGGCAGGGACCACAGGAAACCTGGAGCCAGGAGGCCACCACTTAACACTTGCATATCTCTGGCTGTCCTGGAGCTTAGGCAAACAATAGCCTAATCCACCAGAGGCCTGGGGAGGTATTATTAGTCATGGGCTATCTGAGATGTCTTTGGGGAACATACACTCAGGACCAGAACTGGGTCTAGGGCCTCTGGTGGGACTCCATCCCTGTAGGAGGAAATGTCACAGCAAATTTCCAGCCACCAGTTAACATCCACCAGTGCTTAGCAAATGAGGCTTGTGTTGAAGTGTCAATGCCCAAGGGCCTGATTTATGGAACTGCTCTAATTAGCACACCAAAGGGACAGTGAAGAAGAAAGTGCTGGTCTCAGAGATGAAGGAGCACGCACAGGCAGGGTCTGTTTCTTTGCCAAGATAACAAATGCCATTCTGAAACCGCATCAGTTAAATTAAAACATTAACTCATCATCCGGAGCAGCATGGTGGAATCTCTCCCCACAATGCCCGTTTTCTCCTTTTCTAGCCTCTCCTCTCCTCCCCGCTTGGAGGTCTAAAGCAAGCCTAGCCGAGAATCAAGGCCAGGAAAGCTCCTGGATCAAAGACCTACCCGGGACAGCCTGCCACTGAGGATTCAGAAAGAAGTAGAGACAGTGAACCAGCGTTTGGAATTACTATTCTCTTTCCTCCACCACTGCGTCTTACCTATGCATCTTCCACTTGAAATCTCTTAACCACAGCTTTTCCAGTAGTCACATCTTGCCAGGCAAGTCAGTGATGCTGCTGAGTACAGAGCCATAACTATTTCCACCCAAACTTGACCCCATCCTGCCACGGCATTCTCTGGAATCTGGAGTAAGATACTCAGTAGCTCTACCTTGAACTCTTCATCTTTAAAGAGGGAGAATTGATGATAACACCAACCATGTGGGGCCGCTGGCAGGATCAAAGACGCACGTTGCGTGCCTGGTGCACAGAGCTGATGAGGGCCATGATTGCTAAGACACTCAGACTATTAAGATCGAAGGAGACGCAGATGACTGGGAGTCACCTGAGATACACTGACACATTGTACAGAAGGCCCTTCTCTGGCCAGGACAGGGCTGCCTCTCAGGACATCAGGATGCCTATGTCCAGGTGGCCTAGGATGCCCAGGTGCACAGCTTCCCACAGCCTCAACAGGAACCGGGTGAAGCTCATTATCTACGCTCCCATGTCTGTTCACATTGAAGAAGGGAATGCAAAAAGCAGCACTCAGCACTACAAGTAATGGTGATTTTAGGTGTCAAACCCAATCTCTCTCCCTTTCTTCCTTCCTCTCTCCCTTCCCTCCTCCCTCCCTTCTTTCTTCCCTCCCTCCCTTCTTCCCTTCCTCCCTTCCTTTCTCCCTCTCTCACTTCCCCCCTTCCTCCCTCCCTTCTTTCCTTCTTCCCTTCCTCCCTCCCTCCTTTTCTCCCTTCCCTCCTCCCTCCTTTTCTCCCTTCCCTCCTCCCTCCTTTTCTCCCTTCCCTCTTCCCTCCCTCCCTCACTTCCTTCCTTCCTTCCTTTTTTCCTTCCTTCCTTCCTTCCTGTCCACACTCATATGGTGGAGACTGGATTGCTGTGTGGAGGGCTAGGGATTTCGGACTGGCCTGAGAAGCAGACTGAGCAGTAGGTACATGGACAGCTAACTCAATCACCCAAGGTCGAATGGAAGCCACACACCAGACATCCTCCCAAACAAGAGGCCTCTCTGAAGGGCTGAGCAGGGCCAGGTGTGGGGCCTGCAGGATGGAGCTGGGCCATCACCAGGAGAAGAGACTCCAAAGAGCACCATAGAGGAGCTGGAGCTGGTCCTCGTAGCCCAGTGGTCGGCAAACTGTGGCTCTGTTGATCAATGAGTTTGCAGATCACTGTGTAAGTTTTGACTTTAGGTTAGAGACGTTAGTACATTATTAAAATGTTTTTTTAAGTGTTTTTCCTTAAGGCAGTGGTCGGCAAATTTATTAGTCAACAGAGCGGCAAACTGTGGCTTGAGAGCCACATGTGGCTCGCAAGCTGCTGTTTGCCGACCATTGCCATAGCCAATAGGCAGGGGATCAAAGTGCTCTGGGGTCTAGAGCTGGGTGCAGTAGAGGCCTGCTAAGAGAAGCCCTGTTCTCCCTGATGTCACCTACCCACCTTTTGCCCTGTATAGAGCACCCCATGTGTGTCTCTGCTGAAACACACATGTCTCTCCAGCCATTCTCTCTTCAGTCGCACAGATACTGGATACATTTCAGTGTCAGGAAAGCCTCAGACACTGTCTAGGTCAGTGGTCAGCAAACCACAGCTTGCTAGCCACATGTGGCTCTCGAGCCGTGGTTTGCCACTCTGTTGACTAATGAATTTGCCGACCACTGGTGTAGGTCATAGATCTCAAACTGTTCCAAAGCACCGGGCAGCCCTCTCATGAACACAAAAGTTGCTCTTCTCCTTTTCTGTCCCATCAATGCCGGCATTACCCACAATGACCTGGTCCTTTAGATCCTTCCCAAGTCAACTTATTGAATGTCTACCTACGTTCAAACCTCTGAACCCAGGGAAGGTTGAATTTCAGATCAACAGCCAACAAGTCACGGCTAATGAGAGCTAAAAAGTCAAGGCTAAGGGAGACACCTTTCAGAATTTGAAAATAGGTTGTCTCTAAAAGGATGCTTCCCCCCAAACATTCTAAAATAACTTAGAACTGTCAAAGCCAATGCTATACCCACTAATGTGTAGAGCATACCGGTGTCCAGGTTGGATAGACTAGATCTGTGGTCGGCAAACTGCGGCTCACGAGCCACATGCAGCTCTTTGGCCTCTTGAGTGTGGCTTTTCCACGAAATACCACGGCCTAGGCAAGTCTATTTTGAAGAAGTGGCAGTAGAAGAAGTTTAAAAAAATTTGGCTCTCAAAAGAAATTTCAATCGTTGTGCTGTTGATATTTGGCTCTGTTGACTGAGTTTGCCGACCAGTGGCCTAGACATTCTGATTCGGGTGAGAGTAAACCTGCAAAGCTGCTCTGTGAGATGTATTGTGAGTTATTGGATGTATTTTCTATTGCATAGGGCTTGCTGCTCAGTGGGAATCCAATTAGAGCAAATACTTTCAGGTTGCATCATTTTGTATAGGATGAAAATAGCATACAGATTTTGATTTTTTTAAAGTGGTATATGTAGCAAAGCATCTTCTTCCAGAGGGTACAATTACATTTATGCCTGAGATCCTTCGAGACACTGGCCTCCTGGGAGCCCCATCTACACCAGCCCCTGAGAGGGAGATGGTCTGATGTGCACCCACCAGTGACTGGAGTTTGCAGGGATCCCTACGGCCAGATCAGAGGCAAACCCTCTAATTCAAGTTCATTTCTCATTGTGCTCCAAGGCTGACCTTCCTGCACGTCTCCTGATTGTCCGACCCGAAACAGCCAACTGTGTAACTGCGCAGTGAGAAAAGAGACCTGGGAAGGTGAGGTGACCTGCCTAAGGTCACGGTCGGTAATGGCGAGACGAGAAACAAGGTCAGGATGCCAGCTAAATGTCTGGCCCCCAGCCCCTCTGCCCTCATCGTGTGTCCACTTCCCCCTCTGTTTTTCCAGCCCCTTTCTGTCTCTGCGTGCCTTGCTTGCACATCTAATGCATCCTGAAGTCCCCAAGGCTGAGTCCACTTGAGTGGCCTCTCAGACAAAGCCAGGTCCTCTGCCCTTACTGATGCCTAGAGGTGGTCACCCAGCAGCTGTCAGGGTGCAGAGCCTCTGGGGTCTGTGTGACCCCTACCTGAGCCCCGAAGCCCCAGGTCAGAAGCAGCCTGTCACTCTAGCTGAATGACACTGAACTCCCTTGACTGTTTACAAGGTGGGCGTCTGTTGGAATGGCTAGCTCAGAAGGAGGCACATGTGGAGAGGATAGAGAGTGGGAATGGGGACGGGGAGGGCGCAGGAGTCCTGGTTTCTCCCAGTTCCCTGGAGCAGATACTACTCTCAGGAATCCAGGGAAGCCGAAACCAGTTTGGCACAGTGGATAGAGTGTCGGCTTGTGGACTGAAAGGTCCTGGGTTCAATGTACCTTGGTTGTGGACACATCCCCAGTGGGGGGTATGCAGGAGGCAGCTGATCAATGTTTCTCTCTCATCAATGTTTCTAACTCTCCCTCTCCATTCCTCTCTATAAAAAAAAAAAAATCAATAAAATATATTAAAAAAAAAAAAAGAATCAGGGAAGAACCCTGAGCCAACTCTATGGTCACTGAAGGCCATGAGGGATTAGAAGAAACCCAGAACCTCCCAGGAGATCAGATAGAAACCATCTTCCTTCCTTCCCTCCTTCCCACCTTCCTGCCTTATTTATGTAGGTGCTAGATTGGGGGTGGGGGGGAGAAAAACATGAGACTGAACTTAGAGCTAAAAGACAGGTGTAAAACGACAGCCATCTGTCAGATGTCAGACATCAGCCCTGTACGTGTCACTGTCAGACCTTCGAGACAGGCCGCTCACACACACGGACATTTAGGAAACTGCTGTTTAGAGGACATGAGAACCACCCCCCCCCCCCCCAAGGTCACAGAGCCAGTAAGCACAGGACAAGGATTTGAACCCAACTCTGAATGCAGAACCCAAGCTCTCACCCACTGAGACAGAGAAGGTCCTGGAACTTACCGTGCTTCCTCCCTCACCCCAACTCCCCGCAGACAAGAGCTTCATGAGGAACTTACCTTCGGAGCTGACCGCTAGCAGAGGGGCCATCCAGGACACCTGGCAGGCTGAGCAGAGCAGCCATTGGCTAGCAATGTCTCCCCGGGGTCTCTTCACAGTCCCCAGAAGTCCCTCTGAGAACCAGCCCTTCTGAGCCAGCAGGCCCTTTGTGGAGACGCGCTCTTCCCGCGCTCTCCGGCCTCGGCTCTCAGCTCACGTTTCAGACTTGCTTGGGCCGGGGGAGCCCACAAAGCCAGGACAGACTTTAGCAACAATACTGAGGCCCCGTCACCCCACTGACCAGCTTCAGAGTGTCACCACCATGGTCTTGGATCTGGTGACCCATACTGTAACATCTCATGACCTTCAACTCACCTTCCAAGAATTTCCTACCACTGCCCCGCCCTCGCTACCCAGGATGCACCTCTCCTGCACTCAGAGGCTGCAGCTGGGCTACAGGCTGCAGGAGCAGGGAAGCCACCCACCCCGCTGCTGCAGATGGAGCCTCTACCTGCTAACACAACCTCCCTTTGCCCTCACTTCCCTGCTCTTCCCATTGTACAGACAAGGAAACTGAGGCAGAGAGGGGTTGTCTGTCCAGGTCCAAAGCTAGTAGTTAATGGGGCGAAGACCATCTCCTTGGTATTCAGACACTCAGGTTGTTCTTTCCATTACCCATTACCCATTAAGGCTACACAGATGCAGCTCCTTACAGTAACACATTATTGTTCCTTAGCCTCCTAAAAGGGCCCCCATTAAAACATTGCCGAGCCAAGCCTGGTTTGGCTCAGTGGATAGAGCAATGGCCTGTGGACTGAAGGATCCCAGGTTCAATTCCGGTCAAGGGCATGTACCTTGGTTGCAGGCACATCCCCAGTAGGGAGTGTGCAGGAGGCAGCTGATCCATGTTTCTCTCTCATCGATGTTTCTAACTCTATCCCTCTCCCTTCCTCTCTGTAAAAAAATAATATATATATATATTTTTAAAATGGCCAAATAGTAGTAGCAACAGGGTCATTCTCCCAGCTTAAGGTGATCTGCTAATAATGTCCCCTCTTTCCCCCAAGGTCCTCTCCTCTCTGGCCCCTGCCCCTCCCCCACGTCCCATTCGCACCACCTGCCTTGGGCTACTTTTCCCTAGAGATGTCCCCTGCCCTCCACACCTACCAGGGTCTCCAGGAAGGGTCCCCTTGGGGTTCTCACCTCTGACACACCTGTCACAGTAAGAGAAATTGGGAGATAAGGAGGAAGGGGAGGTGTGGGACCACAGTGTCTCCTCCCTCGGTCCCCGGAAGAGGGGTGATTTCCGGCTCCCGCAGCCAGCAGGCCCAGAGAGGCGTCTTACATACACTTTGCGGGATGACTTAAGTAAGTCTTGACGACTCTCCCTGGAGACTGGACTAAAAGTATTGTTTAGAAATCTAATATATGGTTTATTTACTCAATTTGTGCTGAGCTCCACAGTTCCTTCAGGCCTGCCTCCCTCGCCCATTACTCTATTAATGCTCCATTACTGAAATTAGTGCTGTAATTGGAGGGGGAAGGGCTAAAGGAGGGGGGCACTTCTTAAAGGCACAGGTCTCCTTTAATCACATCATGGGCAGAGGCCCAGAACTGGTGTGGGGGCCACAGGAAGGTTTGGGCTAGAAGAATACCTTAGCAGCAGGGTGACAGGAAGGGGACATGGGCCGATGGCACTGGCCAATCAGCATGTGGCCTGAGTAAAGGCAGAGGGGGTCAAGGCCATGGCCCCTCCTGCATCTCTGTGGGCTTTGATGCTTTCACCCCAGGGATTTAACCCTTCACACCAGGGATTCCAAATGCATCGGCTGAGCCCCCAGGTCCACCTCTGACCCCTATTCTTTTTTTTTTAATTCTCACCAGAGAATATTTCCCCATTGCTTTCTAGAGAGAGTGGAAGGGAAGCGGGGGAGGGGGAGAGGGGGTTGAGAGAGAAAAACATTGATATGAGAGAGACACATCAGTTGGTTGCCTCCTGCACTTGACCTGTCTGAGGATGGAACCTCTAACTCAGAGGTCCGTGCCCTTGGCTGGGAATCAACCGGTGACCCTTCAGTATGAGGGCCAGTGCTCTAACCACTGAGCACACCAGCCAGGGCATGACCCCTCATTCTTAGCAGGTGATGGATGTCAAGGCCATTTTTCTGGAGTTTCCTTTGCTTCTCTCCTCGGTCCTGCAATGTGCCCATGTATTCTCACTCCTTCCTCCTTCTCGCCTAAGCTGAGCCTCCACCCACCTCCCACTCACACACCCTAGACCTTCAGCCTAGGCCATGCCCATTTCCTCTAAGACCCTGCCAGCAATGCCCATCTTGCTCCCTGTTGCCATGGTTTCTTCTCCTCCACACGCTGCCTGTCTTCCCCGGGATAAGACAGAGTCGACTACCCCGAGCATCTGGCCCATCTCTCCCTCTCATGAATGAGTTTCTTGGGAGGGGTGCCACACTCTTGCCCTCTCAAGCCTCACTGCCCACTCACTCCTCAGCAACCCGAGATCTGAATCGCACCCTCTCCATCACCTGAGATGGTTTCTTCACAGTCACCAGCTGTCCAGCCAAAGGCCCTTCTCTGTTCTCACCCTCCCCAGGCATCTGTGTGGCATTGGAAACTGCCAAGCATCTGCCTCTGGCACCAGTTTTCCCTCTGGCACCTGTAAAGGACGTTTCCTATAAATTCTTCTCTTCCTTCGGCAGAACATCTCCTCTCACACCTGTGGGTCCTAACATTTTTGTAAGCCACGGGTCCCGTTGGCAGTCTAGTAAACACACATGCACACACACACACACTCATGGGCCCCCTCTGTAAACTCCGGGTTAACCACTTCTGCTTTTTATTTTTTTTCTTGATGATCTTGATGATTCCTATTTTTAAGTCATATTTTCAGACAGTTCCCAAATCTAATCATTCAGTCTCGATCTCTTCACTAATCCTGTGTTTTCAGCGGATGAACAGCCTACAGGGACCTCCAACATCTCCTTCACTCCTACCTAGCTCTCCTCTTTCTGTCTCTGCTTAGGGTCGGGTGACAGCTTGACAGAGACGCAGCCTGCGAAACTTAGGCATCATTAACCCTCTGGTTTCCCAACCCTCCCCAAGCCCGTTAGACACTCGGTTCCTAGTCAATTCTTCCTCATCCGTGTCCCTCACAGCCATTCCTTCCTCTTTGTCCCACCGGCGCCACCTCTGTTTGGTTCATCTTCTTGACTGTCTCTTGCCTCCAGGCCAGGCTGCCCAATCTGCCCACCTCTGTTGTGAGACAGAGATTTAGGAAGAGTGGAGTCCAAGGGTCCCACTATCTTGTCTTTACGAGGCCTCTGTGAGTGGCTGTCCAGCACCTGCTTAAATATCTCTGCCGAAGAGACACTGACTTCACCACTAATTAGGTCATTTAACTTTGTGTCGATTCTAATTCTGGAAGGCTTCATCAAACTAAAATCTGCCTCTGTCCTGTCACTCCTCGCTCTTCTGTGCTTCTCTTTGCTACAGAAATTCCCGTCTCCTTATCTCAGCACATTAGGCCCTTCGCAATAGGCCTGTAGTACCTCCCTAGCAACAGAGATTCACTGGATAGAGGCCTGCACTGCTAGCGACTACATTTCCCAGCCTTCTCTGCAGCTCGTGATGGCCCATGACTAAATTCTTGCTAATTGACGGCAGAAATGAAGTGTGCTGGGGCCACTTCCAGGTGTGGCGTTCAAACGTCCAGCACGAATTTCCCCGGGTCCTCCTCCTCTTCCCGAGGCTGGAATGTAGAGAGTCCCTGGATCCTGTACACAAGACCAACACCTGGGGGATGAGAGGCCCACAGCGGCAAGGAACTCGGTCCCTGAAGGACCACCCCGAGCCTGACTACCCTGACCATCCGGACTGCACCGTCCAGGACTGTCACATGAGAGTGAAGCAAGCTTTTACACTCTTTAGCCTTGACTTTCTCATCACTTCTCCCTCAAAGTCTATACCCACCACACTGAACTTCTCACCGTGTCCAAGCACAGCATGCCTCTCTGCACCTCAGGTCCATTGTCCCAGCCCATGCCTCTGCCAGGAACGCTTTTCTCCATGTTCTCCACCTGATGAACTCCACTCGTCCTTCAAGACCCAGCTCCATGTCACTCTCTCTATGCAGCCTTCTTCCCCGGGGACTTAGTAGCATATCTCTTGTTCCTCATTTTAATATCTAGGAATGTCTTTGGCTGCTAGGAACAAAAATAAATCCAACTAACTGTGGCTCAAACTGAAGGAGGTTTATTCCCTTAAAGGAAGTCAGGTGACAGATGATCCCAGGTTTGCCTGATGGCTCCATGACGCCACCAAGGAGCCAAGAGTTATTGTCTATAGCTCTTCTCTGAGTCATGACATGGCTCCTCCAATTTGAAGCATCACATAATTACATAACAACATCCCAAGAGAAAAGAATGGATGTGGAAACAAAGGTTTTTAACCTTGCAATACCTTCCATGAGGGAGAAATGACCCTTTGTAGAGGTTCAGGGACTTTCCCGGACGTCTCACTAGCCAAAACGGAGTCACATATCTGTCTCCAGGGCTGGTCCCTCAAAAAGGGCATCAGACTCCCAATGACTCATTCACTAACTGGTCCGCCATGGTAGAGCCAGCTAAATAGGGACAAAATTGAAGTTCTATTAGCCCAGAAAGAAGAGAGAATGGCCATTTGTCAAGCATGAAGGCAGCTACTGATGGCAGGACACGGCATTATAATTTATCGGTTCATTTGGCTAGACTGGGAGTTTCTTCAAGGAACTCACAAAAATGTCTCTCTCACACAATAACACTGAAATTAAAAGATGTTTTCAAAGGATCCAGAAAGACTGCATCTGCCGATTCTTTCCCTCGTTCCCCAGGTGCGTGGTGTTCTCGTGAGAGCAAAACACGGACTTGAAGGCCTCTGTGCAGAAAAGGAGAAACCGGGAGACACACCGCCCCCTCATCTTCGTGTGCAACTGAGACAACGCTAACACGGGCCGTTCCCAAGAAGCCTAGGCGTGCGGGCAGAGCACTCTCAGCGTCTCACGCTCTCCCCATTATTGCTGCTGCAGAGGCTGGAGGCAAAAGTGCTAAAACAGGCCTGGAAGGCTGGTCTCAGGGCACCGTTGGCCCAGCAACACTGGCAAGCTGAAAACTCCCATAAGGTGGGTCTTATAAAGCTTAAGGCTGGGTCTTGGGCCAGCCCAAGGGTTATGGCGAAGGGGCTGTCCTTCAGGATGTCCTCCGCTTGGGGGCGAGCGACAGGGTCACACTCTCTCTGGGCAGAGTGATATCACCCCCCCCCCCCCCGGCGGAGAGAAGCCCCTGCTAATGCTTTCTGAATGTGGCAGCTCTGAGCGGTCCATGCTGTTCCCTGGCGGGAGCACAGCATGTGGGAAGGTGGGGGCAGCTGCAGGGACGGGATGCGACCAGGTGTGTGGAAAGTGCTGCACAATGAGATCTGCAGCGCGAGTCCCCGGCCCAGGGCTGGCCCCGCTGATGTCAATACGTGTTGCTGGATAATCAACAGTCCTTCATATTCCAGTTCTGGGGATCAAGAGAGTGACGAGGCGGCCGGCTATAAATTGAGTGCAGGTGTTTGGTCTTGATCAGGACAGGGATCCAGGTGAAAGATGAACGTTGTAGAACATTCTGTTCCCCTCTGTCACAGGACTCACCGGCCGATGGGCACAACTGCAAAAGGCCAGAGGAAACGCTTGAATGTTGTGATTTTTCTCTATCACTAAGAGATCAATGAACCCAGAAAGTGTTCAAATGGAAAGTAGACTCCCTCCCTCTTGTCTGTGTCCATGAGTTATGCATATGTGCACACAAGATCTTTGGTTGATCTCCTCCCACCCACCTCACACCCTCACTTTTAGATATTCCTTGGCTTCTATTAGGCTAAGAACTCATCAGCTTTCATTAAAGGAGGGACAGCGGGAGTAAGGGTATGAATGGGGGGGGGGGGTCTGCGACTTCCTTTAAAGGAGCTGATAAGCAAACACCGAGCCCTTTCACACACAGGGTCTCACTGCCCTCCCCCTCCCCCTGCCCCTGCCCCGTCCCAGTGAGGCCATCACATGTCCCTGCCCAGCTCAGGGCTGAAGCATACACCCTGGCTGGGACGCAGCTGGCACCAGCCCAGGCACGAATGTGTGTGCCTCGCCCTCTGGGTCCCACTTCTAGCGGGTCACCCGGGCCGTGTTGTCACCTTGAAACGCTGGAGAGAGCTGTGAGCTTGGGAAGGTGAGACGTGCGGGCCGGGGCTGGGGGCAGGGAGGGCCAGCCTGGAGGGTGGCTGGAGAGCTTCTGACAGCCCAGGCCAGAGCCCAGGGCCCTGTTCCTGCCGACGTGAGCCCCCAGGCAGGCGCCGAGCGGATAAGAGCGTAGACAGTGAGGCCGGCGTGAGGCTTGCCAGCACCTGCAGATAGCAGGCCAAGAATTGGCACATGCTTAAAAAAAAATTAAAAAGCTATTGGATGTGAGTCTTTTCTAACAGTCTGGCGGGAGCGCCGGGAGGAATGTAATCAGCAGGAGTTGTTTAAACGGCTCCTCGCAGAGGGCCCTGGCCGGGCTGGTAATGAACTCGTATCATGTGCCACTCCTGTCTGCTGAGGACATTCAATTTGTTAATTCTGCAGCTGGTGAGAGAGGTCAGATAGGAAAGTGACGATTGTTTTCCAACGTCCCAACCCCTGCTCACATCTTTCTAATTAATCCTTTTAGGAGCCACGGGGAGATCAAGAAGGAGAAAAGGTGAGGGGAGCAAGTGGGAGAGAAATGGATGGAAAGACAGAGCTGTCTTTCTCATCTCAAATGGGATGGGGGGAGGGAGGACAGGGGGGGGGCAGCAGGAGCAGAAAAGGCCAAGCTTGGCGGGCTGCCCACTGCTCTCACTCAAAGGGAAATCAGATGCCGCGGGAAGTTGGAACCCACAAGGGCCTTGGGATATCTTCCTTGGTCTCCATCTCTGGGCCTGGGACCGACTCCGCCACTAGGAGGAGCTGTGGAGGTGTGGGCAGAGGGGTGCCCTGCAGGGTGGGAGTGTGACCTCCAGTGAGAGGCCCAAGGTCATAGGGCTTTTGTAAGAATGTTCACTGGTGCGCTATTCACTAGAGCCAGGACAGGGGGAAAGGCAAGTGTCCTTCGATGGGGGCTGGATAAAGAAGGCGTGGCCCAGCCGAAGCTGGTTTGGCTCAGTGGATGGAGCGTCGGCCTGAGGACTGAAAGGTCCCCCCATGAGGGGGATGCGCCTAAGGATGAAAAGGTGTCCAGCCCCGCGCTCACCATCACTCCCATTCGGCAGACGGCCTGCCCCCTAACCTGCCACACGCAGACTGTTCCCCTTAAAGGGGAACGTACCTGCCGAAACCGGTTTGGCTCAGTGGATAGAGCATCAGCCTGCAGACTGAAGGGTCCCAGGTTCGATTCGGGTCAAGGGCATGTACCTTGGTTTTAGGCACATCCCCAGTGGGGGGTGTGCAGGAGGCAGCTGATCGATGTTTCTCGCTCATCGATGTTTCTGACTTTCTATCCCTCTCCTTCCTCTCTTAGAAAATCAATAAAGTATTTTTTAAAAAAGAAGGTGTGGCACATGCGTGCAATGGGACCTCCTCAGCCAGAGGAGAGACGAAAGACTGCCGTCTGCAGCGATGCAGACGGATCCTGAGCAAATCCAGCTCATTGAGGTAGTCAGATGGGAAGAGTCAAGAGCATGTGAGTCCACTCCTAAGTGGGATAGAAAACAGAGCAAACCGTGAACAGAAAGACAACCGAACAAAAGCTCCAAAACCAGACAGCAGCGTGACGGTTCCCAGAGGGAAAGGGGGGTGGGGGAGGAGGAAAAGGGAAAATGGGGTCTGCCATAGGGGGACAGAAGGCGGTTTGACTTGGGGTAGTGAACACACCCCCAATATACAGGTGATTATTATAGAATTGGACACCTGAGACCTATATACTCTCATTAACCAATGTCACCCCGATACATTTAATATTTTTAAAGAATGTCCGCTGGGTGCCAGGGGCCGGGTTGGCACATGGCCCATTGTCCTTACCCACCTGGTAAGATGCTCCTGGTGGGCATGCGTCTTGTTTGCCTTTCCAGGTCCACTTCCTCCTGCCTCACCCACCCTCTGCCTGAGACTCGGACTCCCATGGGCCCCAGGCTCGGCTCACAGGAGCCCCTGTCAAAGGGGGACTGCAGAAGGTTGCCTGGAGCTGACTGAGTCTCAGGGAGGGAGGCCTGGTCTCTCAACAACCCCTCCTTCCGGGCGTCTGTGCCTCTCTGCCCTGCCCACTGCCTTGTGCTCCCAGCGATGCCCAGCCCCAGCTCTGTGATTAACGTCTTTGTAAATAAACACCCGCCCATTATCTCAACGGAGGGCCTGTTCCCGCTGCGACAACGCTGACACCAGTGCCTGATGGATAAGGCAGCCCAGAGTTTGCATCCGACTTCGTTCTCATGTGAGAACGTGAGAAAGTTAACTCTCTGAGCCCGGGCTACACGTCTGTAAAACGGGGGCAATGGTACCAACCCACATTGCGGTGAAATAACTTGAACCCACACCTAGTGGTTGCTTTGCTGGTACCCATTTCTTTGCTTATGAAAATCTCAAGGTAAGGAGAACCACAAAAATCAGTGAAGGGCGTGGTATAAAAAAATACAAGAAATACAGAAATAGTTACCAAATCCAAGATGGTCACATACTTTTCCTAAGCCGGTGTGACTCCAGCCAGGTGAGTTGTCTGAATGGGATTATTCTTCTGTGTGGTCACAGGAGAGCTTGGATCAGAGCTGCCGTGGGCAGCCGGCCCTGGGAGTGAGGCGTGGATGTCCTCTTCCCCTGCCTGGGGCTCCTCGAATCCTTCAGGGCTTCACTCAGGCTCAGACATTCCTTCCACACACCTTTACCTTTTACCTTCTGTGCCCAGCGCTATGCTAGGTGCTGGGGAATCAGAGATGAATCAGATCCATCCAGCACCTCTCTCAGGATACTCACCACCAACTGGGGAGACAGGTCCCTACCTTTGATCAAATGCCACCAAACACTTGTGGAAGTGTGTGTGTGTGTGTGTGTGTGTGTGTGTGTGTGTGTTAGGGGAGGAGGGTCTTGGAAGTCTCCTCTATAACCTTGAAAGATGAGCCTCCCAGAGAATACAGAAGAGCTTGAAGGCCGAGGGAACAACATGTGTGAAGGCGTGGGGACAGGAGAGCATGCGGGAGATCTGTCAACAGTCCCCAGTGGCTGGAGCAGGGGTTGTAAGTGCTGAGGACAGTGGCTCCACTGGAAATCAACCTGAGAACAGTGGTGTTGATTTAGGAAGCAAAGGAGAAGTGGGAACACTCTTCATTCTAAGCATTTTGCAAAGAAAGCTCTGGTATGAGCTTCATGTGCGTTATTTGTGATCAACTATCTTCTGACAACATTCCTCTGGGCTGGCCACCTCTGAGACATCCCCTCCCTGGCTGTCACCAGAATGGTGGTACCCTGTCCCAGAGAGTCACACTAAAACCAACCCTCCCCAGGAGGCCCCTTGAGGCCACCCCTGAGGTCTGTCCATCTCGCAGGACTGTCATGAAGTAGGAGTGGATGCCACATCTTTCGGGCAACTCACTGACCTGAGACCACTCCCCAGGCTAGAAGTCAACTCTCTCTTGTCCTCTTTGGACCCTTAGAATCTTTCTCTCCCCGTCTCCCTTCTCCTGCACACACACAGCCTGTTTACAAAATACAGAAGGAAACACAGACTTCCAGCAGTTTGGGTTTGTTACTCTCCTGCAAAAATTCTCCGAAGCAAGAAAATGCTGAGGGCATGAGGACTATCTTGAAATGTGGAGAAATCAGAGAGAGCAAACACAATGAGGATGACTGGGAAGTAGCCCACTATGCACAAGGCGAAGGCCTTGGGTAATCGCTACTAAGACATACCACCTTCGGAGGCCATGTGTACTGAAGTAATTGTCCACATCACTTTGTCCCCCAAGGGCTTCTAGCAAAAGCTATGGCTGACAGAAACTGTCGACCTTTTCCACAAATTTGTAAGAATCACTGGACTAGACAGTGGACTTCTTCAGGGCAGCACTGGTAACTGAATGGTCTCAAAGAGTTTGCTTTTCATCTCTGAGTTCCAGAATCTTGAGCACATTATTTTCATCCCTTGAGCCCATTTGCTCGTCCATAAAATAGGGCTCACCTTCTAGCATTGGGAAGACAATGGTCCATCATGGGACCCGGCAAAGTGTAGGCATTAAATAAATGCCAACTAGAAGGGGGGGGGGGGTGGATGGAAGGACACACGGACAGGCAGACAGATGGACATCTCAGCCCTCTGATCTAATCTGCTTGTGTAGTACCCGTGTCAAATGCCTCAAAGCATTGCTTAAATACGTGTTTTCAATCACGACACTGCCTGCAAACTTTGCACCTTGAAATAACATCTAAGCCTTTTGTGAGGTCTTGGTCAAGTGTACCTTCTAAACAAGGGCCTAAACTGGGGTCTCTGTCTTGCCTAAGCAGATTGTTGCACTTAAACAGAAATACGGTGGAGAGAGAGGAGGTGGGGTCCATTAGGTCCTTATCAGGTGTAAGGACAGCATATTCTCCAATTCATTAGCACCCACTTATGCCTGCCAAGAGAATGCCAGCCAGCTGCCATTTGCCTGGGGCATGAACAGGTGACACAACAGAGAGAAGATTGAGTGAAGCAGTAGAGAGGACCCAGGAAGAAAGGGTAGGGCTGCCGACCCATGTACACAGGGGAACTGGAAAAGCCGGTGCAGGTCCAGGCAAGACATGTGTTCAGAAAATATTCATGAACATTCGAAGCAGCCTCTTTAGGTTGATTCCCAGATTCAAGTGTGTCGAGCTTATAAGTAAAGGATCTCTCAGCATAGAGCCAGTCTGGAAACACTGAGAAAACTGACTATCTTCTAAATGTCCAATCTTCAACTGAAAATTTAAAAAAAGGGTACCCAAAAAAATAAAGAAACATGATCCATTGGGAAAAACAAACACAAAATGAATCTCCAGAATTCATCCTTAGAAAACACAGACATCTGACTTAATAAACAAAAACGTTTTTAAAAAATCCCTTTTAGTATGCTCAAAAAAGCTAAAGGAAAACAGAAAGAACCAAAGGAAATCAGAAAACAAAGGATACATGAATAAAATGTAAAAATCAATACCAAAAGGAAAACTGGAAAATTAAAAAATATATATATGGAAATTACAAATATACTCCCAAACAACCAATGGATGAAAGAAGAAATCACAGGTGAAATTGGAAAATAGATAGGACAAATGAAAACGAAACCACAACAATCTGAAACTGTTGGAATGCAACAAAAGCAGTGCTCAGAGGGAAATTTATAACTGAAACATTTACATCAAAAAAGATCTCAAATCAACAACCTCATCTTACAACATAAGAAACTAACTAAACCAAAAAGAGAACAAACTAAATGAAAAGCTAGCAGAAGAAAAAGAATAGGAAAGATGAGAGAGCCATGGTAGATAATAGAAAAACAATAGAGAAAATCAGCAAACCAAAAAGATGATCTTTGAAAAGATCAATAAAATTGACCAACCATTTAGCTACACTGACTGAGAAAAAAAAAAAAGAGAGAGAGAGAGAGAGAAGGCTCAAATTACTAAAATCAGAAATGAAAGAGGGGTAAGTCCTACCAATTTTAGAGAAAAGGAATGAAGAATAAAATATGAACAACTGTATGCCAACAAATTGGATAACCCAAATGACATGGACAAATTCCCAGAAACACAAAACCTACCAAGAATGAACCATGAAGAAAAGAAGCATTCATAATCCCATCACTCATTATCACCCTGATGTCTACCAAATCAGACAGATGTATGAATGGACAGATAGGACCAGGAATGGAGTCTTGCACACTGAACTGCTTGCTTTCTCTCTTACCTCAGTCAGCAAAGAATTTTTAAACTCTCCTTGTTACCATTTTCTCCCCAGAACTGCACACTCCAACATGGTAGCCACTTGTCCTAATGTAGCTATTGACATACTAACCTAAACTAATAAACACAGCCCAGCCAGCACGGCTCAGTGGTTGAGCACTAACCTATGAACCAGGAGGTCATGGTTCGATTCCCAGGCAGGGCACACGCCCAGGTTGCGGGCTCGATCCCCAGGAGGGAGCGTGCAGGAGGTGGCCAATCTATGATGCTCTCTCATCATTGGTGTTTCTCTCTCTCTCTCTCTCTCCCTCTCCCTTCCTCTCTGAAATCAATAAAAAATATTTTTAAATGAATAAACTTAAGTAAAATTAAACATTCAGTTTTTCAGTAAATTACCTTCCTATTGCCACGGTTACAAATTATCACAAACTGTAGTGGCTTAAAGTCACACAAATTTATTATCTCAGTTCTGGGGACAGAAACTTGAAATGGGTGTCATTGGGCTACATTCAAGGTCTGGGCAGGGCTGCACCCCTTCTAGATGCTCTGGGGGAGAATCCACTCCTTGACTTTCCAGGTTATAGAGGTCACCTCTACTCCTTGGCTCCTGGGGCCTCCCCGCTCTCCCGCAGTGTGACGCCTTCACATCTCCTGCTCTGGCTCCGACTCCTCTGGCTCCTTTTCACAAGGACCCATCCAGATAACAGAAGACCCTTTGCTCAATCACACTTATAAATCCCTTTCCCATACCCTGAAGCACAGCCATAGGCTCCGGGGAGCAGGATGTGGGCATCTTTAGGGGTGGCGCAGTCATTCCGGGGGCAGAGCTGCCTCCCACCCTCTCAAGTTCTCGGTGGCCACGCACACCGCACAGCCGGAGCTCAGGACGTTGCCGTCGCGGCAGAAAGGTCTTCAGCATCTCTGACAAGTCCCTGGCTTTCTCTGTGCCTCGCGTCCTCCTCCGGGAGCGTGAGTCGGAGCCGGACCCGGCGCAGGCGGCGGTCAGAGCGGAGGAATTCACAACCGTGCTGAGCCGGGGGCAGGCCCCGCAGCGTGCCAGGCACTGCTCCAAGCACTTCACATATTTTACTTTATTTAATCTCCACAACAACCCCATCCAGCAGATGAAAAACGATCCTCTCCGTGTTCCAGATAAGGAAACTGACACACAGGAGGTCAAGTGCCTTGCAGATTAGGCAGCGAACACGAGGCAGCGTGGGGACTTGGTGGAAGCGCTGAATGGGCGACCCGGCTTGCCCAAGGTCAAACGCGGAGTGTGGCAAACCCGTGTTCTTTCGCCTCTAGGCGGGCCGGGGGCCGGGCACTGAGGGCGGTAGCAGTTCCGACGTCGCCAGAAGAAAAGTCAAACTGCCACGGAAAGACAGAGAGGCCCTCCAGACCCCATCTGGGCTGCAGCCCTTTGGGGCCCTGACGTAACGTGTGGTCAGCACTAAGGTCACGGCCTCTGCTGCCCACCCTGGGGGGGGGGGGTGACCTGGAGCTCATGATTCTGACCTGGAGTGAGGAGCAGAGCTCAGCTTCCTCCCCAGGAAGACACAGAACCAGGGGGAGCACTGAAGTGGGAAGGAGGATGCAACTCCACAGGCTTTAGAAACACGGAGGGTAAGAGGGGGACACCCGTGAAAAGAGGCGCAGGGATGGAGCGGGGTTTCTGCACGCGTGTGTTTTTTTCTAGGACGTTGAGGGCTTCTAGAATCTCTGACTGCCCTCTTGGAGTCCTAGAGAGAGGAAGGGGAGAGAGGGGGCTGAGAACCAGGATGTGCACGTTCTTTCGGAAAGTCTGGTCGGTGATTGAAGAATGGGGAGAGGGACAGATAAATGGATAGATGTGTGATAAAATAAGTTACTAAATGCTCATGGCCCAATCTAGGGATGGGTATACGGGTGCTGTCAAATTCATCATGTCTCACATATGTGATGTTTCATAATAAAATGCTGAAAAGAAACTCACTCTGTTGTGCGGGGAGATCCTGGAGGGAGGCAGAGAGGCAGCTGGGAGAAGAGTAAGGGCCCCTTGCCAGAACCCTGGCTGGTAGGGGTCGGAGGAGAGCCCCAAGCCTGGCTGTGGGGGTGGAGCCCTGGCTGTGGGGTTGGGGGAGCCCTGGCTGTGGGTGGGGGAGCCCTGGCTGTGTGGGGGGAGCCCTGGCTGTGGGTGGGGGAGCCCTGGCTGTGGGGGGTGGAGCCCTGGCTGGGGGGGGGGGGCTGGCTCTGGGGGGGAGCCCTGGCTGTGGGTGGGGGAGCCCTGGCTGTGTGGGGGGAGCCCTGGCTGTGGGGGGTGGAGCCCTGGCTGTGGGGGTGGAGCCCTGGGCCAGCAGCTGAGGGGGAACCCTAGAAATTAATGAGTGGCAGTAAGTTTGTTGGGAAGGACAGTTAGAGGACAACTGGACATCAGTTTTGAGGAGGGATGCAGATGGTATGGTCTGGAATCCTGCCTCTTCCACTTGCCATGTGGCCTGAGCAAATTACTGACCTCACTGAGCTCCGTGGCCTTGAGAACAGAGCAGGGAGACAGAACCGGCACGGCCATGCGCTGTCCGGCGGCATTACTCGCATCGATTGCCAGCGAGAGGGCTGAAAACATAACAGATGCTTCATAAGGACCAGTTCTCCCGAAAGAGAGCGTGAAGGGAAATTGGAAATAATTGGTGGAATGATCTAAAACCACTTGAAACTCTGCAGCTTTAAAACACGAGAAAGTAAGAAATGTCCTCTAATATTGTACGAAAATGTGGACCAAGGCCCGAAACTGTCGGGCGAGCTTTCGTTAATAATTAAAACGTCTTCAGAGCAGTAGCACGGGAGGCCTTACTGGGAGAAGAGACACATAAAAAAGTGAGGCCCCAGTTTCCACGGCGGGGTGGGGGGCTGGCTGCTGCCCGCGCTCGCAGAAAGGGGCCGATCGGGACCTGTGAGCCGGCTCTGGGCCCAGAAGAGCCAATGCCTCCGGGCGTTTTGTGACTCGCCAGTGACGACGTTCAAACACGCAGGAGCGAATTGGAAGCCAGGGCTTGTCGTTCCAGACTCCACCCTCTGTGCTCTGTCCCCCAACGGCTTTCGGGGTCTTTAAACTGCCAGGTTGGACAAGCCAGGAGTCAGAAATGCCCGAAAGCTGTAGACAAGACGCTCTTTTGTAAAGGTCCCGGAAAGCCGACACAAGATGTCCAGTAAATTGGAATTTCTGTGCCAACACTGCTGAATCGATTGATCGCTCCCCGTGCAAACGTGCTCTCTCCTTCTCCTTCTCTGGCCTCCTCTCCTTCCCTCGCTCTCCCTCCCCGGCCCCTGGACGGGCTCTCTCTCCCGGGGCCCCTGACTCAGCCGCCTTGCTGACAAGGAAAGTCACGAGGGTCAGGAAGCCGTACGGCCCGGTTGGCCGATTTGGTCTTTCCCCACCAGGACGTGGCACCTCGGCTCCCGGGTGGGAGCAGTTTTGGAGGCCCCGTCGTGCAGGTGTGAAAACAACGGTCCCAGAGAGAAGTCTGGGGCCTGGGCGGAACCCTGGTCCATTGCAGAAGCATCGGCTGGCAGAGACCCCGGCGCCCACTGTGGGCCTCTCTGCAGATGTTGGCCCTGCCCAACCTGGGTGACTTCATATGAAGAGTGTGGATGTGTCTGATGACCTCAAAACTCAGTCATAACAGCAAGAATGTGCGTACTATGCCGGGCCCAGGGCTTTCTGAGTATGAAGTCATTTAACCATCACCATGGCCCGGTAAAGTAGACACTAGCATCGTCCCAGTTTTGTAGATGAAGAAAGAGGCCCAGAGAGACAAAGCCACTCGCCCAAGGCCACACAGCCAGGACGTGAGAGGGCCGGGATTCACACACAGGCAGTTCAGGTTTGCAGCCGCGACCGTATGGTCGCGCACCCCATCCAGGCTCATCCCCCAGGGCTGGGGACCCTGGGTCAGTTCCATCATCACCCCGTGGTCAGGCCAAGTTTTGATTCTCAAATTCTTGTAAGTCAGAGAGACTTCGAAGAGAGAATGGGGACCAGGCAAGAACCTTCTTCCAAAGACCGGGATGCTCAAAACACGGAGGCCAGAGGTGACCACGTCCGGACACTGCAGTGGGTGGTTTCAGTCCCCGAATGGTCTACGTCAGGGGTGGGGAACCTCTTTCCTTCCAGGGACCACTTGGATATTTACAACATTGTTCTCCGGCCATACAAAATTAGCAACTTAAAAACTAGCCTGCTCGGCCGAAACCGGTTTGGCTCAGTGGATAGAGCGTCAGCCTGCAGACTGAAAGGTCCCAGGTTCGATTCCAGTCAAGGGCATGTACCTTGGTTGCGGACACAACCCCAGTGGGGCGGGGGGGGGGGGGTGCAAGAGGCAGGTGATTGATGTTTCTCTCTCATCTATGTTTCTGTTCCTCTCCCTTTCTCTCTGTAAAAAAAATCAATAAAATATATTTTTAAAAAATAAAAAAAAAACTAGCCTGCTCTATTTGGTCGAATATTTAATTAAGTCAGCCCTCATGCCTTGGCAGGACCAGACCAAATGACTTTGCGGGCCTTACATGGCCCACGGGCCAGACGTTCCCCACCCCTGACCTAGAGGAACAGAAATCCAACTCAAGGAAAACACATTCCACATGTTGGGTGTGAAACACGGCGCCTGACAAGGCTTCCCCATGACTAACGGAGAGTGCATTTACGGAAAGCCCTGGGCCTGGCATAGTAGGCACATTCTTGCTATTGCTATTTCCTATTTCATAGGGAACTATGAAAAAATATTTGTGGCTAAGGGAAAGGACACATCCTATGGAACCCCACGAGGAAGAGCGTACCTCTGAAAAGAATCAACTATCTGAACAAGGAGCAATTGTTCAGGGACTGGTCTCTGCAATTGAATGTAAGAAAACAGTCTCCATCTGTATGAACTGGAAAAAATAAATCAGAAACAGGCAGACTGAGCTCAAAAGAGGACACGAGGACTAAAAAGGCAGTGGAGAAAGATGGAAACAATGGACATCAAAATGACAATTTCCTCATTGTAGGCAACAGAGAGTATAATTGGTACCCTTCCCCACCTGGAAAAAAAAACTACAAAAAAACAGCCCAATGTACAGGGTGGGGTAAGGGTAGGTTTACAGTTGTGAGTGTGTGAAACACAGAATTTATTTTATATTATTGCTTATTAATTAGTGCAGGACTTTCTATGGGAAAATCTACTTTCCAACTATAGACGTATTTTTGCCCCATCCTGAAGGAAGGGTGAATTTGAGAGTCTCTTCCCTCCCAGGATTCAAGGACCAGGACAAAGAGATGAAAATGAAAAGAGGAGACGAAAAATATCGAGGACAGAAAATAGATAACCAACAGAAGTGTTGTTGAGGTCGAAAAGATGACAATATTTTAATTAAGACACAATTTTTGAAGACTCCCTGGGGTAAACAGGAAGCCAAATTATTGAAAGGGTCCTCACATTCTATTCTAAAATGAATGGAAGTAGGACCACACCCACATATTTTTAGAATAATATCTCAATCTCAATAATAATTTTTAAAACAAATAAAGAGTCCTATAAACATCAGTTATAGGAGTAAAGGCCGGGCGGGCCTCAGGCAGTTCTGCAGTCCCGAAGGTCAGAATATAAAATGTCCCTGCAAAATTCAGAGGGAAAGGTGATGACACAAGAAGGTAAGACACAGAGCAGCTTTCTTTCAGGCGAGAAGGCAGCCAAAAGACAGAGTTAGAGCATCGGCTGCATACTGAAAGGTCCTGGGTTCAACTCCAGTCAAGAATGCATGCCCACGTGTGGGCTTGGTCCACAGTGTGCAGGAGGCAGACGACTAGTGATTCTCTTTCGTCACTGATGTTTCTCTCTCTCTCTCCCTCTCCCTCTCCGAAATCTTTTAAAAGATTCAGCGTATCCTTCCTGAGAAAAATGACGGAAGACACAGCTGCCAAGGAGATGCACTGAGCCCACAACTCACTATTTGCTCTTCCTCGGTGTGGATTGCCCTGTAGGTAGATTCTGAAACCCATATGGACTTGGCCCTGCCAAAGTGCCTCTGTTTCATCGACACAAACTGTGCTGCTGCTGCTGGCATCCCTCAGTCCGGCCAGAGGCAGACCGAGTGCATTGGTGGCCACGCGCCGTCCCCTCCATCGCTAAGACACTGACACGGGTCTCGCAGTGGGATCCCGTGGGCAGGACTGTCCCAGTCCATCTGAAATGTATCTCTGTGGTCAGTGATCAATGCTTATTTCCCAAGAACTGAAGTCCTTCTGCCTCTTTAAAAGTTGTTTGTTTAATTAACGGCCTCCTTGGAATAATTGATAAAGACCAAGAGCACATATCCTCTCCATAGCATCTTCCTTTGTTGAGTGTGCTTGAAAGTCAAATAGGCTTTTTTTTAAATCTGGATTTATATTTTGAAGTACACAGAAAAGAAGCTGTCAGGACAGATGCCCATACTTACTTAACAGAGATTATTCATAGGTGATAAGATATTGGAACTCTGTCTTTTTTAAAAAATATTTATTGATTTTTTTACAGAGAGGAAGGAGAGAGATAGAGAGTCAGAAACATCGAAGAGAGAGAAACATCGATCAGCTGCCTCCTGCACACCCCTTACTGGGTACACGCCCTTGACCAGAATAGAACCTTGGACCTTTCAGTCCCAAAACCAAGGTACATACATGCCCTTGACCAGAATCAAACCTGGGACCTTTCAGTCCACAGGCCAAAGCTCTATCAGCACTGAGCCAAACCAGTTCCGGCTGTCTTTTTTATTTTTAATACGTTTTCTATATTGTATACGCAATATGCGTGAACCTTCCTCACCATGAAATAAAAAACAGACTTCTAATAACTGCTTTGAGCAACTCTGTTCCAATATATGGCTGTAATATGTTAAAAATATGTCACCCACAAGGATTAGAACTAAGTACCCAAATCTGTTTAACAGCAATGTCTCCAGGTGGTAGCAAATGGGTGGAATTCGTTTTCTTCCTCCTACAAGTCTATATTTTTAAAAACTCCCTAATTGACATACATATTTATATTGACCGAGATGGACCTGTATCTCCCCCTCTCTCCTCCTGGTTGAGCACGTGGAGAATGAAGATGTGGGGGCTGCCCCTTCCAGATCCCGCAGGGGAGCAGGGACTCCCAGGCTGCCTTCCTCCACCCCGTCTGGCTGTCACTTGTCTACTCTTGGGGTCCCTCACCCTGTGCTCTCCTTCGTGGTCAGGACAAGGTTCTGGGTTCTCTTAGCAATCAGCTCCACTAAGCACCTTGAAGAATTCACAGACCAGGAGAGCCTTCCTCTGAGACTTCCCCCCTCAACACCCCGTCCAGGCGCCCACTTAGTCCTAAGTAAGACCCTTTCCTTCCACAGAGGCCACCGGGTGTGGGGCGACAGTAAGTGTTCCTAGGCTGGGAAAGCACCTCACAGACAGAAAGGTGAAATGTGAGCTCAAAATAGAGCCGCGCCAGCCCGGCCACTGGGAGAGAGGCAGTGAAGCAGAGGCAGATGCAACAGAAGGGCTGTGAGCTGGAGGCAGACACCCCACCTTCCCTCCGCACCCGCTTCCACATCTGCTCTGAATCAGCCCTCCCACACCAGCATTTCCCCCGTCTCCAGTGCTGCTGGCCTCCCAAGACCACCCCCAGCGCTCGGGCAGAGAGAGCCATTCCCTACCGCGTCTCTTGGTGGCCCTGCACTCCACAGGCGGGTGCCAAGCGTTAGACCACTGGACGGCTCTGAGGCCCCAGCTCCAGGAAGCACTGAGCAGGGATCCGAGCCGCTCCAATGCCTCACGCTCCTGGCTGTCACATCACTCTGTAACATGGAAAGGGCAACTGCCAGAAGCCAGTTGTTGTTTTAATGCTGGAGAGCTGTGGACAGGGAATCCGGAGGGCTGGTCAACCTTAATTGCTCTGAAGAGTCAGAGCTAATGACTGGATATTGGTGGTTGAAGCAGCCCCCACCTGTTAGTCCTAAATAGATTCAATAATTGGCTTTTATTGGTGTTTCCTGCCTGGGGGATAGGGGTGTATCTTATGATCTTAATCTTTATAAAAGGGATGGTAAAGCCAGAGTGAGCAGTAGTCTTTCCACTAGAGTTGGACTACAGCCTGGCCCCCATTTTCCAAATTAATGTTTTTCTAAGTCTCTTTATTCATTTGTGTGCAGCCTTCTCCAGAAACCTGAACCCTGAACCGGAACCCTGAAACATGCGGGACGTGAAAGGGGTTCCCACATTTGGTGCCCGAACAGGGATGCCACAGGCAACCTTCCCAGGTGGCCCAGGCCCAACCCAAATCCGTCAGCTCATCAGCGGTCCACCCTTCAGCTGTCCAGCTCTTTCCGCTGAGGTACTAGAATGGAGCAAATCTACCCACTTCATTCAGTTCTACATCATCCCAATATAAATATGTTCCTACTCAGGCCACACTGACTTTCGAAGCCTTGACCAGATAGATGTTAGGAGCGATTTCCTAGCCCCACATCCACAATAATTCTGAATTCTCTAACACTTCTGGTCTCAGCATTTAGGTAAGGGCTTGTGCACTTAGATTAAGCCAGAAAACCTAGGAATAGTTGGACCCTGCCCCACTTCTCACTCCCTCTCCTCTCAGAGTTTCCAACCCGATGAAAAACAATAGCAGCTTTAGGAGATGTCTGACCTCCCCTGATGGAGGCTTTCTGGTGGAAGCTGATGAGAGCTTGATGCTCAGGGAGAGAGCCTTCCTGGGGTCCCCATGCTCTGTCCTCTGACTCCAAAGCGAACGGGTTGCACAGTGGAGCCCGGGGTTCCCTGCCCACCAAGGTACGTGATCAATGGAGGAGGAAAAACAGAAGGAGAGGAGGCTGGCTGCTCCCTGGAGCACAGAGGGCTCACCGCCTGGACCCAGGACCAATGGGGGAGCATGGCTCACAGTGCTGATCACTGATGCTCACCAGCCTCACCCAGAGGCAATTAGGTTGGACAAATCAAATGAACCCTCTTCTAAGAAGAGATGGACGGAGTGAGGATGTGGGCTGGACTCAGGAGTGAGGTCTTGGTGAGATAGACCAGTGGTCGGCAAACTCATTAGTCAACAGAGCAGCAAATTGTGGGCCGCAGTTTACCGACCACTGAGATAGACCAAAGCTCCCCTTTTAAACTTCCCTCCGGGGAACCTTGCTTTGGGAATTGTGCTGCTTCAAGGGCACATTCCGTTTCTTTGGCAGAAAATAATTAGGAGAAAAGGAAAGCCACGTTCAGTGCTGGTGGAACCTTTTTCCAAGTCGCCAAAAGGGATGGCCAGTGTCTCCACATGGGAATATAAATGCCTTACCTCCAATGGCCCTTTACAATTTATTTTTCATTTTCTTTCATTGTGGTAAGAACACTGCATGAGGTCTCACCTCTTAACAGGTTTTTAAGTGTATGACAGAGGACTGTTAATTGTAGGCACCGTGTTCTAAGCAGACCTCAAGAATGTGTTCATCTTGCTTACCAGCAACTGTAGGCCTGTTCTGAGCAACGATTCATGCCTCCCGCCTCCCAGCCCCTGACAATCACTCCACTCCTTGGTTCCCTGAATTTGGCTGCTTTAGATATCTCATACAAGCAGAATCCTGCAGTGTCTGTCCTTCTGTGACTGGCTTATTTCACTCGGCAACATGTCCTCAAGGTTCATCCAGGTTGTCACAAATTGCAGGATTTCCTTCTTTTGTTATTTAAAAGCACTCCCAGAGAGGTGATTTCCCAGCAGCTGATGGTGCCTCTCATCACCTGCTGAAGTTTTGGGGCTCAGGTTCCCCCCAGTGGGGGGTAAGGGAGAGGGGACCCAGACCTGACCTCCAGGCCCTTGCCTCTGCCAACCAGATGGCTGACCTTGATTGCCATCTAAGGTCTCTGGGTGTCAATTCCTCCTCCTGTGAAATGAAGCGATGGTATTACAAGCTGCAAAGGCCTCTTCTGCCTTGGAGTGGCCACAGTCCTGGCTGGATTAGATAATGCATCAAACACCTGTCTAGGCACGAGTGTCTCGTGCATCCACACATCAGCGTTTGTATGTTTCCTCCCAAGGCACCTGCCATGTGGGAAGGGAAGTTTGTTTCCTGGGGGCACCCACACTGAGTTGCGCAAGAACAGAAGTATGATATTGGGCATCTTCCTCTACGATGCTTTTATTGTTTCCCTTTTTTTTCTTAGAAAATGCCATAATATAAATGTTAAGATCATTATAGAAAAGGAATTCTTCCCGATGAGCTTGGGATCCTCTAGTAATTGCATTAAACCAGGCCTTTTATTGCTGGTTAATGAAATTCTTTTAAAATTGAACCAGCTTCAAGTAAGCTGATTTGCATTGATTTGGTGATGTATAGAGCTCAAGCCACTCTATGTATAAGCAAATTAAAAGCCTTAAGCCCGTTCAGCCACACTGCACCGTCCCTGGCTGGAAAATTGATCCCATGGTGGCCTCCGGGGGCACCTTGCATTGAGGTTGGTGCTGCTTAAAGGGACACAGTCGATTTCTTTGGCAGAAAATAAATTAATTAGGAGAAAAGAAAAATCATGTCCGGTGCTAGACTAAACCCTTTTCCAAGTCACCAAAGCCAATCTTTATAATGAAAATCCTCTTGGATGCCTCCAAAGTCCATCTCGCACACCGTAAATGACACGGCAAAGATGAAGCCTCGAGCTTTTTCCAAGCTGTTATAACTGAGCATCCCCCGTGGTCCTGAGGGCTCGGGGACCTCGAGAAGGCTGGTCCTCCCTCCCTGCTGTAGGACATTGCACCTCTGGTTCACAGCATGGTGCTGTACTCTTAAAAATTCATTTGCAGCTAGCAAGTCAACATCACACGAATCAGACAAGATAGGCTGTTCTGCTTTGGTGAGAACCAAACCCAAAATCTCAGTGACTCTTCCCAGAGTAGCCCTTCTCCAAGTCAGCGTGGCCCCCGGGTCTGGTCTTTCCCTCTGAGCAGCGACTCGGAGATGCCGCAGGTCCCATCTGGCGGCTCCATCGTCTCAGGACGCAGCCTCCACAGTCTCCAGGACGAGGGGAGAAGAGGACTCGGGGTCTCTCGGGAGCTTTATCCTGCAGCTGGGAAGTGAGTGACATGTGCCACCTTTGCTCGTCAACTGGTTAGACCGGTCACGTGGCCTTGACCAACCTCAAGGGAGGGGCACGCATGGATATTTGGCAAGCCTTAAATGTCTCTGTCACTGCCCACTTCTCCCCTTCCAACTCTGCCAGGTGCTAGAACGAAGCTTCCTATGAGCTCGCACGTTGCAGAAAACTCTTTTCTTCTTCTTATGTGTGCCCAGAAGGCTGCCCCACATGGGTCTGTGCCCGTTTACTTCTGGCTTTAAACACATTACTATATACTCATGTGGGATTACCATTAAAATACGAAAAGCATTACTTGATTGTTGGTTTTGATATACTATTAATGCTATAGTCTTATTAGACACACTATATGCATTGTGGTGGTATTATGATAGATATGATATAGGATTAAAATCAATACTTAAAATCAGCTCCATAGAAATCTAGATATACTTTCTTTCTAGAAAATGCCCATCCCAACGGTAGGTGATTGTCCGATCCACACGGCTAAGGCTCAGAGTAGCATCATGCACTAGTTAAACCCTATAACTAATAAATTAATCCACTTAGTCCCGTTTTTAACACTTTCATTGACAAGGAATTCACGAACTCACATGGCCAAAATGGTGTGTTAGATGTTTAGAGAAACTTTGAGGACAAATAAAGTCGCTGTTTGGATGAGAAAACAGAATGAGGGGCTCACAGAGGCAGGCTGGGGCCCCCACCCTGGCTCCCTGGCTCCCACATGTCTCCCCTTCGATGTGTCCCAAACCGTGACCTCAGAGTCCAGTTGGTGGCAAAGACAGCCTCATTCCACATGCAAGGACTCCTTTGATTCCCTGTCTTCTATCTTAGTCACATGTCTTTGCTATTCTCCATAATACATCCATTTCCTTTCAATATAAAAATGTACTGCATTAATTCATTTAGTTGAACATCTAAGAAGAGCTACATGCTTATTTATTCTGTGGCTGTCGGGGCCCCCAGCCCATCACTATGTACTTGCAACAGTACCCACTTTGAGAAACAAATGTCAACCTCAGAAGGAACACATCCCCTAGGTTAGTTCAACCAGTTTTACTCCACGTGCCCATGAACATTTCTGTAGTGCCTACTGTGTGCCAGCTGCTGAGCCGAGCCCTTCCATCTCTGTACTAAGCTCATTCAACACGGGGACAGCCCTGTGAGGGAGATACCATTTTCCACGCGCAGACAAGGAAACAGGTTCAGAGAAGCTAAGCAAGTTGCCCAACATCCCTGCAATGTAAATCCAGGCCTGGATTTCTAATCCCAGTCTGAGTCGAAACTCACTTGCTCTCAAGTGATAGAAACTCAACAAACCCCATGCATGTGAGTGGGGAGTTCCCTGGGAAAGCCAGCTTCGTGACACAATCCCACACACGGGCCAGCTTCCTCTCTGAGTCCCCAGATCTCCTGCTGCAGAGGGCAGGCTCCCTGTGCTGACAGCGACGGGAAAGGGGCATGGCTGCAGGCAGCTCGAGTTCCCATCAAATCATCTCCATCATCTCCGCAGCCCAGGGGACCTGGGAGCCTCGGGCCAGGATGGCATCAGCGCCCAGCTCCGCACCAATCACGGGCTTGGGGGATGGAATAACCGCAGTTTGGCCTGCCTGGGCCATATGCCCACCTCATGGATGGAATAAGGATGGGGTGGAGGCGGTTGCAGTAATGAGCAGTCCAGTGGATCATAGGACCGTTGGCCGACAAAATACAATACATGTTCCCTGCAACCACCTGAGACAACGGGAGAGGGTGTCGAAAAACAACACTCAAAATCAAGTTATTGGTCCTCAATGCTCTTCACTGCCCTGTGGTTGAAGCAGGAAAGGCTATTCAGCATCTGTCCATGCCCCAATTGGACAACCACAGTTTGGAAGGATGCGCTACTCAGGCTGAGGGAAAGGACCAGGAAGATGGTAGGTCTCCCGTGGTAGCGCCATCCGCTGAGACAAACCATCACCTCCCAGAACTAGATCCCAATTGCGCAGTCTCCTGAGCCAGTGCTCTGCGGGAAGACAGACAGATTGCTTGGCCGCCATGATCTCTCTCAAAGAGTGTGTTCCTGTTGTGCCTGCCCCCCTTGGCACCCTCATGTCCACCTGTCCCTTTGGGGGTGCTCAACCCAAATGCTGGGTCTGCAGACCAAAGGCGGCAGCAGTTGGCACCACCGAAGGCTGGCTTTCCAAGCCAGCTCCCCACTTGTCAGTAACTATCTACCTTCCGGAGGCACAGCACACAGCCCGGGCTGGGTTGGGGCTGGGCAGCTGAGGAAGGGTCCTACGGAGCCCTGAGACCCCTGCCTGCCCAGCTGAGCCGTGGCTCGGGGTCAACATTGTCCAAATTCAGGGAGAACTTGTTTTGACTGAAAGATCAAAGCAAGGGGCGTGTGTGATCTGAAGTGTCCAAACACATAGGTTGGCCTCCAATTCATTCTGATGATGCAGAACACGCCTGAGAGGGTCACCGCCGCTAGGGAGCTGGTCACCCAGCCCAGCCGGGCTGCAGGGACTGCCCAGTACAGGCTCGAACCCACCCTGCTTGCTAAGCTCGCTGCACTCTGATGAAGATGCTCTGATGAGGACGGAGGTGAGAGCAGAGGGGCCCCGAGACCTCCCTGAGTTCACAACCAGTTAGGGCCCTGCTGGGAGGAGAGAGGCCACCCTGTCCTAACCCGGCCACCAGCACATCCCCTCGTGGCTCCCCGCTGAGAACGCTGACAGTGAAACATGAACCCGACAGCAAGCTGCAAGCCCGGAGAGGCGCCCACAGGAAGCCTGGGGCTGCTCTGAGGAGCTGGGGGAGCCCCTGGAGTCACAGCTGCAATGCTGGGGGCTGGGGAAGGGCCTAGAGGAGCCCCGGGAGGCAGGTCAGGTGTTGGGGTAGCGAGTGCACTAGGAGCAAGGCCCCCAGAGGAGCTGTTCCAGGGACAGGCGCCCACGTTCCTCACCGACCCCACAGACACCCAGGCCGGGGTCATCCACAGGGCTCCACCACAGTGGCAGACACTCGGGAAATGGGGAGTGCAGAGTATTACTCTTCCTTCTCTTCCAAAAGTGCCTCCTCTGTGTCCACGGAGAATCTCAGTGGCCCAGAATATTCACACGTTTTCCTGCCCCTGTGCGCCCGAGGGCAGTGCTAAACCGTTATGATTGTTACAAGTAAACACAGCGTTCTGGAACGAACCCCACTCGCCCCTTGATGTGCCCCTCGGCCCCTGTACCGTGCCACATCTCCCTGACGTAACTGCAATTTTGCTACTGTTAATGAATCCTAATGCAAGTACCTGCGTTTTCTGATGGTCTCAGGAGACCCTGCTAGCGGTTCTTGTGACCCACAGATTGAGAACCGCTGCTGTGGAGCCAATGGGAGAGAAACATCGACCAGCTGCCTCCTGCACACCCCCCACTGGGGATGTGCCCGCAACCCAGATACATGCCTGGCAGGAATTGAACCTGAGACCCTTCAGTCCGCAGGCCCACGCTCTATCCACTGAGCCAAACCGGTTTCGGCATGTCTGATTTTTTAAAAATATATTTTATTGATTTTTCACAGAGAGGAAGAGAGAGGGATAATGTCTGATTTTTAAAATATATATATTTTATTGATTTTTCACAGAGAGGAAGAGAGAGGGATAGAAAGTCAGAAACATCGATGGGAGAGAAACATCCATCAGCTGCCTCTTGCACAGCCCCTACTGGGGATGTGCCCGCAGCCAAGGTACATGCCCTTGACCAGAATCGAACCCGGGACCTTTCAGTCCACAGGCTGACACTCTATCCACTGAGCCAAACCGGTTCGGCAATGTCTGATTTTTTTTAAATAACAGCCATCCTAGTGGGTGTGATGTCGGATGAGTTTTTTTTAAGATGGTGCTCCCCACCCTTCATTGCCAGAAAGAAAGAAATTGTTAGCTGGTGCCCCGTCTAATAGCATTTTAGAGCTGATGGGATGTCAGACTGCTGAGCCCAGCAGGGTGGAAACTGCTCACAGCCGAAGCTTTTGTGCCCCCTACTCAGTGTTATTGGAAACTAAAATATGAGAGAGATTAAAGTAGAGCGGTTCTGGGGAATTCTTAGGTGGGGGAGAGGAGGCGGGGGTGGGGGCCCTCCCTTAGCCTCCTTCTCGGTCCCTTGGCGCTATCCAGCTAGAGGTGTCCCCCCCTCCCCAGAGCCCGGGACTCTGCAGAACTCAGCTTGAACTCCGGCCCTCTGGGCCAACCTCAGGAGCAACTGCAGGTGGCAAGCAGAGGGTCTGCCTCCACTCCTCACTGGACGGCGTGCTCTGTGAGAGAAGACGCTGCCTGTCGGGTGGCAGCGCTGTCAGCAGCAGCTGGCACAGCGCTCTCTCATAGGGGTGCCCCAGAGGCCTGGGCATCGGATGCCTGCCCGAGTGGACGTGAAGCAGAACCCCCTGATTGCCGAGCCTCCTTCAGAATCTCAAGCGAGAGCCTGGATCAGAGTTCCCAGGCCTCTACCTGCTCCAAGGCTCTGCAATAGCAGGTCCGGGCAAGGGCCTGGGAACTTGCATTTCCAACTTTGGGGGAGGCATGGCGGGACAGGAAGAAACCAGGAACACCGAGGCGCCCCCGTGACTCTAGCTCCCCAGTTTTCCAAGATGAGACAGAAATCTAAATTTTTGTGTGAAATCTCCAGATTTTCTAATGAAAGCTCCTTTTTTTTTTTTTAACCTGTGTAGGCTCAATGGGACATTTGGAGGACTGAATGGCACCCCAAGGTCACCAGTTTGCAATCTTCTAAGAGAAGAGCACAGTCAAAGCAAAGATGTAAACTCCACAAAAGAAAACCCCCTACAACCAAGGGCAAAACCTGAGAAAGGGACACTGGGGGGTGAGGACCCAGGGGGTTTGGGGAAGAAAAATATTGGGGAGAAGGAGGGGCTGTTTGGCTGAGAAACCGACAGATTATCAGCACAGCCTGTCCACATTAATCAAATTTGGCCGATAATTGCTCACCTCCTCATCCCCCCGAGCCTGCGAGGATGCATTTTCACAGCCGCAGCCTAAATTTAGCTCCAGCTTCTGATAACCGGGGGCTGTTCTCTGACCTGGTCCTGGCCTGCGTCCGAGGCGCCGACACCCTGGGGAGGTTCAGAGAAGACAGACCTGAGCTGTAGCCCCAGGACTGGCCCCCAGGCCCACGGCTTCAGAGCCCTGCCAGAACGCAGCAGCCACTCTGGCCTGTGCCCCCGGGGAGGCCACGGGAGCTCAGAGAGGTTAGAGATCTGGCCCCAGCCACAGGGCCAGGAAGAAGTGACGCCGCGGGGGTCTCTACCTGGGTCCCCGACATTACGTCCACTCTCCTTCCCTCTGCACCCCAGTGGGCTGTTGAAGTTAAATCAATGCAAACTGCCACCTTCCTGAAATGTTCTCAGTAACTCCCTGGCCGAGTGTGTTACAGACAAAACAACTGCCGGTGTGGCACAGCGGTGGGGCAGGGAGCTGGGAACCAGGAGGTTGTGGTTTGATTCCCCGCCTGAGGCCTTCAGGAGGCAGCCAATCAATGATCCTCTCTCACCATTGATGTTTCTCTCTCTCTGTCTCTCTCTCTCTCTCTCCATTCTACTCTGAAATCAATACACACACACACACACACACACACACACACACACACACACATACACACACACTAGGGGCCCGGTGCATGAAATTCATGCACTGGGGGTGGGTGGTCCCTCAACCCAACCTGCCCCCTCTCACATACTGGGAGCCCTCAGGGCATTTCCAACTGATGGCTCACCCCCAGCCTGCCCTCTGGCGTGGCTTTAGGCCTTGGGCACCCAGCCATCGCCCTGCTCAGCTCAGCCCCGGCTGCCTGCAACCACCCAGCCCCAGGGGCTCACCACCACCACCATTTCATCTCCACCCCCGGGGCCAGTGCTCACACCACTTGGCCCTACCCCTGCTCCTGATTGGCAGGTAACATAGCCAATCAGGAGCAAAGGTATGGTCACATTTGCATGTTTCTCTTTTATTATATAGGAGATACACACACACACACACACACACACACACATATATATATATATATATATATATTTTTTTTTTTTTTTTTTTTTTACAAAGTACGGAGAGTAAAGGCATTGGAGGTTGACAGTTTGAGTCTTGGCTTGGCCACTAACTAACCTGCAAACTCAACCTGCCTCTCTGCTTCTCTGCCCACTCACCTGCGACTTGGAGAGTCTGTCTGCTCAGGAAGCGCCCAAAGAACACAGCAGCCATGCCCGGAAAGGGCCTGGCCAGGCCTGGCCCAGGATGCACCGCCAAAGGGCACTTGCCCTTTCCCAGGTCTTGGAACGATTGGTCCGTTTCCATAGTATGTATTAGACGGACACTCACACACACACACACACACATACACACACGCGCGCGCACACGCACATGCACACGCACGCACCTGTGTGATACCTGGCCACTTGGCAGAGTTGCACCCTCCTCCCACCCGCAAAGCGCAGCCCCCAGCTCCTTGCCCCCACCCCCAGAAACACCGGCCACCCCTCCACACATGCACGCCCCTGCACGCCTCTGCCTTACGTTAGCTCCTGGGTTCGGAAAGGCCCAAGTTAAGCAAAGTCGAACAGATTTTTTTCTCCTTCAGGGAAACTTGTCAGTTTTTAAAATACTGAGATGCTTTATGACACTCCAAAGACAACAGAGTGCAGACTTAGCCAAATACATTTCACTAGAGTGCCTTGAGTTTTGTTCTTACTTGCCAGATTCAAGTCTTTAAAAACGCATGCTGGAAAATACTGGTGTGCCGCTCGGGACCTGGGTCTGGTCCCCTCCCATCACCAGCCTGAAGCCATGGCATGTGGACCTTTCCAAGGTCCCCTCAGGTGAACGCCTGATGCTCTTCTCTTCTGCATAAGCAGCCCCGCTAACTCCCAGGCCCCTGGCTCAAGCTCCACAGAACTAGGAAGGGAGCTTGCAGGTTGATGGAGGAGATCATTGGGTGGCAGCGCCACCTACAGGAGACTTGTGCTACCGCACAGCGAGAGCAGCTACAGGAGTTGGTGGACCTAGGGGCTGGAGGATGCCTTTTATTCGTAAGGCGGAAACTCAGGTTGAGTTCACGTCCACAGCCCAGTGGAGTCTGCTCTGTCTTCTCTCTACTTAAACTGGAGCGTTAACTATTGGCACATGGTCTCACCGGTGGCCCTTCCATTTTTGCCTGCTGGGGGTGCGTGGAGAAACATGATCCTGAGCACCTTTTATGGTGAAATAAAACATAGGTGTTGGGGAAGGGGGAGGTTTGAAGATGTTTCCTGGGCAGGGCGAATGGTCATTATTATGCAAAGGGGACCCACTTTTAGTGTCTCCATATCAACCACAATTTAGTTAACCTGTGAACTTGTTTCTACTCTGACAGCAGGTGTGCCCTGAGGCTTACAGGATGTTCCAGAAACGTCTGAGGGCTCTTCATGAGCAACTGAACCCTCCCCATGGTTTCCTAGATGGGGCTTAAGTCCAGTGTTTTGGAAAGTAGACTCTCCTCCCAAGAAGTCAGGAAGTAGCACTTCTGTCCTAAGAACCCTGTCGGATGGACCGACTGTGTTTTGTGATAAAAGCAAAAGTAGCAGCAAGCGAAGACACTTAGTCACAGGTGTGCGCAGGCCTGTGCGAGCTGATGGGCGCGCTCTGCTCGGACCGCGCAGGGCGGGCGAGGGAGGAGACCACGTGCCCAGACAAGTCATTCTCAGCTCCTCTGCGAGCAAAGAATGAGGGCCCTTCCTCCACGTTGGGTGAGGGCGACCAGCATGACCCCTGGCAAGGCTCCATGTCCTGGTGACACCTGTTCCCCCAACCAGCAGGAGCGGGAGCCCCATTTGCAGGTGGGAAGAATCTCAGAGACCATCCTATGAGACATTCTCACTAAGAGATGTTTCCAGACTTCAAGTAGAGTTGGCCAACAAGGAGTAAAGCAAGCCTATTGCATGGTGCGGCGGGGTAGTAGTCCCCAACGGAGATGCCAACTTGTCTTCCAACAATTCACTGGGGGGCGGGACCAATGCCCTGGTGTGCACCCTCTGGGGGTGGTCCAGGAGCTCTGGGAGAGCAGCGCCGCTAGCTCATCAGGAGGCTCCACAAATCTCCTCAAGACAATGAACACAGAGACAGGGACTGGCTGGACCAGGAGGGAGGAAAATAAAAAAATATGGGGAGATAATAAAACAAGTCTTGTTGGCCCTCTGTTCCCCCAAACCCTGGCCAGGAACAGATAAGGCAGCATCAGCACAGGCAGACTCATACACCCCCATCCGGGGCTGCCTGCCTCCCTCCCAGCCAGAGCCCTGCAGAAGGATGATCTCGACTGGATTCCCTCTGAGGCCCCCTCTATAGACCAGAGGTCTACAGGATGGGCCAGCCTGCTTACACATCACCAAGAGATCCTGCTGACCTCCACCTCTTCCCTGCTCATCACTGACCCTCAGCGCCTGCCCCAGCACCGACCACTGGCCCTCCAGCCCCACCTCACTATGCTGTTCTCCTCACTGGGCCTTCCTGGAATCCCCCTTGTAATTGAGGGCCATCCAGAGGCTTTATGGGCCAGGAGGCAGGATCTGAAATGCCAAGTCATCAGGGGAACACTCTGTAAAGTGTGTGCTTTTCTAACCACTATGCTGCACCCCGGAAACTGATACAAAATAATATTCAATGTCATGGAAAAAAGAGAATGCAAATCATGGGAATGCAAACTCATGCAGCCTCCATGGAAAATGGTACGTTGTTCCTCTAAAATTAACAAGAGAAGGAACATAGGATCTGCAATTCCACTTCTGGAATCTATCTGAAGGGAAAAACACTAATTTGAAAATGTATCTGCAGCACTATGTTCAGAATGGCATTATTTACAACTAGAGGCCCAGTGCATGAAATTTGTGCACGGGTAGGGTCTCTAGCAGCTGCCAGCTGCCAGCTGCTGGCTGGGGCCTTCCTTCATTCTGTGCCACCCCCTGGTGGTCAGTGCACATCATAGCAAGTGATCGAACTTCTGGTTAGTTGAACTCCTGAGGGGACACTTTGCGTGTTAGGCTTTTATACATATAGTCAAGCAACCTAGGTGTCCGTGATGAGTGAATGGATAAAGATGCCCTACATATCTACAGTGGAATATTATTCAGCCATAAAAGAAGGAACTTTTATCATTTATGACAACATAGATGGACCTTGAAGGCATTATCTTAAGTGAAATAAGTCAGGCAGAGAAAGGTGAGTACTATATGACCACACATGTGAAATCTATAGCAAACTCACAGAAAGAGATCAGCTCTGTAGTTACAAGAGGGGGTGTGCAAGGAAGAATTGGGTGAAGGTGGTCAAAAGTACAAACTTCCAGTTATAGGATAATTAAGCCTGGGATGATGGCTGTAGTTAACAATACTCTGTATCTGTAGATTTGAAAGTTGCTAAAAGAGTAGCTCTTAAACATTCTCATCACAAGGAAAACATTTCCTTTCAGGTGCACCTGAAAGGAATAAAATGTTATGTGCCAAGTATCTCTCAATTAAAAAAATGTTTAAGAATGGCGAGTCAGCTCTCTGAGGGTGTCTGGCCAGCCCCCCACTTGCAGCCCTGACTGCAGCCTTTTCCTACTGGTTATACGGCTGTGCCCGCAGCGGCCAGAGGGCCAGTCGCTCCTTCCCATTCTCAGCCTACAGCCTGCTGTGGGGGTCTAGCTGGCTGATTCTCCACTCTCTTAATCCACCCTGGAGCATCGAGACGGAGGAAGTACATGTCTGTAATTCACAGAAAGATACGTGTGTAATAAAATAAGCAGAGGAGCCTGATGCCATGCCAGGAAATGCATGTCCACGTTATCCGGCCACATCTGACCATCGCATGGAGCCGAGGGGCGCTGGTTGGCTCTGTGCTCGAGTGGGGAGAGGGGCGTGTCCTCCCCTCAGCTGGATCCCACCGGCTTTTGTGGGCACTGGCTCAGGGTCCACACAACATTTCTGTGCGCTGGTTTGTGCGAAATGAGCAAAAGCTCAAGGAAATGAGGAGGCTGGACAATGGGCTTGAGGAAGGGACAGGTGAGCTGGGGGTGCTGCCTGGGGGAGTCTTCCAGCAAGTTCTCTCTCTAGGGCCCCGAGGTGCCTGGGGTTCAGAGAGTTAAGGAGAAAGGGCACAGGACAGTTAAGGAACGTGGACGGGGGGAGCACCACGCTGGCCCTTCCCACACTCTGAGAGAAGAGGGGTTAGAAGAGGAAGCACAGGCAGCAAGCGCTCCTCCCTGCAGATGGGAAGGCTGAAAGAAGAGGTGCTGAGGGAGTGATTGGGCTTGGAGGGGGGGCTGCACGGGTTGGAAGGGAAGTTGGGGGAGGTGACACCTGCCGTGATGAAAAGGACTTCACACAGCAGAGGGCAGAGGAGAAGCCTTCGGCCAAGGTCAGCTCTCAGAACCCCCACCGCCCATCTTCTCCCCTGCTGGGCAGGAGTCAAGAGGTGCACGTGGAGGAGGGTCCCTCACAGGACCCGTCACTCTGCACTCCCCCCTGATAACCGACAACCAGGAGACCGGCTCTGGGAGCAGGCTCAAAGCACCAGACATCCACTTGCCTTTGATGTTGCCATGGCGACTGCCCCTGCCGGGCAGGGAGGAGGGGATTGCCCTTAGACACGGAACACACGGGCAGTTGGTGGGGAGGACACCGTTCCATCGGCATGGGCAGCTTTCTGTTCTCTTCAGCCCGCCAGGCTGACAGGAGCTATTCTCTGCCCCTTGAATCAATGACTCGTGATCACTCGTTTATGATCAGGGATGGAGGATCCATTCAAGAAGTACGATCTGAGTACCTACTATGTGCCAGGCGTTGCCAGAGAGGGGAGAGTCCCAAGATGAAAAATGTGCTTGTCAGAGGGAGGCCTGGAACTGCAGGCGTCTAGACCCCCAGCAGAGGCACGTGTCAGGGAGGAACAGGTGGTGCATGGGTAATAACCACTGGATGTACAGGAGCCACCCTAATGTGCACAGTCACCAGAGCCCAGAATTCCTAAATGGGTCCTGCCGGAAACCAATCCTGGTCTCACTGATGGAGGGATGTGGACAGGAAGCCAATCCTGGTCTCACTGATGGAGGGATGTGGACAGGAAGCCAATCCTCGTCTCACTGATGGAGGGATGTGGACAGGAAACCAATCCTTGTCTCACTGATGGAGGGATGTGGACAGGAAACCAATCCTTGTCTCACTGATAGAGGGATGTGGACAGGAAGCCCGGAAGGCTGGTCAACAACCTTACTTGCTCTGAAAGGTCAGAGCTAAAAAACATTGTTAACTGAAACAGCCTCCCACCTCTGTTTGATTTGTTTCTGTTAGTGGAATCTCCTGCCTAAGGCTGTGGGCAGGTCCTGTAGTCTTAATAAAAGGGACAGCCAGGCCAGAGCGAGGGGCAGTCCTTCCGATAGAGATGGGCAGCCGCCTGGCCCCCGATATTCCCAAACTCATACTTTTCTAAGTCTTCATTTGTGTGCGGCCTTCTCCAGAAGCCAAACCCTGAACTGGAACCCTGAACCACAGGGGACGTGAAAGGGGTTCCTACAGAGTCCGACATGGTGCCGCGGAGAAGAGACGCTGGCAGCATGTGGGGGCGTCAGGAGTGTGAGAGGAGCAGGTCAGGGAAGGGGGCAGGGTGTGGGAGGGGAGGGCTTGGGGAGCTGAGGGAAGCCGGGCTCCTGGGGAGGAGAGTCAGGGCATATGTGGTCCGGAGGAGCGGGGGTGGTGGGTGCCCTGTGGCACGGGCACAGTGTGAGGGAGTGGGGGGCTGGTCGGGCAGAGAGCAGGCTGAGATGGCCTGGCTGCCGCACTCAGCGGGCCAGGTTTGCCCATTGGAGCCCAGATTGAGCCCTGGGCACTTGTCAGCAGCGGGATGGGGTGTGTAAGCACAGATCCGTTGGGCACGGGCGCCACCTAGTGTTGGCAGAATTCTATTATTTCACCAGAACTTGTGCCTGTGATCACCAACTTCCCCTGAGGAGTCCCTGCGCCCTGGAGAGCAGAGATGTGCCCAAGATAAGAGCAGGAGAGGGCCCCCTGGAGTCCTGGGTCCCACCTGGAGCCACTTGGTCCTCAGTTCCATGCGGCCGGTGACGCAAAAGACAGCCGCCTCCCGGACAAGCTAACGCTGGGGCGCTGACTTCCACCTCGCTAAACACTGAGCCACAGGTTACACTTGGTGGTAAAATAGAACTTCAAAGGCAATAAAATTTCCTACCACCTCAGGACTCGAAAGCCCTCCTGGCAGTGGGCAGGACTAAAGAGGGTTCTGGGTTGAGGTGGCTTTTGGGGACCCAGCAGGCCTGAGAGTGTGGGTGCTGCACCCATGGAAGCCTTCTCTCCTTTGTCTCTTGTTTTGGAAGGATGGCGGGAACACATTTGTCAGGGGGCAGTCATCACACCGTTCTCTGCACCTGTGCTGATTTGTGAGTGGGGAAGGCTCCCACAGACTGTGGCCTGGAGCCGACACTGAGGCCCCGGTGCTCACAGCGGGCGGTGATCTGGGAGGGGGTCCCCCTTAAGGAGGAGCCTCGGGGACAGCCTCAGAGCACTTGACTCAGACGTGGGGGTCTGACCATCCCCCTTCCCTCAGGAGAGGGGCTGTGATTCCCATGGCTCGGCACACAGCTCCCTCTGGGGACAGACGGCTCAAGCCCGGGCAGGGGAGCCTCCATAACCCACTGCCGGCGCTGGAGAGACTGTCCCTGGCCCTGAGCTGCTGGGAACCAATCCCAGCATGTAATAATTACAAGAGTTTCACCAAAAGGTTGGTGAAGCGTGGGGAGCTCAACAGGGTTGAGTCACAGATAGCTTACCTGTTGGAAATGGCTAAAAGACACTTCCCCCAAACCTGAATAGGATTGTTAACTGCCAGACAGCTAAGGGCATGTTATTGCCTCCTGTTGGCCAAACACCTGAACAGCTGTAGGCTATTCCCCAAACTGACAATGTTTCTGTATTCTACCCTTTGATACTGAACTCTTTGAAGTGTATATTTCCACCTTGCCTTGGGACAGATTGTACAAATAAAAGCAGGTTCCTTGGTCAAGGAAGAGAGCCTTCTAGCTCCTTCAGCTGGAAGCTCCTCTGACCCCCAATGCCTTTCAAAAATATCTTTCGTCCATGGACTCCTTCTTAATCATCTACACACAGCCTTTTCTCCAGAATGCTGAACCCTTTGTAAGGCTGGGAAAAAGAACCCTGGTACTGAGCCCTCAGTCTTTACTAGTCTATCTAATAAAAGAGTAATATGCAAATTGACCGTACATCTGCTATACCCACGAGCCACGCCCACTATCCACGCCCGCCAGCCAATCAGGAATGATATGCAAATTAACCCCAACCAAGATGGCTGCTGCCCAAGGCCAGGCTGGGGTTGGGGCGGAGCCAGCCACTGGCTCCATCACAGGGCGGTCACTGGGTGCCCAAGGCCAGAAAGCCTTGGCCAGAGGCTTTCGGCCTTGGGCAGGCTGGAGGTGAGCCATCAGTAGGACATACCCTGAGGGCTCCTAGTATGTGAGAGGGGCCAGGTTGGGACCACCCACCCCCAATGCACGAATTTCATACACCAGGCCCCTAGTTAGGGAATAAAAACCACCATGAGGTCCCGCTTTGCACTCAGCATATGTGGCTGAGAAGGGGCGTGTGTGGAAGCCTCTGACATTGCAGGTGGAGATGAAAAGTGGTGTAGTCACTGTGGGAACTGGATGGCTGACCCTCAAAACATTAGCCATGAAACTGCCTCATGCCCAGCAATTCCACTTGTGGGCACACACTCAAAAGATGCTCCTCCTACCCTTCCTCCTCCTCGCCCATCCTCCAGCCTCTCAGGCATCTGCATGCTGGCCAGTCCCCCAGGGTGACTCCAGGGTATGTGTGTGTGTGTGTGGGGGGGGGAGCCACCCAGGTGGGAATCACGCCAGGCCCGGTGTCCTCACCCGCAGCAGCCAAGAAGACACCTCCCTGCCTCCACCACCACCCTACCCCACTGGCTCCAGGTTTCTTGAAGCTAAACTTATCTTTGGCAGCTCTGGCCTCAGGAAGCTCTGATAAAGCCAGGATGGGAAGAGGGAGGGGGCCGCACGCACGTGTGTACACACACACACACACACACACACACACACCCTGGAGCCCAGGCCATTAGCAGAGGTGGCTTCTCTCCCAGGAATCCCCAGAATTGCTGCTGTCAGGAGCCAGAGGCTTCCCTGCATTTGTTTCCTGAATAGAGGGGCTTGTTTGGGGGAGGGAGGGAACATTCTCCCCCTCACTCCGACCAGCTCCCGTGTCAGAAGCAGCTTCTGCTTTCCTGGCAGCGGCAGGAGACCCTGCATCCTGAAGACAGGGTGTCCTGAGTTAACTCCCTGGGCACCCGCGTCCCTGGCATCTTGGCCTTTACAGTGATGACTAGCAACCCGTTGCAGGAAGATTCCTGCAAGAATAGGGCTTCCTGCGGCCTGAGCAAAGCTCCCTCCCATCTCCTCTGCCTCCCTCTCTCTAGTCTCCTCTGCCAGCTTCCCTCCCTTCTCCCCCCCCCACTTGCTTGCTTCTCTGCAGCTTTGGTCCCTTCCACAGTGCTTGGCTTCCTTCTAGGCCATCTTCTGCCAGGATTTGCAAATTAACCACCATCTTGGTTGGGTTAATTTGCATACTTGCTCTGATTGGCTGGTGGGCATGGTTTGTGGGTATAGCTGAGGTGTGGTCAATTTGCATATTGCTCTTTTATTAGATAGAATGGTCCATCTTCCCAAGTCCCAGGACCCCCACCAGGAGGGAGCTTGTTGGAAACACAAAACTCCTCGGGCCCCACCCCAGACCCACGGGGCCAGGCACTCTGAGGTGGGGCAGCAGTCTGTGCTTTACAAGCCTTCAGGTCACCCAGCACCACAGTGAGAGGCCTTACATGAGTTTGCTTGATTCTCTAGAACCCCGCACTTGGGAGGAAATACTGTGTTCTCAGGCTCCTAGGCTCGAGTTAGTCACCTGGGCAGGGCAAGGGCGAGCATCGACAGAGCATCCACAGGGGCCTGGCTTCAAAGCGCCCCAACAGCCTGATGAGCCCCGACTTCATTTAAGAGGGAAACCAAGGCTCACACAGTCCCAGCCAGCGCGGGGCAGGCACGAGCCCACACCCACCGGCGTAGAGAGGAGGAGTAAAGGGCAGGTGGCAATGCAGACCCAGGTGTGCGTGTCCCCCGGGCCGCCTCCTACCTGTCTGCCCACTCATGTTCACCCATGGAACCGTGATAGCAGATTCCATGGAAAGAGCTGGAATCCTGAATCAGTGCATGGAGGACGGGTGGAGAGGGCCAGCTCTTGTTTGGAGGGAGGTCTGGTCTTTGTGGGGCAGGAAGATGGGAGCCCTGATAAGTGCAGGTGCAGAGGGCTGGGGTCAGGGTGCACTCCCAGCCTGCAAAGCAAGAAGGTAAGAGGCCTTGGCCTCATCCAGCCTTCAGCACCGCAGGACTGACAAGAGAAGAGCTGCTGGCGCTGTGGAGGGAGGGTGGGCTCGGGCCACTCCCACCCTCAGAAGAGAAGCCTGTCCCTTCCCCCTTCCATCCTCTCCCCCTCCTTCTCCTTCCTCTCTCTCCCCACCCCCTCCCTCCCCCTTCCTCCCCTCCCCCTTCCCTCCTCTCCCCTTCCTCCACTCCTCCCTCCCCATTCTCCCCTTCCTCCCCTCCCCCTTCCTCCTCTCATCCTTCTTTCCCCCTGTCCCTCCTCTCCCCCTTCCTCCTCTCCCCTTCCCTCCTCTCCCTCTCCTTCTCCTCCCTCTCTCTCCCCACCCCTCCCTCCCCCTTCCCTCCTCTCCCCTTCCTCCACTCCTCCCTCCCCATTCTCCCCTTCCTCCCCTCCCTCTTCCTCCTCTCACCCTTCTTTCCCCCTGTCCCTCCTCTCCCCCTTCCTCCTCTCCCCTTCCCTCCTCTCCCCTTCCTTCTCCTCCCTCTCTCTCCCCACCCCCTCCCTCCCCCTTCCCTCCTCTCCCACTTCCTCCCCTCCCCCTTCCTCCACTCCTCCCTCCCCATTCTCCCCTTCCTCCCCTCCCCCTTCCTCCTCTCACCCTCCTTTGCCCCTGTCCCTCCTCTCCCGCTTCCTCCTCTTGCCCTCCTTCTCTGCCCTCCCTCCCCTCCCCCTCTCCTTCTTTCCCCCTCCCCCCTTCCCCCTCCCCCTCCCTCCTCTCCCCCTTCCTCCCCTCCCCCTTCCCTCTTCCCCTTCCTTTCCTCTCCCTTCCTGCCCTCCCCCTTCCCTCCTCTCCCCCTCCCTCCTCTCCCCTTCCCTCCTCTCCCCCTTCCTCCCCTCCCCATTTCCTCCTCTTCCCCTCCCTCACCTCCCAGACTGTCACCTCCCAGACTGTCGGTTGTCCCCGTGCACTGAGCTCCTCGCCTGCCCAGCCGCACCCCTGAGCCCGCGGGGCACTCAGATCCAGGGAGAGCCGAGGCCAGGCCTCCGTCACAGAGGCTTTCACAGGAGGAAGTGGGGGTCCGGCGCTGGGCCTGGGCCCCGGCCTCCACCCTCAGGGCCAGTGCAGAGCTCGGAGGTGAGGGGTCGGGGTGGGGGTGCACAGGGTGCACAGGGTCCTGGGTGCCCGCAGTTTTAGATCTTGGCCTGGGGTTCTTTTACTTCCCAAAACCCCATTTGCTGGACATTTATGTCTCATAGTCAGGTGTCTGTGAGTTCATTGGGGAAACAGTTTTGAAACAGATTTGAAAACGGTGGCCGTGTTGGTTGGGTCGAAAGCAGCGTTAACCAAGGCCCCCCATGTCCTTCAGTTCCACGGCAGGGGCTGCACCCAAGGCCGCCCGGGCGTCTGCAAACGGCTGAGACAGGGCTGCCCTCCGGACACCGGATGAGGGGAATGTGCCGCGCCCTGTGCGAGGTGGCCCACGGGAGTTCAGGGTCCGAGGGCCGCGCCTCCATGCCCAGAGGGCGGCGGACTGCAGGCGGCCGGCCTCCAGGAGCGTCCCAGGCGCCCCCTGGGCATCGGAGCTGGCGAGAGCTGGCAGCGCTCGGAGGACGGGCAGAGGGGCACGCTGGCAGCTGCTGACAGCAGGACCCCCGCGGGGGCCTGGGCAGGGCCCGCCTCCCTGGCCTCCCAGCCCCCCCACAGGCTCTGCCGGGCAAAGCGTGTTTCTCCGGGAGCCACTCCCCGCTGGTCAGAGCCGGCTTTCTGCTAAGGAGAAGGCTCATCAGGAGAAACCACGAGGCTCCCCGCCTGGATCCGAGCTCCCACGGACGTGGCCGGACGCGGCTCAGCCCAGACCCAACAGAGATGTTCACTGACAGCCCCATAAACAAATGGGCCCCTCGGAGGCGCGCGTGATGAATGGGCATCCAGGTGTCCTCGGCGTCGGCAATAAGCACGGGCTCGGAGGCCGCCGACGCGCGCGTAATGCATTATTAGGCCATTAGAGGCTGGGCCGGCGGGAGCCTCGGGACGCGGCCCTATCAATAATGCGCTCCCCGGCCCGCATTTAGGCCCGGGGAATTAGTCATCCCGAGGTTCTATTTAATAAAAGCCTCCAGGAGAAGCATCAAAAATCACATTACATTTTAACAGGGTTACAGCAGCCCCGGAGAACCGCGAGTTTAATTTTCATAAGAGCATTCATTCCTCAATTATGTCAGACATGAAAATGTAAATGGCAAATTTAATGCTAACAATCTCCCTCAAAGCACATTGGCAGGTAAGGGCGCATTATGTTGAGTGGATGCTGGCTGCATATCAAGCAGCCCCCGAGTGGGACTTGGGGGTGCAAAGAGGAGGGGGTGGGGGTTGGGGCTGCTTAGCGGGGCGGCCCCTGGAAGAGCTGCAGCCTCAAAGCCAGGAGGGCAGAGGGGGCATTTGTGAGAATCAGGGACACGGGCTCCCCGGTGCCCAAAGCCAGTGTGTGTGCGCCCCGACAGCAGCCGAAGGTGCCAATGGGGGTGTCCTGGGCCCTGCGGGGGAGCAGGACTGCCAGGCCCTGCATGGAGTGTGCGGTGGGAATCTGCATTTTCAACAAAATTCCAGGGGAGGGGCGCCCCTCCCTCGGAGGGACTAGACCACCTTTTTGGTCGAGAGTGTGACAGAAACAGGGGAGCATTCTTTCCACTTTTATCAGAAGCCACTGACATCAGCCACCAAGGAATTTCACTGTGTTTGCCATCAAGAACACTGCCTCGGGAAGATGGCCATCACATTCCGAGCTGAGGACTACCAGTGACGCACTGCGGGGAGGCATGTGCACAGGACATCATCTGAAAGGGTACACACCAAACTACCACGAGTATGTAATGAGCATGCGTTACTTTGTAAGCAAAATTAAAAATGACAGACTTTTTTAAAGATAGAAAGCCCATAAAGGACTTAAACATAAGATGGGAAACCATAAAAATCCTACAGGACTCCATAGGAAGCAAACTAGCAGATGTGTGTTATAGCAACATCTTTACAGACATAGCTCCTAAGGCAGTGGAGAATACGGATTTAACCTCCAAATTTCACAGAGAACTCAGACAACTTAACAAAAGGGAGACAAACAACCCAGTCAAAACAAGGACCTAAATAGACGCTTTTTGAAAGAGGACACACAGAAGGCCCAGAGACATAGGAAAGCATGTTCAAAGTCACTCATCATCTGAGAGATGCAAATCAAAACGACAATGAGATGCCATCTCACACCTGTCAGAATGCTGTCATCAACAAGTGCTGGCGAGGATGCGGAGAAAAAGGAACCCTCGTGCACTGCTGGTGGGAGTGCAGACTTGGCACAGCTACTGTGGAGACCAATATGGAGTTTCCTCAAAAAAACTAAAAATGGAGCTCCCATTTGACCCAGTGATCCCACTTCTAGGAGGACTATACCCCAAGAGACCACCAATCAGAAGGGATATATGTACCCCTATGTTCATAGCAGCTCAACTTACAATAGCTAAGATTTGGAAACAGCCTAAGTGCCCATCAGCAGATGAGTGGATTAGAAAACTGTGGTACATCTACACAATGGAATACTACTCTGCTCTAAAAAAGAAGGAGCTTTTACCATTTGCAACAGCATGGATGGACCTAGAGAGCGTTATGCTAAGCAAAATAAGTCAGTCAGAGAAAGATAGATATCACATGATCTCGCTCATTTGTGGGATATAATGATCAACATAATTTGATGAACAAGAATAAATCGATCCAGAGACAAACGGTAGGTGAGGAAGGGGCCTTAAAGACAACCAAAGAACTTGGGGGTTTTTTAGAGTTTTTTTACAGAGGGGAAGGGAGAGGGATAGAAAGTTAGAAACATTGATCAGCTGCCTCCTGCACACCCCCCACTGAGGATGTGCCTGCAATCAAGGTACATGCCCTTGACCGGAATCGAACCTGGGACCTTTCAGTCCACAGGCTGACGCTCTATCCACTGAGCCACACTGGTTTCGGCGCAACCAAAGGACTTGTATGCATGCACATTAGCATATCCAATGGACACAGACACTGGGGCGTTGGGGGCTTGCCTGGGGTGGGAATGACTGGGGGGGGGGAGGTCAATTGAGGGAAAAGAAGACATATGTAAAACTTTAGACAATTAAAAATAAATAGAAAGCCCATGAGAGAAACCTCGGGCAGAGTATCTCTCCGATGACAGGCAGTTGCACCGTTCCTTCTGAGTTGCTCTGCTCCTGTAATTAAATCAGAATCATGAGATGGGAGCAGACAGAAGACTTCGATGCGGTCTGCTCTTATCCCTCCTTCGTTCTGGGGGAAGCAAAGGCCCAAAAGGTTCATGCATTTGACAAGGATCTGCCAAGAGTCCGAACTGCGATGGATACAAAGGCAGAACTCGGCTCTGGGCTCCCCTCCAGGCCGATCCGAGCCTCAGACTGTGGCGTGAAGCAGTCACGTGACTGGTATCTGACTGCTAGGGACCAGGCACGGGACAGCCAAGTTTACCTTTCCTTCCACTCGGTGAATTTTGTTGGAAAGAACTTTGAAAAGAACCGCTCAAATGTTTTTATTTCAAATAATGAGTTATTGTTACAAGTACTCTGTGCCTTTTTCACATGAATAAACCTTGGTAAAGGTAAGAAAGGAAAATTTGCAAACTGGGTTGTTTTGTATGCGAGAGGTCCTGTAGGAATGGAAGCAGCCCTGCCTCTGAAGTTGATGTTATTGGGCGTAAGCCTCTTAGAAGACACCGTGGAGGACGCAGCACCTGCCAGTCCTGGGAGGCAGTGAAATAGACAGACAGGACAGCACACGGCCATTGCCTCAGGAGAAAGTGCTCAGAGGGGCCAGGACTGACTCGCTGGGGAGTTCAGGGAAGGTTTCAGAGGGGTGACATCCGAGCAGAGTGTTTGGTAATGAACAGGCCTTTGCCCGGCCCAGTGGTTGGCAAACTGCGGCTCTTTGGCCCCTTGAGTGTGGCTCTTCCACAAAATACCACAGCCTGAGCGAGTCTATGTTGAAGAAGTGGCATTAGAAGAAGTTTAAAAAATGTGGCTCTCAAAAGAAATTTCAGTCGTTGTCCTGTTGATATTTGGCTCTGGTGACTAATGAGTTTGCCGACCACTGGCCCAGCCCACATGAGAAGTTAAGAGCATGGCTGGCCAAAGGGCTGCAGGTGTGGAACATACAGCCAGACTCAAACCCCCCATCATCGCTTGTTGTTTGTTCAGCCTCACCGGAGGGTACTTTTCCATTGATTTTCAGAGTGGAAGGGAGAGGGATAAACCCGTGGTCGGCAAACTGTGACTCTCGAGTCACATGCGGCTCTTTGGCCCCTTGAGTGTGGCTCTTCCACAAAATACCACGGCCTGGGCCAGTCTATTTTGAAGAATTGACGTTAGAAGAAGTTTAAGTTTTAAAAATGTGGCTCTCAAAAGACATTTCAATTGTACTGTTGCTTTTGGCTCTGTTGACTAATGAGTTTGCTGATCACTGGGATAGACAGAGAGAGAAACATTGGTGTGAGAGTGACATATGGATTCCTGCCTCCTGGATGCGCCTGACTAGCACCTGGGATTGAGCCTGCAACAGAGGTACGTGCCCTTGACCAGAATTAAACCTGAGACCCTTCGGTCCACAGTCCAACCCTCTATCCACTAAGGCACACCAGCTAGGACTCACCCCATAGTCTACAAACAATACTCGCCTTCTCTGTTGTGGCCCATAGTCCCTATTGCTGTCAGTGGACTGCGTCAGCTCAGGGCCCCACTAGATGCCTCAGAGTCACCCCCGCCTCCGTCCGATCCCCCCTCTCTCACACCGGGTCCCTCACCAAGGCCTCTCAATCCGCAGCCAGACGAGGCCCCTCCTCTTCCTCCTTGGGGGCCTTCAGATTTTTTCTCTGGGACGGGGCGGTTTCCTTCCGTCACCCTGTTCCCACATCCGCCTGTCCCCTAGTTGTAGAGTTATTGTCCGAAAGCAACTGATCCGCACCCCGTGCAGGAGAGCAGCCCATCCCTGGTGTGTGTCCCTCTCCCCCCTCCCCCCGGGGCACCCTGCACTGCACCCCATCCGCTTTCCTTTCCAGCCTCTTCTCCCTCCTACCAGGCCCCAAAGGTACCTGCCCGGAATACACTGATGACAAACGGTCTGAAAGAGAAACCAAAGAAACAACCCCACTCATGCCATCAAACACAAGACAAACCACTGAGGGACACGGGGGGCACACAGTGGCCAACACACAGCCACGAGATGGGCTCCTCTCACCAGGACACAGAGACCCCCCAAGGGCACTCACGGGCTTTGGGGACATGTCCAGGTCGGTGCTGGCCGGGACGTGGGAAGCAGCGCCCACAGGATGCTAGAAGGCCAAGCTCCCCACAGTGGAGGCCGCCCGGGGCAGCGGGCCAACCTCTAGCTCAGTTCAGTCGAGGGGATGATAAGGAAGGACCGCCAATGCGCACCGATAAATCTCTCCTTCCCGCGGCCTTTTATCTAAGGATGGAAACATCTAGACAGGAAGCATGTAACCCCAGGGCGGCAGCTTGATGCATTTATTGGTCGTAACCGAGTTTTCTAAAGACGCAGCCCGAGTTCCTTGGGGCTCATGCTTAAAGGGCGGCCTACCCGCTGGCCTCTCCCACCGCTCACAGTGTAGACGATCGGAGTGGTCCTGATGACAATCAAAATGGCCACATGGCCTAAGAACCACGCCAGGACCCGCCGGCCACTCGAAAGGTCTGTCCAGGCCCCATCTGCTCTCACCCTGAGCTCCCCCAGGGACGTGCCAGGAGCACTGAAGGATCGCCTGCTCTGGAACTGCATTCCAAGCCAATCTCCCAACTATCCTGACTCCGTTCCCTTATCTGTGAAATGGCGTCAGCGTCTCCCTCGCTCTGAAAATGGTGAGGGCTGCTCGACGATCATGGACTAGTGCAGGCTGAGATATCCTGGAAATTCAGAGGCAATGTCCGACGTGAGGGCTTAGAGCTCACCGTGGTCCTCAAACACACGAAGTGGGAGTGAGTGACGTGGCTTCTGGTCTTGCCATGCAGCCTGGGGCACAGGGCTGACTGCACCCCCAGAGTCTGGCTGGGCGATGGGAGGTGGGAACACTGGTCCTGCAGAAACAGAACTGGCCCTGCCTTCCGTTCCTTTCATTCCAGAAATAGCGAGGCCCTCCCTCTGTGGGTCACAGGGAGCTGCTGTGTTTTGATTTTACCCAGAAGTCCTCCAGGGGAGCAGGCCCAGAGCCGCTCTGAGAAAGAATGAGAATCACGCCCTTAGTGCCCCTGATTTAGCTAAGCTCTCTCCCCTGGCTAGCCGGACTGAGCTTACGAAGAGTAAATATTTTTTGGAGGGTCAAGCCCGTGGGATAAATATATATATTTTGCTTTAGGATTTTGCTTCCTAAAGACATGCTGACGCGGGGTCTGCAGAGAAGAGATGCAGGAGCAGATGAGGTCTGGGGAGCAGGAACTCACAGTGGAGCTCAGCTGTGCATCAGACACAGAGCCAGGCATGTGCACGGTCCTCTGTACTCCTCACAGCAGCCCATGAAGGAATGACCCTCCCTGTACCCCCAATTTACAGAAGAGGGAGGAGAAGCTGTCTGGTCTACCAACACAACAGCCAGGAGAAGGCTGGTTTCTGGATCCAGCAAAGCCTCAGAGCCATAGACAAGGCTGCTCCCCAGACTCCCAGTCATTCCAGTGGCTCCTTTCTCTCCTAGTGATGGGGGATCGGCCTTCCCTTAGTGCTCTGCTCCCCCTCCCCTGGACTGTCACGCCCCGGAACTGCTACACTCGGGGAAGATAACACGCAAACCTCAAGCCTTGGTCTGACTTCTCTCCACTTAGGCCAGTGGTCGGCAAACTCATTAGTCAGCAGAGCCAAATATCAACAGTGCAACGATTGAAAAATTTCTTTTGAGAGCCAAAAACTGACTTCTGCATATGGGCCACGAGGTTTCCATCACGCTGTACGTGCCCGCCTGCACATGGTATTTTGTGGAAGAGCCACACTCAAGGGTCCAAAGAGCCGCGTGTGGCTCGCAAGCCACAGTTTGCCGACCACTGGCTTAGGACATTGAGAAAGCCCACATTGGTAAAAGCAGACTTTGCACAACGCGGGAAGAGCAGACGCAGCACTAAGCATCTTTCCCTTCACGATGCACAGACACTGCTTGTAGGGCTCAGCCCGCATTCCGCACCCTGAAATAACCCACAGGCCAATACACAAGGCCAGGGAATAGGACGCAAAATAGTATGCTCAGGGCAAGAGAGATTTTCCTATTAACTCCTTCTGTCTGCCAAACAACATTGTGAGATTTTTTTTTTTGTCTCCATTTTACAGATGGTCAAACCAAAGCTGCTAAACAAACAATAAAGCTGCTGCCCTGACCGGTGTGGCTCAGTGGATGGAGCATCTGCCTGCAGACTGAGGGGTCCCGGGTTCAGTTCCGGTCAAGGGCATGTCCCTTGGTTTGCAGGCACATCCCCAGTAGGGTGTGTCCAGGAGGCGGCTGATTGATGTTTCTCTCATTGATGTTTCTAACTCTTTATCCCTCTCCCTGCCTCTCTGTAAAAAAGCAACAAAATATATATTTTTAAAAAAGAATAAAGCCACTGAACCTCTGTGTTGACTGCTGAATAATAAATTACCCCCCAAAAGTGAGTAGCTTAACCCAAGAAGGAACATTTCTTCTCTCCCCAAGTTCTTGTGGGTCAGGTGCTAGGAAATGGCTGGGAAAGGTCTTGCTTAGGGTTTCCCATGAGGTGTCCGCCCAGCCGTCAGCTGGGACTCGGGTCAGTGAGGGGCGTGGTGGGATAAAGACCTGCCTCAGGGCCTCTCCACAGGCTGCTTGAGGGTCCTCTCAACATGGCAGCTCCCCACCCTCAGAGTGGAGGAGAAGCAGACTCTTTTTTTTCAGGGGAAGTGGGTCGAGGAATTTCGTCCTATTCTAAAATCACCCAGAGGCAGAACTGGCATTCTTACTTATCCCTCCCTAACGTTACAACCCCTGTCTCTCCCGGAGACGGGGGCAGGGAAACGTGGCACTGATGCTCCCGCAGTTCACTGCCACGGCCACAGCAGCCGGCACAGGCAACCTGAGCCCGCCTCCTGCTGGCACCGGCCCCGGTCGTAGGCTCTCTCTCGGCCTGCTCCAGGGAGCCACGCCCCGTGCTCTGGTGCCGGTAGACGTTTAGGCCTCCCCTGGCGGGGCCACGCCTGTATAGAAAAACCTCGCAGGGACGGTAGGTTTGGGCTACTCCGGAAACCTCATGTTGTGAGTCGCCTCTGGCACCCTCTGCAAAACAGGATTTGTAATAATGCACGCTTCTCACGGACGTTCTCCAAGAAGAAAAATGCTTCAGAAAGCCTCATTTGTTCTAATTTCTGGAAGATCCTCCAAATTCCAGAACGTCACTGTACTGTGCAGCCTACACCCCGGTAATGTCGTTTCTTCTCTAATGACGATTTATTCTCTGACATCGACCGTTTTCTCTTCTTGGTACAGGGGCTCCCAGCCACGGGGGCCCGGCCTCCATCCCAAAGATTCCGATGTCATGGATCTGGGCTCGGCATGAGGTCGGGGGACTTTTCAAAAGCACCCCATGTGAGTCCAGTGTTCAGCCAGTTCTGAGAACCGCTGACTCCGCACTCCGTTGTCGTTGCCAAATAAGTGACCCAGCTGTGTGTGTGTGTGCTAATGCGGGTGACTTTGGAATGGTTAAATGAACATGTTAAAAGAATTTAGAGAAGGATCAATCTCAAGGCAACATTCAAAATTTGCTACCCCTTTTCATAATGTCGGTCTCATGTTGACTTTAGGTGGCCTTGCCTCTGTTCTGAGTATAATAACTATGAAATTTCATGATATTATGTAATTACAGTTCAATTAAAAATCATGGTAAATTACATTAAAGTCTGATACATCATTCAGCGCGCATGAGACAGGGCCCAGGCTTGGATACCAGGTGACCTGGAGTCCCAGAGCAAGTTCTTAGCCTCTCTGCCCTGAGATGTCCCGTCTACAACATGCAGAACTTCGCCCTACCTGGTTTGGCTCAGTGGATGGAGCATCAGCCTGCGCACTGAACGGTCCCAGGTTCGATTTCACTCAAGGGCATATATCTTGGTTGTGGGCACATCCCCAGGAGGGGGTGTGCAAGAGGCAGCTAGCTGATTGATGTTTCGCTCTCATCGACGTTTCTGATTATCCCTCTCCCTTCCTCTCTGTGAAAAATCAATAAAATATATATTTTTAAATGAAGAGCTTTGAGGAAACACATTTTCCCCCTTTAGATGTTTTTAGTGCTAAAATTATATGATTTGGCCTTAAAACTGCCTCCCCTGCAAGCTGTTGGTGCTATACTTGGTGTTGGCCATTCACAAAATGCCCACAGCCCCTCCCTCTGTCCTCCTGGGCCCTGGCTGCAAGACCAACGTTCCTGATTTCCAGACTCCCTGGCACATGGAAGGGACGGCTGTAGCAGCAAGCTCTGGCCAAGGACGCAAGTTGAAGTATCTAAGTGTGGAGAGCGGCTACAGCGTTTGGACAGGTTCAAGCCTCGGACTGAGGAGAGGGCACAGTCCTCTCGTGGCCACGTGCAAGTCCCAGCGTGGAGAGCAGAGCCTCCCAGCACGATGACGGCCAACAGCTGGAGGTGTCAGCTTGAACCTGTGGTCCGAACATGTGGCCCCACGTGCCTGAGTGATAGAGGCTGCAAGGACACAAAGCTGGATCGGGTGCATGTAACTGAGTAGGACTGAAACCCACGAGAATGCTGTAAACATCTTGACCACGCCCTTACTTTGCCTCGTGGCATCTGCTATAAAATGTAGACACGGACCAAAACCGGTGTGGCTCAGTGGATAGAGTCGGCCTGGGGACTGAAAGGTCCCGGGTTCGATTCCGGTCAAGGGCAGGTACCTTGGTTGCAGCCACATCCCCAATAGGGGGTGTGCAGGAGGCAGCTGATGGATGTTTCCCTCTCATCGATGTTTCTGACTTTCTATCCCTCTCCCTTCCTCTCTGTAGAAAATCAATAAAATACATTTTTTAATAAACAAAGACACGGCTTGTAGTCTGTGGTGTTGTCTTTCCAGCAGAGACGACAGCGTCCCACCAAGACCCAGCGTTCATTCTCTTGTCTGTCTTTTCTCCGTCCTTCACCACCCCCTCTCAGGTTCACCCTTGGCCGTGGTGGCACCTCTGAGAGAGACTTCCAGAACAGGTTGTCAAAAGAACAGCTCAGCCGTGACATCCCTTCGCCCTTTCATCCCTTCCTGTCTTCTCGCGTGGAGGCAGCCACAAGCCTGCCGCCACGGCATGTGACCACGAGGCACAGGGATGAGGACTGAGGCCACAGGCGACGCTGGTGCTGGAGGAAGACGAGAAGAGCCTGGGGCACAAATGCACCCCTGGGCTACCAGCCCGGGCCTCGGGGCCCACACCCCGCTCTGGCTGCCGGAAACAGAGACATCCTTGCTCGTCTGAAGCACTGCCCGTCAGCTCCCTGTCCGCTGGGAATGAATGCAGCTGCGAAGCCTCACGAAGGACCTTTCCCAGACAGTGATGCTCCCAGAACACACCTCAGTGACTTCCGAATTAACCCTCTTCCCCGAGTGTTCCACTCTGGAATGACTTCCCTTCCCCTTGGTTTCAAGCTTCCCTACCTCCTCAGCGACCACGCCCCGCCCCTCCCCTCCTCCTCCCTGCAGTGCTCCCACTCTCCCAGGCAGAGCCCACCGCAGCCTCCTCTGTGCCACCACCGAGCCTGGCGCCGCCTCCGTCTCTGTCCCACCTCCTTGCCCTGGGACTCCCTCTCTCAGCCTTCCTCCTGCTACACGGGAGTCTCCAGGGGACAGTCCACCCGCTGTACTCGGCTTGGTTTATCCCCGGTGTTACTCTGAACCGGGTACATAGCAGACATACAATACATGATACTTGGCTGTTTAATTCTGAATGATTGTTTTAACGTATTGACATCACAATTATTTGGCCGCTCTGCGGGAGTGGGTGCAGGCTGCGTGCTGTCTGTCCCACAGGGAGACTGTGTAAGTCCGATAGTTCTATCTGGACGGTAGGAGTGACCCTGTCATTTGTCTCTAAACACAGCACAAGCGCCAATCAACCTACAGACCAGGAGGTCCCGGTTCGATTCCCAGTCAGGGCACATGCTTGGGCTGTGGGCTCCATCCCCAGTGGGGGACACGGAGGGGGCAGCCGATCCATGGTTCTCTCTCATCATTGACATTTCTATCTCCCTCTTCCTCTCTGAAATCAATAAAAATTTTTTTAAATAAACACAGTATAAACTTACAGACTTCCTTTCAAGAGGAGATTCCTTCCAGCATCAAATCTTTGTCGGAGCTGGCTGCTCTCCCACCTTCTCTGATGCAGCCGTGGTATCGATCCCAAATTGGTTTACGCATTTGAGCAAAATAAAAGATGTCATTACGTTCTCAGAACTCATGGGAAGGAAAAACAAGAAGCTCCTGACACACGATGCTCCACAAACCTCGACGACGCCCGAGGGGCGGGGGGGCGGGGGGGGAGCGTTATGCCTTTCCAGGGGCGGCGTCGCTACAAAGGGAAGACACGGGCGAGAGTCGAGCTCTCTGATCTATTGATTTCCTTGGCAGAGCTGGGAAGAAGACATTCAGAACTGCAGATTGTGTGTTTTAAGGCAAGAAATACGCTGAAAAGGTCAAAAAAGTAACTGGGATGTAACAGGATTGTGTGCGATTACATTAAAGCCCACAGTTACTCAGTTCCTCATTCCCGGAGGCCGAGGAGAAAACAGTTCCTTGGGGGGGGGGGGGGGGTTGCCCAGTGGAAAGCCACATGACCGGGGGGCTGAAACCACATGTCAAATTCACCACTTGGGCTGTATTACCTTACAGCAAATGAACTGGGCATCTTCTCTTGGGAATTTCTTTTTTTCTTTTAAGTAAATTTATTTTAAAAAGAACTGCAGCCGAAACCGGTTTGACTCAGTGGATAGAGCGTCGGCCTGCGGACTGAAAGGTCCCAGGTTCCATTCCGGTCAAGAGCATGTACCTGGGTTGTGGGCACATCCCCAGTGGGGGGTGTGCAAGAGGCAGCTGATGGATTTCTTGTCAATGCTTCTCTCTTGTCAATGTTTCTAATTCTCTATCCCTCTCCCTTCCTCTCTGTAAAAAATCAATAGCATATATTTAAAAAAAAAAAGTAACTGCAAATCCTCTGCCATAAGTTTAAATAAATGTGCCACATACACACACACACACACACACACACACACATATACTGGTTCCCATAGCTTCTGGAAGGATCTCTTGACCTCATTTCTGGCCCCCATCCCCCTCCGGCTGTCCACTTGTCTCACTACAGCCAGGGTGAGCTTTACAAATAGGAAATGTATAATGGCAGTGGAATATTGAGTTTATGAAAAGAGGTTCAATCTCAACAAGCAAGTAGACGTTTTCCAATTAAAGTGACACGCGACTCCGTGTGGCGCTTGGCACGAGAGGAGCCGCTCGATGGCTGCTCATCCTGTACGTGAAAACGGGTTTTTCATCCGACAATTGGCAAAGGGTTTGCAACATTAATTCCCGGTCTTGGCCAGGCCTCCCCGGAACGGCGCTGCAGACGCCTCTGGAGAGAGCGTACGCGCTGTCAGGAAACCTGTCTCAAGCGTCTCCGAAACGGCCTTCTACTCTGAGCAAGCACTTTCGTACGTCAATGTTGAAGGATTGAATTAGGGATGTGCAAGGAGCCGTCCTTACAATTAATAGTCCGGGCGTTTTCAGGAGCAGTTTAACCTTACATGTTTAAGGATGGGTTTCTTTCTGTTGTGATAAAAGTTCATTCTGGATAGAAAGGGCCTTTTAGCTGCCAAGGGGGGCCCTCGTTCCCCGCGGCTGCTGTGACGCGCACCACAGCCTGACGGCTCAACGCCCGCTGCCGTCTCGGGCCTGGAGGACAGCGGCCGGAAAGGGGCCTCCCTGTGCCCACCTGGAGGCGTCCCAGGGCTCGCTCCTTCTGGAGACTCCAGGGGAGACCGTTTCCTGCCTCTCCAGCTCCCAGGGGCCCCTTACAGACCGGGCGCCTGCACGTCTTGGCTCGCCGGCTCTTCCTCCATCGCCAAAGCCGGTAGCACGTCCTCTCCGTGCCTCTCTCTGGTCCTGACCCTGACTCTGCCTCCCTCGTCCGCGGGAAAGCACCCGATCACTGCACTCGGTTCTCTTCATAACCCAGAGCGATCGCCCGTTTTCAGGTCGTCTGACAGCTTCCCTCCTTCTGCACCCTCAGGCCACCCTGCCGGGAACTCAGCAGAGTGACAGGTTCTTGGGATTCGGACGGGACGTTTTCGAATGCCCCTCTTCCGCCTACCACACCGGGCATGAGAGTCTGGGTCTCGTTCCTAAGCTAATGACGCCCCTTCTAACCTACACGCGGGTCTTCAGTCTTCAGGCCGAGGCTGTGGCCCCGGCTGCAGAGACGGAGAAAGCTTAGCGCGTTCCGAGTGCCGCGTGACAACCAGCGTCCAGCTGTCTGGGGGTCAGCACTGCCCGGGTGGTTTGAAATCCAGATACTCAGGCAACAAGGCAGCCTGCCCAGAGGGCCCAGAGAGACAGCTGGTCCTCAGACCCGAGGCTGAGCCTCCTTGAGGCAGCCAGAGGGAAAATGCCAGAACTGGAGTTCTCCAGCCATCCAAGAGTCCCAGTTGGGGAAACAAGGTTCCAACACGAAGTCCATGCAGCAGAGGTTGGCCTGATGCTGTGAGACCAAGCCAGCGACAGAAGCCAAGTATAACTGGATGGAACTGGAGTGCGCATCCAAAGATGGGGCCCTTCGCACTAAGCACCCGCTGTGTGCCTATAAGACGCTTGCTCTTGTGGTGTTTTGGCAGGTCGGCCTGGCTTAAAAGTACAGGTTTGGCTGACATCGTTTTTCTCAGAAGAGACCCAATAATAAGCCCCATGCGGCAGTCAGCAGTGAGAACCACTAGCTGGGGTCTCCTCCCAGCATCCTGGCAGGTTGCTTCCCTGCAGGGCACACACCCCAACGGCAAGCAGGATGGAAACCAGGCATCTAGATGCACACACTCACGTTCTTGAAGAATGTGCATTCGCTAGTCCATCGGGGTACCTTCACCCTGTTCCTCCTCGCAGCGACGGAATCACCCTGGTGAAGGGAACAGCCCTCCATCGAAGCGATGTACGAAGCTCAGTTGGCTCTGCTGTGCGCAGAGAAAGGGGCTCCGTGCTCAGCCTTCTGACTAGTGGGCCATAGATTTGAGTGACTAATAGAGAAAAGAAATACTGTAACTCACCTGGTAACACCCAAAGTGAAAGGTGTGAAGGACTGTGTGGCATAGAGATGAAGGAAGATGCATCTCCGCTAATTCTATTTCCCCCCAAACAGGGTCAATAAAACAAGAGCCCAGACCTCTACTGTGAAGCATCCCCAAGCGCCAGAATCCTAAAAATCTGCGGGCTCCGGAGGCAAGAACCACAAGTCACTAAGGAGCTGAAAGAAACCAGATCAGGGCGCAGCTATCTTGAGGTTCCATCACAAACAGTAGTCCCCTTCCCCTGCCCTCGAAAGTGTCTGCTTGGCATGAAAACAAATGCTCTCCGTTTGGCCGCCAGCGAAGCCAACAGGAGGAACACTGATTTCCTCTGCCCCCGTCTGGGCTTCTGCTCAGGGCCTGTGTCTCCCTCCCTCGGGGCCCTGGAGCCAACATCAGAGCCAAGGCTCCCCCTGCCCCCCTCGCGGAGGGAGCCGTGTTGAAAGCCAAGTGTTTTGAGACAGGAAGGCCTGTTCCCGAGGCCTAAACAGTGAGCCGTAAGCTGCGTACACCGGGTCGCGCCGTGGATCCTGGCGACGGTCACATGTCGGGCTAGGAAAACATGACGCCCCTCCCCCCTGTCTGTAGCACAGGGCCAGTGAGCTGAGCAAGACGTGTACACACACGTGCACACACACTTGCTGTCGGCCTGACAGCCCTCCCAGGGCTGCCCAGAGGCTCTCCGTGGCTGAGAACGCAGGGCCGCCGCTGAGTAAAAGCCGCGTGCATTGTGCCTCCGTGTGGCCATCAGCTGAGCAGCAGCTGTAAAGTTCTGCTGATAGAAATGTACAAAGATAAGGGAATATCTTATCTTTCCGTGTTCCCGAAACAGGTAGGTCTCTGTAGATGAAACCCCATTAGGCACATCACCGTTTAAAAATGTTTCTATAGGCACGCGGGGGGTGCGTCAGTGCAGTGGGCTCTAAATTTCGTGTAGAATCGACGTCGACTGTTGCGTTTACTGTCTATTGACTCTTTGCATATGGTGGCCGCTGCTGCAGCTGGGGCTGCTGGCCCAGGACCCAGCTGACAGCTCCCCCGGCTTTCTGCTCCACACCTGCAGCCCTTCCCTCTGCCTTCCTCTCCGCAGGCCTGGGCGCTAATGGGAACACGTGATTATCCTAAAGGTCTGACAGGGCTATCTAGTCCCCAAACAGGGGAAAGCTTCTCCCCATTTTTTTTTAAATATATATATTTTTTATTTTTATTGATTTTTTACAGAGAGGAAGAGAGAGGGATAGAAAGTCAGAAACATCAATGAGAGAGAAACATCGATCAGCTGCCCCCTGCACACCCCCTACTGCGGATGTGTCCGCAGCCAAGATACATGCCCTTGACCGGAATGGAACCTGGGACCCTTCAGTCCACAGGCCGACGCTCTATCCACTGAGCCAAACCGGTTTTGTCAAAAGCTTCTCCCTTTTACCAACCCCTCCAGCCAATCCCTCCACCCCTGGTTAGAGTGTTGCTCCTGACGCATGCCCTGACTTACCATTTCAACCTTAAAATTTTCCAGCAACTAACACTTATTGAGCACCTACTATGAGCCGGGCGCTGTCCTGGTTGCTTGGGATGCGAACACAGACAAAATAGACTCCCCCAAAAACTCCTTAATCAATTCAACTAACATTTCTCAAGGGCCTGTTGAAACTGTCCTGTGGACGATGCCTCGCCATAGATCTACCCCCATCTCTAACCCTGTGTTTTCAGAATCAGCCCCACACTGAAATCCCCGCCTGTACCCACGTCTGATGTTCGTCAGGAGGGGCCGTCAGACAGGGAGAGCACCGACTTCACGTCTACTGTGAGTGCGCAGGGGCTCGCCCCCAGAGGACCCTGGGAAAGGGACCCTGGCGTGCACTCGGCACAAGTTGCACAAACCCCACTGTCATGTCAAGGAGACTCCTCACACTCCCAAAGCCACCCCAACGCCAACGGAGCTGTTACAGCATTCTGGACTCAACCCAGCCCTTTCAGAGACCCGGTCCCTCTGCTTCCTCCTGACCACACGGGTCCCCACCCCAGCCGAGGGGAGAGCTGGCTCTGGCGAGCCACGGGGGGTCTCCCGTCGGAGCATCACGGATGCACCTGGTCACAATGGCTCTCTTGAACATATTAGAAAAAGTCAATACCGCGGAAAGCTTTCCCTTGTCTCTTTCTTGAAATTCTTCCTCCAGCCTAACCCAATTGCCGGAGTCACTTAGAGGCCTTTGGCCAACAAGAAGCCCTAACGATGTCTCCGCCGTGAATAATTAATTGCTCACCGGCAGTCTTCTCAACAAAATCCATTCTCATTCGATTAGGGGTTTCCTCGAGACAGTCAAGTTCATTAGGGACATCTTTACCTCCTTCCTGCGTCTTCCTTTGTCCACCTTCTGAGCGAGCTGGGCCCCCATCCCGGGCGGCCGTCCAGAGGGGAAGAGAGGGAGGGCGCTCAGAGGTCTCTGAGAAGCGGCCGCATGTCTTCCTGCTTTCGCACACGGGGCTCCCCTGGGAGGGGCAACGGCCGCAGGTGGAGCACAGGACTCCCCCGGGCCGGACGGGGCTGGGGGTGCCAGTGGGAAAGGGGGACAGCACGGAGGGTCTGTACACTTCACCACCCAACTTTCCACCCCGGAGTCGTGTCTTCAGGGGAAAGCCTTGGGGAGGCGGGGACATGACAGCCAACAGGCATCTTGTCGTTTCTCTTCAGATGACGAAACGCAAGGTCTTCCTAGCGGACACGAGGGGAGCTCCCCCGGAGGCCACCGTCCACCCGCTGGCAGAGCCGAGCCCTGCTCCCCACCACAGTGCCAGCCCTGGCCCGTCCTGGCCCGTCCTGCCCCCTCCCAGCCCACCTCCTCCTGCTCCCCTCCCCCTGCTCCCCTCCCCCTGCTCCCCTCCCCCTGCTCCCCTCCCCCTGCTCCCCTCCTCCTGCTCCCCTCCTCCTGCTCCCCTCCCCCTGCTCCCCTCCTCCTGCTCCCCTCCTCCTGCTCCCCTCCCCCTGCTCCCCTCCTCCTGCTCCCCTCCTCCAGCCTCACAGACGTGCACCGTGTCTGGCTCGCGCATCTGTGTTCAGATGTTTCAGGCCGGCCTGGGAGGAAAGGACTCTGCTAAACCTCAAATGTGGTTTCTGTTCTCCTCCTAGACGTCAGGTTGGATTGTGCCCGAGTTGCCATTGGTGTAACGGACACTTGGCGCAGGATGAACTTGGCCGATGCTGGGCACGGGGCTCTGTCCTTCCCTCCGGCCGATCGGACGCATGCTGGGGTTCGGGACAGGCCTCGGCCACCGCCTGGCACGGCCCGTGGCTCCCGCCGAGCGGACTTGCTCTCCGTGGACTCACTCTTCTCTCCCCATCCGCCGCCGCCAGTGACAGCCTTTCTGCGACAGCCTCTCCGACACGCGGGGTCACCTCCAGGCCCCTCTCAGAAGGGGGGGTGTCGGCTGTTTAATTTTCTTTCCTCCTCAGATTGGCGTTGATTTTAGAGGGAGAGGGAGGGAGAGGGGAGGACGATGGGAAATATCACCCCCCCCCCCCGGGCCTGTGCCCTGACCGGGAGTCAGAGCCCAACCACTGGGCACACCGGCCAGGCTCGCCAAGCAGTTTTATTAGTTTTTAGGTTTTATTAAAGGCAGCTCGTCAGCCCTGACCGGTGTGGCTCAGTGGATAGAGCGTCGGCCTGCGGACTGAAGGGTCCCGGGTTCGATTCCGGTCAGGGGCACGTGCCTTGGCTGCGGGCACATCCCCAGTGGGGGGTGTGCAGGAGGCAGCTGATCCGTGTTTCTCCCTCATCACGTTCCTGGCTCTCTCTCCCTCCCCCTCCTCCCTGTGAAAACCAATAAACTGTATTTGAAGGCAGCTCGCAGACAGTGGCCAGCCCGCGGGGAGAGCCACGGTGGATTCCAATCACAGACACGCATCACCAGCGAACCCCGGCAGGGCCGGGGAGGGCAGAAAGGCGGGTTAGCGGGCCCGGACTTCCCTGCCAGACTCGGAGACAAACCGAGTTGTTAGGTCTAAGGCCTCCTGGGCCCCTAACCTCCGTGCCACGCTCCCCGCTGCCCGCCCACCCGCCCGCAGGACCGTCTGCTGCGCCTTGCGCCGGGGCAGCCTCGGACGTGGAGGACACAGCTGACCCCGCGCCTGTCTGGGAAGCCTGGGCTGTCGGGATCGCCCAGCCCGGAACTGCCCGGGTCACTGCCTCCAGCCTCCAAGGCCCAGAAACCCAGCCCGGCGTGCTGCCCTCCGGTGCCCCCGGACCGGGAAGCCACCCGGGACCCATAGCCGCGGAGCCAGGTGGTGTTCCAGCGCCATCTAGTGCCGCGGAGGCGGAAGTGCAACAAGCTCGCCCCTGCCTCCAACACAGGTGCGGTAAGAATGCAGACAGACACCTTGCCCGGGCCACATGCCAAGACCTCTTCAGTGCCCCCTCCCTCCGCAGCGTGGCAGGCCACTGTGGCCTCCTGGGGAGAGGCGCCGGGGGCAGGCAGACCAGGAGAGACCCCTCCTCCACTCCTGCCCCGCGTGACTGGTTCAGGCCCTGCACATCCCCCACCTAATTTTGCTCTCATTAAAACGCAGGCCCTGCCTGGCCGGATAAGTCAGTTGGTGACAGCAGTGGTCGGCAAACTCAGCAGTCCACAGAGCCAAAAAGCAACGGTACAACTGAAATGTTTTTTGAGAGCCGGCTTTTTTAAACTTCTTCTAACGCCACTTCTTCAAAATAGACTCGCCCGGGCCGTGGTGTTTTGTGGAAGGGCCACACTCAAGGGGCCAAAGAGCCGCATGGGGCTTGTGAGCCGCAGTTTGCCGACCCCGGGGTTAGAGCATCGTCCAGATACGCCAAGACTGCAGATGGGACTCCAGGTCTGGGTGCATACAAGAACCAGCCAAGTAATGCATAAGAACAACAAATCTCTCTCTTCCTCTCTCCCTCATATCCATCAATCAATAAAATGTCTACATTGAAGGTTGTTATCATGTACCTAGATGAGTCCTGGGTTCACAGCGGCCCCCAATAAACATGCTTCCCTCCCCCCACTCTCCCGTGCTCTTCTCGAACCCTGTGCACGGGTGTTTCCAGGACAACTGCAGTCATGAGAGGGATGCCAGCGTTTCCCGGGAAGAGGCCAGGCGGTACCCCCAGAGGCCAGGCGGTACCACCGCGTAGACAGGGCTCCGGCCTGGACGCCTGCCCCGTGCCCAGCACCAGCTCTGGCGGCGGCTGGTCCCATCTGCGGGACAGAAACAGAGTAAAGAGCCCTCTGCCTAGAGCAGGGGTCGGCAAACTCATTGTTCCACAGAGCCAAATAGCAACAGGACAACGATTGACATTTCTGTAGAGAGCCACATTTTTTAAACGTAAACTTCTTCTAACGCCACTTCTTCAACGTGGACTCGCCCAGGCCATGGTATTTTGTGGAAGAGCCACACTCAAGGGGCCAAAGAGACACATGTGGCTCGAGAGCCGCAGTTGGCTGCCCACGGGCTAGGGCGATCGGGAGGACTGGGTAAATTGAAATCCTGCAAAGCACTTAGCCCAGTAAGCATTTACTGAGGGCGGCCTATTACTAACAACATTTTTAATTTTAATTATATTGATTAGAGAGACTGATTCGTTGCTCCACTTTTGCACACACTCATTGCTTGTTTCCTGATCAGGACCAAACCTGAAACCTTGGCTAATGGGGACGACACTCTAAGCAACTGAGCCAGGGCCAAGGTTACTCTTTCCTTTTGAATCTTGAGCTTCCCCCAAACCCTCTGTCCTCAGGAACCTGCTGTCTGTGCCCCTGGGCCACCACCCAGACGGCCGAGCCTGGGCGGGACGCCCGTTCCCGGTGAAGTCACCCTCCGTCATGGTGCGCTGGTCCCTGCACGCCGGCAACGCTTCCCTTCCAGCCCGCTCTGCGTACTAAATGCACCCCAAGAAGTCTTTTCCATCTCTTGGGGTTCCACTTTCCTGCATTTCTGTGCCCCCAGCCTTCCTGTCCCAGGTTCCACACCCGCAGACCCCACAGCCAGCCCCCCGGAACCCCGGGCTCTCAGACCTGACAGCAGCACATCCCAGGGCCCGGGGCCGTCTTACAAAAGCAGCAACAAGTTGCGGACACAAAGGCCCGGGGCCGACTTGGTCTGGTCTTAGGCCAGGACACCTTCATCTTCGGTGAAGCAACAGCAAACAGGGGCTCCACACGGGGCCTTTCCCCCCAATTTGGAAAGCCCGGCGTTCCCAGGATGCGGGAGGCAGAGCCAGGGGAACCGGTTGGAACAACGGTGGTGGCCGTGAACCGCTCTGTGGTGAGCTGGCTCCGCTCTCCTGCCCTGGGGACCCCCTTTCCCCCCCACCTAACACGCCTCCGCTCACGGGCACCGCACGGCTGCGGAGAGCATGTCTTTCCTGTGACTGCAGGGCGCGCAGTCCTGGGAAGGGTTTGTGGCCATGAACCCCGCCGTCGGGTGTTGCCAATTGCCGTTCGGCCCAGGGGGCGTGTCTGGGCTTCTGTGATGCACCTGCTGCCACCTGGAAGCCACACCCAGGCCCCGCCCTCCTGGCTGCCCGCCTCTCCAGGCACCGGCTGGCCCCAGTATGGACACAACTCCTTTAATTATTTTTTTTAATATATTTGTATTGATTTCAAAGAGGAAGAGAGAGAGAAACCTCAATGATGAGAGGGAATCACCAATTGGCTGCCTCCTGCACGCCCCACCCTGGGGATGGAGCCCGCAACCAGGGCCTGTGCCCCGAGAATCCCACCGGGACCTCCTGGTTCCTGTGTGGAGGCTCAGCCACTGAGCCTCGCTGGCTGGGCCTCCTTTCACTATTTTCAACAACAAAAAAACTACAAGTGGGACTAATATGAGGGGATGAGCAGCGTAGGGAAAATAATTTAAAATTGGGTAATGCACCCTAGCCAGTTTGGCTCAGTGGATAGTGTTGCCTGTGGATTAAAAGGTCCCAGGCTGGATTGCCGGTCAAGGGTGCATGCCCAGGTTGCAGACTCAATCCCCAGTAGAGACCATGCAGGAGGCAGCCAACCCGTGATTCTCTCTCATCACTGATGTTTCGCTCTCTCTCCCTCTCCCTTCCTCTCTGAAATCGGTAAAAAAATTTTAAAAGTTGAGTAATGCATGCGTGTCCTTAGAACCAGCCTCACCACCATGGCGAACAGCTTCCTCTCCGGAGGCCCCGCCTGCAGGTGCGACCAGATACCTGCTCCTCCAGCTGGTGTACCCCAAGTGCTCCTCCCCAGTGTGAATTCTGGGCTCCAATTCTACCCCTCCATCTCCCAGAGGACCAATCTGGTGATTGTGTTGGCCTCCTTACTCTGCCCACGGCCCTGCTTTAGATCTGACTTACACAGTATTTCTCCTACCCTGTTTCCCCGAAAATAAGACAGTGTCTTATATTAATTTTTGCTCCCAAAGATGCCCTAGATCTTATTTTCGGGGGGGGGGGGGGATGCCTTATTATTACAGCAAATAGATCCTATTTTCGGGGGATGTCTTACTTTCGGGAAAACAGGGTATGTCCTAGGTGGGCTATGTACGATTTTACACCTCCTATAGCTTCACCAGCACTATTACCCTACAATGTCATGGTTTTAACTCTGAAACGTTACCTTTTTTCAGGGTTATCACCATGCTATCTGTTATGTACTTAATGTTTGTGACCCCCCCACCCCCAAATCTAACCCCCAATGTGACAGTGTTAGGAGGTGAGGTCTTAGGGAGGTTAGTGGGGCAGGAGGTGGAGCCCTCATGAATAGGATAGTGCCACTATAGGAGACAGGAGAGACCTTGCTTCACCTCTGTGCAAACAAGGAAGGGGGCCTTCACCAGACGCCGAATCTGTCCGCACCTTAATCTGGGACTTCCCAGCATAAAGTTATTTTTTCACCCATTACATAGGTATCATCTATATTTCCTATTTGTATTTTTATGGGTCAGCTGCTCATATTCAATCGTGATGTGTTCATTGACATCTATGAACGGAAACCTAATTTTACTTTTCAAAAAGTAAATCAGTTATCCCTTGAAATGTCACCATTATCATTATGAGTAAACAACCTAGAGAATAATTCATGTATATTTCTTAACCTTCCATTTTGTTCTACCATTAACCGTGTAATACGCTTCCTGTGAAAGTCTGCCATGGAAGTTCTCCTATGCTCATTTGTTCAATGTTAATTAGCTTCCCTGTAAGAAACTTACTCCTTTCATCTGAAACAGTAAATTGGCTCACACGAGTTTTTCGTTGTTTTCTTTCTTTCTCAGAGCTACTGAGGTTTTGGACCACCTGAGAACTAGCTATCCATCTGGAATGAAACAGGCGAAAATGACTTTGAAGACTTCAGCAACCCTTCCCAACAATTACTTGCATTTATATCAAGTTTTGTATCTACTGTGTACATTACTGAAGAGTTTAAACAAATATCCCCTAAGACAGTTTAACATAATTGACCTTTTATTTTAAAAAATTACAGGGAATGATTTCAGGCATATCTTATTTTATAAAAGTACTGCTTATATCAAACATTTTTATCACTATTCCACTGAAGAGCTGCCTTTTTTTTTTAAGGTACTAATTCCAATTGACGGGACACTTACCCTTAAAATAGAAATGTTTCCATTATTTATTCAAATGTCAAAATTAAGATCATTGAGAAGTTTATTGCTTTATGGCTGGGCAAGATGCTACTAGCATATTTTAGGTAAATAATAATCTTTTTTTAAAACTATGAGGTCATTCTGTTTAAAATTTTTAGGATAACTCAGAAAATAGATAATATTTATGCAAATTATACACTGGGGCTGGGCTATTAGAACACTTATATGAGAAGCAGCTCTTTAAAGAAAAAAGATGCACATATAGGCCTGATTTCACACACATAATTATAATTAATAAGACCTGGAAGACCGATGTTGTTGCACTATGTTCTGTTAGGATTTTTCTTTTTAAATCACACATTTAGTAGTTCACTTGTGCTTAAAGTATTCATATGCTTGAGAAGCTTAAAGAAAAAAAAACACCTCTGTACATGATGTTGAAAAGGAAGTAATAAATTTTTCTGAAATTGCACTGTTATTTAAGTCCCGTTCCTAAAGCCAGAGCTTCCTTTGCAGCTGGCGGTTTTCAGGTTTAATTGGCGACCTGGGGCGGCCCCTCTGGTATCAGGGAGGTGAAGAAGCTGGTGACGAAAGCCCACGCAGACGCCAGGAGCCCCGGCCTGTGGAGCGCACTGCCGTCTTCGCCCGCCTCTGCCCCGTGCTCATCTTCAAGCCCATCATCCATGAGACGCTCCTTCCAAACGAAACAAGAAACGGACTCCTCAGTGAGTAAGCAGCTAGCACGCGAGGATGCCAAACAAGGAGAGAGTTAAGTACTTCCCTATTGGAGGAAGGAACGTGAGACAGAAAATGGCACTCAGCTGGTCATTAGAAATCTCTGTTAAATCCAAAATGGATAAACTCCTTGGTGTTTTGAGTTCAAAGGGACAGCTGCCAATTTAATACAATGAATTCTCACCATGTGCATAATTTTCTTTCTAGGTTATTTTTAAGGGAGAAAAATATTAGTTCTTCCCACTCAATTCTAATAGGACTAAGTTCTTTCAGATGAAACCACACAGCTTATATGTTCATTTTTCCCCATGTGCTATTCCTCGAACGCTTATGGAACACCCAAGGCTATTTGATCGTGTTGCCTCACACAGGGCTGAGGGTACACCCACACGGGAAGCACCCAGAGCCTCATTAGCATACCATTTCCTCAAGCTCCAGGCGGTCTGCGTTCTGCCCAGGATCAGCTTCAGCATTATTGTTGGGAGCCTGCTGCTGACCTCCTTCTGGCCTAAAAGGAAACCATCCAGCTTGGTGTCTGTTCGGTAAAATAAAGGAAAAGAAAACAAGTCACAGCTTTTTTTATTTATAAAACCATGGAACATCGGCATCCTACAAGAGATAAAGGACTAGAACCGTATGACACGAAAGGACCACATCGCCTACTTTAGGCTGAGCGTACCCCTCAAAGCAATGACAGGAAAACAAAAATCAATTAAGGCAGAAAGTCTGTCATAAGCCTAACTGGCTCATACCAGTTATTAAGACATGCCAGGAGTCATAAAACCTTTCTGTTATTTTTCAAAATGAAATTCAACTAGATAATTTGCTTGCCTCTTATGGCAAGTCAAAGTTAGTCTATTTATGAAGGAAAAAAATCTGACTTGTACCTAAAGGACTTACTATTAGTAACTATAATTAAAAAGAACATCCTTGTACAAGAATGAATCATAGCCAAAACCAGTTTGGCTCAGTGGATAGAGCGTCGGCCTGCGGACTGAAGGGTCCCGGGTTCGATTCCGGTCAAGGGCATGTACCTTGGCTGCAGGCACATCCCCAGTAGGAGGTGTGCAAGAGGCAGCTGATCGATATTTTTCTCTCATCGATGTTTCTGACTTTCTATCCCTCTCCCTTCTCCTCTCTGTGAAAAATCAATTAAAAAATATTTTAAAAAATGAATCATATACTTCCACCAGTTCTAAATGTTGTTAATAGCTGAATTAATCGTTTTTATAAATGACAATAAAGGAAAAATTTGCTTTTAGACAATTCTGAGAAAAGTTCTCACTCAACATAACCTGGTCTGCTTGTATTTCCTCATCTGACTTCACAACAGTCGACCGTGCGCCAGGTCCTGTGTGAACAGTTTCAGAAAGTCATGGAAAGGAAGCACAGAGAGGTAGCGGACATCACTCACAAGTAGACCAGCAGCATGGCGCCCATGACCATGACGAAGCGGCTGAAAGAGGAGTAGAAGTACACGATGCTGAGCAGGATGGCGGCTCGGGAGAGCGTGTACATCCAGTCCAGCCAGTCTCGATTGAAGTCGTCTTCGTTTAGCACCGGACCACCCTGGGCGTTCATCTGAACGTTCTCATTCATGGGGCGATTTTCTCGGGCCACTAAGTTGGGAGCTGGTGGGGGTTCTTCTCCAGGAAGTCGGGCCAAATTTAGAGGCTGTGAAGGTGCAGGCTGGGCGGGAGTGGCATCTGACGTGGACTGAGCTGAAACTGCAGCTTGACTGGAAGAGTCACCAAAATAAATACTGAAAAGGGACGATCTTGAAAACACTATTTTTTTTCAAAGCGTCCTGATATGCCATATGTATTTTTCAAAAACCTGATATGGACTATCACGACCCCTGCCCCCATTTCCCAGGTAAGCACAAACTGGAAAGTGGGACTGAGATTGTGGAGTAGCTCAGGGAAGGATGCTCTCAGCCTGGTGTGGGGGTTGGGGGAGATAAGAACAGCCACATGCATCACTCTTTTCTCCTTTGACTAAACACTTCATAAGGTAACAACCCAATCCCTTCACTAATGACCCCTTTTGTGACTCTACACAGCACACCACCACATCCCCCTCAGACCCAGGTTTTGAAGAACGGGTCTAAAAAATGCACATTAGTCATGATAAATGTGTCCATTGTCAGTGATAAATGATTTGTTTAGCATTTTAAGATATTAAACCTTCAACCCAATCCTGACTTTTGGGAACTCTGAAGACCACTGGTAGAGGTCCTTTGTTAACTTGTAAAGAATTGTGGTTCTAAAGTTTGCTTATAATTGCTGAAAAATCAGAAAAATTTTCCTATAATATGCTCCCAGTAAAATAATATAGAGAGAATTTAAATTATCAAGCCTAGGGGGAAAGTTGTAGGAGATGGCCATGAATTAATAAATGCTGAAATTGGGTGATAAACACATGGTGTTCATTTTATGTTCTATCTTTTTATATGATCTTCTAGTATAATTTGATGTCTCCAATTTTGTTCTTTCTCAAGATTGCTGAGACTATTTGGGGTCTTTTGTGGTTCCATGTAGATTTTTGGAATATTTGTTCTAGTTCTATGAAATATACCATTGGTATGCATTGAATCTTTAGATTGCTTTGGGTAGTATGGACATTTAAATTATGTTAATTCTTCCTATCCATGAACATGGTATACTAAAGGCTGTTGCAGATTCATGCACTGGTGGGGAGCGTGGCCTGTGGGGATCAGCCTGCTGTGGTAACGCAGCTCATCCTGGTCAGCACTCCCACTGTGGGAGCACACTGACTACCAGGGGACAGATACTGTGTTGAGCGTCTGTCCCCTGGTGGTCAGTGCATGTCATAGCACCTGGTGAACAGTCATTCTGCCATTCGGTCACTGGGCTTTTGTATATATATAGATGCTTCCACTTGCTTGTATTTTCTTCAATTTCTTTCTTCAGTGTCTTGTAATTTTCTGATTAAATTTATTCCTAGGTATTTTATTCCTTTTTGAAGCAACTGTGAATGGGAATATTTCCTTAGTTTCCCTTACTGATAGTTCACTATTGGTGTATAAAAATGCAACTGAGTCCTAGCTGGTTTGGCTCAATGGATAGGGCGTCAGCCTGCGGACTGAAGGGTCCCAGGTTCAATTACAGCCAAGGGCATATGCCTGGGTTGCGGGCTCAATCCCCAGTAGGGGGCAGGCAGGAGGCAACCAATCAATGATTCTCTCTCATCACTGATGTTTCTATCTCTCTCCCTCTCCCTTCCTCTGTAAAATCAGTAAAATATATTTTACAATAAAATAATAAAAATAAATAAATACAAATGCAACTGATTTCTGGGTATTTATTTTATATCTTACTATTTTACTGAATTCATTTATCAGTTTTAGTAGAATAAATCCAACTTGATCATTATTTTTAGTGTATTGCTGGATTCGGTTTGCTAATATTTTCTTGAGAATTTTAGCATTTATGTTCATCAGGGATACAGCCAAATGACTTTTTTAAATAAGTATCTGCTGAGGTATTTGTGAACTGCTTATAATAATTTTTACAAGTTAATGTAATAAACACATCAGTAAATATAATCCCAAATCAAGTTACTTAGGATAAAAGCAGAAAATAAAGCAAACGACAGTGAGTGAAGATGCTGGAATCACTTACTAGTGCATGTAGTATTGCTGGGCATACATCTGCTGCCACCACAGCACCTGCAGCGGGCTGAAGGCGGGGTACACTGGGAATCCGGCGGGAGCAGCTTGCCCGGGAAGCTGGTGGTCTACATTTCTGCCACACAGAAAAAGAAATGTCTCTGAGTGCTCTGGAACTGAAAGCGTTTCTCTAAATTTTCACTTCTGAACTACAAGTCATCCTACTGAATCAGAATCTGCGTCTACACAGGAGCCCCGGGTGATTAGCACAATCCTTACAAAGTACAAAATGCAGCCCTCGATGGTTCGGACACATGAGCAGCTTTCAACAGCACTCCTCTACCTCCCCTCCAATTCTCAAACTATGCACTTAGGTGATGGAGGAAGCGTCAAACGCTCTCTGATGACTGCAGAGGGCCGCCGTGAGAGTCGGAGGGCAGACCTGGAACAGGCCCACGCTGGCAGTCCACTCACCCTTGCATTACGTATGGGAACTGATGACTCCGTGCGGGGTCGGTCTGTGCTTGGGGAAGGGAACGCTGCCTCAGTCCTTCCGAGGGAGAACCGACAGCTAACGGCAAGGTTTCTTGACTGGATGATGGAGTTGTTGATCCTGACTGATCTGAACTCTACAAACAGAAATGTAACTATTTTTTCCGGAAGAGTTAATTCATTACAATCATGAGGTTATAGACACAGTGCTAAAAATGTATCGATGAAATCCCTCTGCAACAGTGAATTTTAGCAATTTACTCATTTGAATCTTGTGCCCAGCATAAGAAGAAGATACTTTAATTCTGATGAGACTGAAGAGTTCAGAAAAATCAAAATTTCTTAATTATACAACAGTTCATTTATCAACAAAAAAGGTTAGTAGTGAAGTCACTGTATGCAAAAAGAGCATACAAAATTGGGAGGATTAAATTACATGAAAAGTTCTTTTCATGATGCCTTAGTAAAGGTACCAATTCCTGTCCATTTCCTGTGCCAGGGACTGTATGACGCGCTGTCAGTAACACACAGTTTGAACATGATGAGGAACATGCTAGAAATCAGAAGCTCTAGAATCTGGTGCTATCTCTGACATTAGCAAGGAACACGACCTCAAAATTTCATTTAGCTTCTGAGTCTCAGCTTCCTTACAAAAAATAGGATTGAACTAGATTTTCAAGATTACTTTCAGTTCTCAACTTGCTAGTTTAAAGATACCAAAAATACTGTTTTTAAAAAATATAAACAAGGTATCAATCAGGGTTTTAAAACCCTCACCTCCAATGATGTCAGTGACTCACTAGACCCAACAGCCGTAAACAATGTAACGCCTTGAAGACTGCCACCGACTTGTCAGTGTTTGAAAAGCTTATCATGTCCTGTGTCAATGTGAAACACACTATATTTCCTATAAATTTTAGCTCTTCCGTTTAAAATACCGGGGTACAATGTAATGGGAACATCCTCCCAGGTTTGCTAGCACTGCACTTGAGCTGCACCTGTTCCCTCCAACCTGCTGCCGTGTGGAAGGTCTTCCCAAGACTCACACAGCTCTCTCAGGCGCTGCTCCCACACACAGACACCAATATCTCGCCAGGGGCTCTGATTCTCAGGACATTACTCAGAAAGGCTTCTTTCTTTGACAACATTTCTTATTAAATGAGCCAGAAAAGGGTGGTTAACTGAAAGTTAACAGGAGAAAGGCCCAGCCATTTGGCAGCCCGGCTTTATTGTTTTAGAACTCAGGATTATCTGACCTTATTAGATAACGCTCTCATGATGAGATTTTTAAGACAATTTCAAATCCTACTGAAATTTCTTAGTCATAAAACATTAAGGGGAATTCAACTTAATTTTCTTTGGACACCTTTCAGATTTTCCTACGACACCTTGACAACGGAACATGTACACACTAATGACAGGAAATCATGGCTGGGGAGCCACTGGACCAGTCAGCGGACTCTAAAACTAAACTGAACAAAACCTGAACCAACACAACTGTGCCCAAAGACTACCACACAGAGCTCCACGCCACTGCCGACGACTGTCCCTTCTGGGCCAGGGTGGGGAACAGGGTTATTGGCCAAACGTGTTTCAGTTTAGCACAAGCTGGATTCCCACGGCCGGCACTAGAGAATACCCACCCTGTAACTAATACGGCCCTGGAGGATGTAGATCTTCAAGGAGCATGAGCTGGCATCGGCTGGAAGATCTTTCATCTAGTTATCCCCTCTGCCACTCACCCCCTCCTCACTGTATCCGCTCAGTTTTGGGCAGGAAGGAGTTTACTCAGCAGTATAAAAGGCTCTGCCAGGAAGTTTAAAGCAAACTTCCACTCATCCAGTCCTTTTCGCTCACCTTCAAAGCTTTCATGGGAAACCAAAAATAACTTGAGGCAAAAGGATTTGGGACGGTGTCTTTAGTACTTGTAGAGAAGGCCTGAGTTGAAGCGTTTAAGGAAAGCTTTCCCAACAATTTTAGGTAACTGGAAAACTAAGGTGGGAGAGATGAATACCCAAGTCTGAGAGAGCCGAGTAGGTTAAGTAAATTTTCCTCCTGCGGTTGGAATGTAGGCCCGAATCTAGTCATTTTTTTAAAAAGTAAAATTCTTGCCCCAGACCGTGTGGCTCAGTTGGTGGGGCATCCTGTGCACCGAAAGGTCACTGGTTCAATTCCCCGTCAGGGCACATGCCCGGGTTGCAGCTCGACCCCTAGGAGGGGGTATGCTGGTGGCAACTGGCCCATGTTTTGTTTTCCCATAGATGTTTCTCTCTCTTTCCCCTTCCTCTACAAATCAATGCAAGTATTTCAAAATAAACTTCCTGACCCAGCAATCTACTTCAAGAGGGCTTAGCATATTTAAAACAAATCATTCAATCCACCTGGAATAAAATACACTATATTCAACACCTTATTTCTGAAATTTTCCAGGCCTTAGAGTTTATATCATGCAACAGATCATAATTCTGTTTTCTTAGTATTTTAGTAGTTAAACTCCTGACTATCTGCATCCAGGGGAACAGCCTTCAAGGGCTAACACTACATAATGGACTTCTAAAAACAAAGTTTAAACCCCGAACTCAAAACACCAGCTCACACCCCACAAGCTGCCACTGATGTGTTTTTCGTGTTTCTTTCTCACTCAATTTTTAGGGGCAAAAGAAACATAGCGAGAAATCATCATCTACTCCTCCCAAACGACTCACAGAACTGCTACGAGATGCCAATGCTTCGCGACCTTCTTGGCTGCTGCTGGGCTGCGGGGAGCTGGGGGGGGTCCGGGACGCACACACCAGGTGGAACGTGTGGTGCTCGTCTTGCTGGAAGTAAAGGAGGCACACTGAAAGGGTCACGCCGGAAACGCACAGCCCAAACGTCAAGAGCAGCTGGGCTGAAATGCTTGACTCAACACTTCAGTTCCTTTCTGGCACGGCCATTTATTAGTAAGAAACTGTTGTCATTTGAAGGTAAATTCACCATGTTAGAATCTGGAGCCCTTTGGAATTCTACATGTTCTCCCTGCCTGGACAATGGTCTAAACACTCAGTAATTGCTGTATGAAAAAATGATCACTTTGTATGAAAAGGAGTCTTGAAGCAAACAATGCCGGAAAGCTGTGTCATGCAGCCTATTATTTCAACATAAAAACATCTAGCACCTTAATATCAGAATGGCAATAGTTGCTGAAGCTTAGCCCTGCAAACTTTGAGAAGTAAAAATATTTCCATTACTTCCGAGACCGGTTTGGCTCAGTGGATAGAGCGTTGGACTGCGGACTGAAGGGTCCCGGGTTCGATTCCGGCAAGGGCATGTACCTTGGCTGCGGTCACATCCCCAATAGGGGGCGTGAAAGAGGCAGCTGATCGATGTCTCTCTCTCATCGATGTTTCTGACTTTCTATCCCTCTCCCTTCCGCTCTGTAAAAAAATCAATTAAAAAAAAATATATATATATATATATTTCCATTACTTAGATTTTGCAGCTATAATAAAGAAACTTAAATAATTTCACCATAATCTCATTTGCCTTAATTTTAGCAAGGGGATGTATAGTTTTGTTGTTTGTTTTTAGTCAAAAACTGGTTTTATCTATAATACTTATATTTAATTAAAAGCATACGTTTGAACTATATTACATAAATATTCCATGTTTCCATAAACCTATAATAACGAAGAAAAAATTCTAAAAATGAATTAGGAATGACATTTTAGCTTAGGGATTACATGAGTATATTTATACTTAGACTTGAAGCAAGTAAATAAGATGGAGAAAGGAAAGAACAAAGAAGGGCAGAGAAGAACAGGGGACCGCTCAACAACTTCCAGAAGGAAAAGAAAGACTGAAGTGGGATAAAGGAAAGGGCAGGAAGATGCCCAGGTGTGAGGAAGAGAACAGAGGGACACAGAAAAGAAAGACTGAAGTGGGATAAGGGAAGATGCCCAGGTGTGAGACAGAGAACAGAGGGACACAGAAAAGAAAGACTGAAGTGGGATAAGGGAAGATGCCCAGGTGTGAGACAGAGAACAGAGGGACACGGAAAAGAAAGACTGAAGTGGGATAAGGGAAGGGCAGGAAGATGCCCAGGTGTGGGAAAGAGAACAGAGGGACACGGAAAAGAAAGACTGAAGTGGGATAAGGGAAGGGCAGGAAGATGCCCAGGTGTGAGACAGAGAACAGAGGGACAAGGAAAAGAAAGACTGAAGTGGGATAAGGGAAGGGCAGGAAGATGCCCAGGTGTGGGAAAGAGAACAGAGGGACACGGAAAAGAAAGACTGAAGTGGGATAAGGGAAGATGCCCAGGTGTGGGAAAGAGAACAGAGGGACACGGAAAAGAAAGACTGAAGTGGGATAAGGGAAGATGCCCAGGTGTGGGAAAGAGAACAGAGGGACACGGAAAAGAAAGACTGAAGTGGGATAAGGGAAGATGCCCAGGTGTGAGACAGAGAACAGAGGGACACGGAAAAGAAAGACTGAAGTGGGATAAAGGAAGGGGCAGGAAGATGCCCAGGTGTGGGACAGAGAACAGAGGGACTGGAAGCGAAGACGGATCCGCTGCCCACCGGAAACCTAGAGCAGTGTGGGTTCTGAGGTGAGTGCCAGCAAGGGCAGTCGGCCCTCCCCGAAGAGGCTCGGGCCCCCGAAGAGACCAGACCAGCGCTCAGAGCACAGTGGAGAGCTCACAGAACAGTCTGCACACACCGAGCAGCACACGCCACAAGCTCGAGGTCAGAGAAAGAAGGCAACGGGGTCGCCAGGGAGTGCGGAGGGAGGTGTGCCCCGAAAGGCAGACAGAAGACACTCCCGACTCACAACAGCCCCAGCTTCAGGACACGGAATATTAGAAAGTATTCGAGATTTAGATGTTTACCCCTGGAAACCCACTTCCAAAGGTAATACTGACTGAATTAACTATAGCATCTGTTCACCTTCTGGGAGTGTTCCCATAAACATTTTATAACGACGTAGGTAAAACTAATAGCAGCATTTGACTGAAAAAAGAAGTGGTTCAACCGACTAACAAAAACAGTTCAAAGATCTATTCGTAATGTAAACGTATTCCAAATGTTTTCTAGAAGGGGCCATCCGTGCTTCCACTGCAGCCTTTTTATCTCAAGTCTTCTGGCCAGAAACCAGTTCTGGCAGCAAGAACCTCCTTAAAAAAACATTTCAGCGCAAACTCGCTATCTTTGGGTTAAAATAACCAAATAAATCTCTACTTGAAAGAGTACCCAGCAGCAGTGTTTTCAAGCATAAAAACAGAGAAAATGAACAGGGGAGGCTCAGAGGCGTTTCGGCGGGGCAGCTACTCTGTACAGGCCTCTAATGGTGAACACATGTCACTAGACATCTGTCCACCAAGAGGGAACCCTAATGTCAAACATGGGCTGTGGGCGATGATGATGTGTCTGTGATATAGGTTCATCAACTGTAACCAATGTTCCCCTCCGACAGGGAATGTCGTTAGTGGGGGAGCCTGTACATGTGGGGGGTTGGGGAGGGGAGAGACAGGATAAAAGTGAAATCTCTACTTTCCACTCAATTTTGCTATGAACTTCAAACTGTCTAAAAATTAGTCTATTAAAAAGAGAGAAAGCCTGCTGCAAATTCCACTCCTTCTGAGAGAGAAAGAGGTTATTAAACCACCTTGGCGAGCTGAAACTACCTCAAATGAAGATGACAGCCAGAAGTCACCCTGGCAGAGGGAGAGAGACTGTCAACTACTGACAGGAGGGACACACGGGGTAAGATTTCTGTTTCCCTGATGATCATAAACAAAAGGAGAGGATGCAGATTTCCGAGACTGGTCCCGACAACATTAAGTCAGAGACCTAAGGCAAATATCAAAGCGTACACTCACAAACAAAACGCAGCATCACTAATGCAGAGTTACAAAAGTATAAATTCCACAAATAAACATGAATTAAAAGTTGCCATTAAAAAAAAAAACAACAAAAAACCGTATTCCAGCTCATTATCAAAAAGCTACACTGAAATATATTTTAGCTCTAAGCACCAGACTTCAAGGTTGCTAACCATGGACCAATTGGGCTTTCGTCTATTTCTTGCCCTGAAATTAATTAAGCTCCTAACTCAAGCAACTTGTATTAAAATGTCATACAGTTTGGTCAGAGGGGACAGCGGAGAGGAGACGGAACTCAGTGAACATCCTACACCTCTCCTTCAACTCTCCACCCCTGACTCCCGGTGAGCTCGGTAGAGTTTTCCTGCCCAAAATGCCAATCGCCTGAACACAATGCAGTCCTCGTTAGCTATCAGACAGGCATACAAACTGCTGCCTAAACTAACTGGGATCTACCGTGTTTTTACTTCCCAGCTCATGTTTGCATGTCATGCTACCCAAAGGGCTGATGTGAAGAATCTGAAAGCTGAACTGGTTGGACAGCGATGAAATTTCAGAGCAAATCTCTCACACGCTGGCTGGCTGGTATCGGGTAGCGGTAGAAATCTGCTTACTTTTCTGAGAACGTCTTTCAGCTGCAGATGGTCGGGAAGCAGTCTGCCCGAATACACCAATCTCTGATCCTTCGTCAACTAAGAAATGGGACAAAGAAAATAATTCAACTTTTTCTAATTATACAAAATAAATGTTGGGAATGACATGCCTAAATATGGGTAAAGTAAACTCCCTTTAGGCACAAATAAACAGAAAACCGACATATTTTAAGAATTCTGTTTTTCCAAATTCCACTTAAGACATTAAGAGCTCAGCAAATGGTAGCATATTTATTGTACATATAATAAAATACAGACAAGTACCAAATTTCCTAATGACATTAGCAAACTTACTCATAAGCTTTATCCTACTATATACAACCTCAAAATCAGAACAACAATGTCGGGTGAAGTACCATGTCTTGTGGCTTTCTTCTGTCCTTACATGTACCCACGAAACACACGGATGAAATACTGTTGCAAAATTACTTGGTATAATTCCTCTGGCAGTCGTGTTACCATCCTGACATTAAATCATTAAGTTATTGTGTTGCCATTTAAGGATTACCTTTTTCTATTTAAATTTTTAAATTATATGGCAACAGAGTAAAAATTACAGAATGAGGTGTGTGCAGAGAGGTTTCGTTTCTGTCCCTGTTCCCTCCCTAATTTTAAAGTACGCTTTTATTTACTTCAGAGAGGAAGGGAAAAGGGGCGATAGAAACATCCATTTTGAATTTCCCTGTCACTATTTCTTTTTAACAACACAACAAATCCGAATATAGGCAAGTATTTCCCTTTTTTCTCACGTAAAAGCTAGTACACTCTACCTAATATTTTGTGCCTTGTCCTTCCACTTAATAGGAGCTGGAGATTATGCCTCAGCAGTATTAGGATGTCTTCCCCATTCCTCCTGACAGGCCATAATGCTCCATTTATATAGAAACTAGAGGCCCGCTGCATGAAATTCGTGCACTCGGGGGGCAGGGGGTCCTTAGCTTGGCTTGCGCTCTCTCGCAGTTCGGGAACCCCACGACTGATCGCCCTGCAGAGGGAGGCGCCACCCACCACTGCCTGCCAGTGGCCTGGGCCTCCCTCCTGGGAGCAATCGCAGAGCCCCCCCCCCCCCCCCCCAGCCAGTGGCCTGGGCCGGCCTCCCTCTGTGGGGCAATGGCGGGACCCCCGACCAACTGCATCGCATTTGCCTTGGTGGCAGCAGTCACCGCGGCGCCCGGGACCTAGGAGGGACCAAGAGGCCAGCAGTCCAGCCAGCTCGCCAGTCCCCGCACGCCCGAGCCTGCTGCATGCACAGCCTGGCGACCCGTGGTCCCTTCGGTCGTTTTGGACGTTATGGACCCTGGCTCTTTATATGTTAGGATGCTACCATTTATTTCCTAATGGATATTTGAGTAGTTCCAGGCTTTTGTTATTGCTCACAGTGTCCCTCTTTCATACCATTCTGTTCGTTTCTGCACGCCCTCAGAGTGTCCTGCAGCGGGAGGTCCCTAGTGGTCTTCATAAGAGCAACTTGGTGGACAAACTTCACTGGGATGAATGCGAGCGAAAAGGAGAGGAGTGCAGTTAGAAACGTCGTTCAAAAGTGTAAATCAGCCTGTGCCTCGGCTGGATTCCCACCACACTGGATTGAAGCTAATTCCTTACCATCGGCACGGTCCAGCAGATCTGGTTTCTGTCTCTCTCCGACCTCCTCTGGCGGTGTTCCTCCCTCCCCGCTCCCCAGCCAGCCTGGCGCTCACTTAACTCTCCAAAACGCTCAGCTCCGTCCGCACCCAGACACGCTGCCTGCGCATTCTTCCCCAGCGCATGCGCATTCTTCCCCAGCGCCTGCACGGCCATCCAAACGACCAAGCTGATGGGGGTCCGGGCAGGCAGAGAGAGAACGACACCCCTCCGAGTGCACAGCTGCTGCACCGGCTGACCCCAAACTCTGCCACCCGCTAGACACAGGGCCGAGAAAACAAGGCGAGGAAAGCCCACCGGCTAGTAAAAAATGCAAAGTCAATCCTTTGGGTCAAGATTTTTCTGTCTAAAAGAGCTACACATTATTATCTAAAGTGTCTGGCTTTTCAACATGTAATCAGATACCAAAAAACAGATAAAATACTATATGCATCCCTAAGGCATATTAGATATTCACAAGAGTCTGGTAGTTGAGTCTTACAAAGCCAGCAATACTTTATATTTCTACAAGTCACCTAGTTGGTATCAAAAGTTTAAATTTTTCATGTGAAGAACTCAGAGAGTCTCTCATAATTACGCGTGGCTTTAAAAAAGCATGCCCTTAGTATATTCAGCTTCACAATAGCCCAATAGCTCAGTAAAAGCAGTCTACAACTTATGTTGCTTCAGGGACAATGACCCGCGGCTCTGAAAGCAGTAACTGCTGACGTTTCAGGGCTGGCACACAGCTGGCACAAGCGCCAGACAGCTTTGAGAGCTGGCTCCCCCGACAGGCACAAAACACCGTTTCCGCGGGAAGGGAGCTCCGCGGCCTGTCCTGGAACGCATCTCCCACTCCCACCGGATCGGCCCACCTAAAGCCCAGGAAACTCACAAGCACTCTACATGGGAGCCCAGTTTACCCAACTGTCTCCAAACCTTACCTCCTTGCAACAACCGTCAGCAACACCAGCTCCCAGAGCTCACAGGAGCATGTCCTCTGGAACTCCTCCGGGACTGCCCTGCGGCTCTTTCCGCTGCCAGGCCATGCACACGCCAGGTACACACACCAGGGACGCCAGAGTGCGTGCCTGCTGTGCTCACAGGGACAAGCGGGAATGGGAGGAGACAGGGCAAAGCAATGTGCCCTGGGGTCTCAAGAGAGCATGTCCCCCTCTCCCCCATCATTTACCAAAATCAGCAGAAGGAACCGCACGCTAAGTTGAGATGCATCAGTCCGGTATTAAGGTTCCGTAAACTACTCTCTGTAGCCATTAAATGACAAACCAGCTAAACACATAGACCTCTTTTCATAGTTCTTTTAATTTGCAAGCATACAAGTAAGGTGGCCAAGTCCCTAAAATTCAAATTCTACTACATAGAATTCCATGAACTTGGGGGGGGGGGGGGGGGGGGAGCTAATAATAAAACTTAACATCATACGGTACCTCCAAGGAATAAATGTGACAAAACAGAGTGCGCAGCAGAATGCCTGGCACACATGGTAACCACTTAGGAAACCACTTGGCAGTTAACAGTTAAACAGTTAACTGTTATTTAGTTACACAACTCTAACAGTTAAATAAAAGCATTCGAGACCATCAAATGAGTATTTATTGCCCTGGCCAGTGTGGCTGGATTGTCTGGGCGCTGTCCCCTACCCCACACGTCACAGTTCGAGTCCAGGCAGGGCGCATGCCCAGGATTGGGGCTTGATCCCCAGGAGGCCGCCCATCACTCTTCTGCTCTCACACTGATGTTTCTCTCTTCCCCCTCCCTTCCTGTCTCTCTAAAAATCAATTTTTAAAAATCATTTTTAATAGAGACTTTTAAAATTAGTAGGCATTTATTATGTAAAGGAGAGAAACATGAACTGAAGCTCTGAAAAAATCCTATTTTAAAAAAGTACTGAGGCATGATTAAACAAACCTGTACCGTTACTTTCCCAAAAAGACAGTAGGAAAAGGCTACAAAAGAATTACATAAAACAAGTTTTAATCCACATTCATTCAAAACTTTTCACTTTTCATCAGCCTTCACACTCAATTTAATAAAGTTTTAAAAATCGGAACTACATTATGTGACATGACACCCTCTTAAGTGTATGTACTAAAATTTCATAATTGTCTTATAAAATTTTTTTTACCATGCATGGGTTACAGCCCCTTCGAATCAGTTCAGAGGTGGTTAAGCAGATAATATTTTTAAATGATCTGCCTAAAGAAGACAATGGGGAATTACAAAATTAAGAGGCATAACCTCAAATTATATTACACAAGCTATTCTCACTGACAATGAAAGTCCGATGTCCATCTCAATCACAGGCAATCTGGTTCTGAACTAGAACTTACGCAGCCGGTTCTACTCCTGTTTCCTTTCTTCCTGACAGAATCCCAGAGGGAGGAACTATCTGAAAACCAGCACAAACCCCTCGCCGAGCAGGAGAGCTGGGAGTCCACAGAAACTGCGGCTTCCACAGGGGCGCACAGGACACGGCACCGGCCCGCACTGAGGCACGCTCCACACGCACTTGACCTCCACGCCGCAAACGGAGAGCCAGGCACACCGGCTCCGGGAAGGTTCGCACCCGAAACCGAGTTCGCTGGGAGTCAGTCCATCTCCGTAATTACGTATGTATGAGAAGAGTGGGAAATGAGAGAGCTGACGAGAAAGGTGCCTAACGGGTTTAGAGATTCTTATTTTTCAAGTATTCCCCAGCAGACTGCACTCTACTGGAAACAGGAAGTTGAACCACGTCGCTATTCCCATCTCTAAATAAGCAGCGTAAGCTGTGTAAAAGTCTGAAACAACTCCAGTAAAAGGGCTTCTTCACAGGCAGCGTCACCCCTGAGTAGCAAATACTGAAATTTCAGGATCTCAACATCTGAAGTCCTGAAGCGAGGACAAACGTCTGCTCAGAACGTTACCTACATAGACTATCACCGTGAACTGGTACACTCCCCAGTTCTAAACCAATAATCAGTCCCATCCAAAGTTAAGCAAAGCTCCAGAGAGCTCAATTCCACACCTGAGGTTTTTAATAGTGACGTTGTCAACTTTTGCATCAATATGGCAACTGCCTTACTTCCTACCCCTGTGTAGCCCATTATGGACCATAATCTTTTTCACACAGTACTATTCACACCAAGTAAAAAGTGCATAAAGTACTTAAAAGCAGTGCAACAGGAGCTCTGAGAAAATAGGCTTTATAAAGCTCTCATCTTGTATGCTTAACACTGTTACCAACCTAAGGAAAAGGTCCCTGTGAACGAACCTCTTCCTAAAACAGCTATACATTCCCTTCCCCTGGACCCGAGTCGACTGTTCCTTCCCTGCGCTTCGGCCACACTCAAGACATCCCTCTCTGTAACTCCATTTCCATAATGTCAGTTATTTCCTTTCATTTCCGTATCCCCCCCCCCCACTAGACCTCAGCTTCAGAAGAGCCAGCGACTCTTCACATCCCCTTCATGCTTGGCATACAGACATTCAAATGCCTTATCAATAAAACCCAAATTAAAGTAAAGAAATGAAGCCCAAGAAAGTGTGCTTGGGTGGGGTCGTCTTATCTATTGTGGGTTTACTGAATTTAAAATATCCATGTGGAGGTTATCTATGACTAAGTCAATATCTGTTAGGAAAACTAGAATTTTAACCACTGTTGCTTGAAGCCCATTAACAGCGTGTGGACACATAACCGATCTCTGTAGAGATCTAAGAGGAACAAATTCAAGTATCCATTCTTATCCCTACATCAGCTCCCATTTCTTTTCCTACAAGCCACCGCCCACAGGGACCAAGGCCCTCCATCTACCCCTCAACCATCACACCCAGCAAAGGGCAGTGCTGGCCAGCGCCGTCCACTTGTCTACCTCTTAATGGGGGAAAAGGGCTTCTACAAGGCACTGGAACCCCCCTCTGCTTCCAAGCCCACCCACTCCGGCAGGCAGATGTGCACAGAACCAGGCATAAAAGTGACCTGTTAAACACCAGCAGTGAACTTGAGCCACTTGCACACAGAATCAATGTTAGGTAGTCACTGTGGGTGGTCCTAGGAACCTAAGCTTCCTGTGGAATGCATTAAGTTGTCATGTAACACTGCTTATGCTGCAAAATGTTCCCTGTTCTAACTAACAGCCTGACAAAGAAAACTTCTGGGAGTCCACTTCCTAGACCAGTGGTTCTCAACCTAGTGACCCTTTAACACAGCTCCTCATGTTGTGGTGACCCCAACCTCAACATTACTGCCGTTGCTACTTCATAACTAATTATATTGACTCGTTACAGTAACAAGATTACAGTTATGAAGCAACAACAAAAACGACGTTATGGCTGGGGCCAGCGCATGAGGAACTGGATGAAAGGGTGGCAGCATTAGGAAGGCTGACAACCACTGGCCTAGCCTGAGGGCTGCCTACGGCTTGGCAGTATTATCACCCAGCTGGGAGGCTGGTTTGTTTAACGATGGTGAAACTTCAAATTCTCACGTGATAACTAAGTCAACTGTAAGCCTGCCAAATCCAATCCCCATAGTTTTCGGTGTCGTTCTATGAAAGTAAACACACGCGGCCTGCCCCAAGGCCCACACGCTCTCGTTAACCCGGAAATAACCTTCAGATAATGCAGTTCAGTTGGAGAAAACCTGCTGGAGGAGGAAAGATGCCGGGTTTGCCACAGGATTAGGTAGTCAGGCAATTACTAGGTTGCATATGATGTGTACAGCCTGCAAGAGTGGCCGGTGTGCCAGGCAGCAGGCAGACAGGGAGGGCGGGTGTGAAGAACTTTGTAGCTGCCCTGTCTCCATGTGAGCGCTGGGAGGGCTGCGGGTAAGGCAGACCTGCTCCATATTCCTCAGAGTCTTTACAAAAGAGCAGTTTTAGGAAAGAACTCTTGATCAGAGAGCAAAGCAAGTTCCTTTTGACTTGGTTTAATCATCCCAATCTAATAAAATAGTAATATGCAAACTGACCATACCTTTGCTACACCCACCAGCCAATCAAGAGTGGGGGTGGGGCCAAGGCAGCCAAGTACAGGGTGCCCCGGGGCTAGGCGGTCGCCACTGGGGCTAAGGCCTGGGCTGGGGGAGCCGGGCCCAGGCATCTGGCGAGCGAGGGGTCCCAGGGTCGGGCGGTCGCAGGTCCATCGCCAGCGGCCAGAGCTAAGACCAAGGCCCGGGGGGGGGGGGGGGGGGGGGGGGGGGCCAAGGCAGTCAGGGCAGAGGCGTCCAGGGCAGAGCCAGCCATCGCCCCGTTGCAGGGCGTTGGCCGAGTGTCCAAGGCCTAAAGCTTCTGCCAGAGGCTTTTGGCCTTGGGCAGGCTGGGGGTGAGGGGTTGGTAGGAATCCCCTGAGGGCTCCCAGTATGTGTGAGGGGGCAGGTTGGGCTGAGGGAGCACCCACCCCAGTGCACAAATTCCGTGCAGCGGGCCCCTAATATAATATAAAGAACTTCACTTAAGTACACACTGGAGGTCTGTACTGGGGCACGTATCACTCAGGAACAGTGTTCAGACTATGTTTTGAGCAGCACTATGGAAGTCTATGACTTTAAAGTGACTCTTCTGAAAAGCTATTTTCCACTTCACAACTGTGCAAAAACACACCACATACAACAGGAAATCTTTTGTAAAGTGCAAGTTTTTAAAACACATTGCTATCCCTGTGTGAACTTTACCTTTCATACAAAAAGATTTGAATAAATGCGAGTTCCAGCTGGTTTGTTCCAAGTCCTTAACTACCTCTGGGTTTTTACTTCCTGTCCTAAAAACATTTGTATCACAAGGTGCTGACGACCCGGCCAATGCCAGCTGAGAACTGTTTTTCTAAACTTCCCATTCTTGCAATAACCGCAGGGTTTCTGTCATTATTTCAGAAATCTAAACTAACTAAACTTGATACTGTAACACCAAAACAGTCCTAATTCATCAACATCTGAATAGAGATCACATGCCTTCTTTACTTTGTATCAAGACTTCTTAATTACCAACCTGGTCCTATCCAACCTACTTTTGGGGACAGATGGAGCTGTAGTCCGTACTTTATCTATCACCTCTGCAATATCCAGATAGGATTCCGAACGGAAAACACTGCAAAACACTGCCACACTGACTTACAGGTGGCCCCAGGAAAGGAATAGAACGATGCACTGAACGGTGGAGGGGGTGGGAGGATTGTTCTGTTCTAAATTAGTGAAATGTCTGTGTCCTGGGACAGGAGGAAAATGAGGGAGAGGGAGGGGCAGATGAATGTGAGCCTAAAACTCATACTTCTTTGCTTCTTAGAAGATAGACACTAATCTTGAACATGTCGTTTTTATAGGGGCACATACTTATTTCCAAGGGAAAAAAACACACATTTGCTCTTCAACAGTGTGAGCAACTTTCTGGGCCAGAGCTGAAAGTAGAGGAATTTTGGTCTAATAAGCAATAGCAGCTTTAATAGGAATTGTAGTGCTTCATTATCTTTTTTTTTATCTTTTTTTTTTAAAGAATGCATCTGTCATCCCATATTAGGTTGATGACTTTTAGTCCAAAGAAAATGGTCTTTTTTTCATGCCTGCCTGCAACCCGTATGTCCCCTGATATTTCTGTAAACTCTCACTAATTACCTGAGCCTCATAGGAAGATGTGAATGATGGCTCGGACACCCAAGAGAAGCAACCTCAGAACAAAAAAGCCTTCCCGGCGTCCTGCCTGATTCCAGGGGGTTGGGGGGGGGGGGGGGGGGAGGCCAGAGGCGGCGGCGGGCAGCTGGGCCAGCTGGCAGACACTTACTGGTTTGCTCGGGTACACGTCAGAGAGGTGCGTTTTCAGTGCCCCCACGGTCCAGTGCAAGAAGCAGCTAATGGTCTGGTCGCTGTATTTCTGATTCGGTGCTTTAATGACGAGGGTCACGGGAACCTCCATCCCACTCTGCTCCATGGTGCCCCCTCGCCGGAGAGAGTCCAGGGGAGCCGGTGCGGCCGGGATGGGGGGGGACGGAGTTTAGTGGGTCTTAATATTCCAGGTCCGAGTCAGTCACAGGTGCACCGGGCGATACAAAGGCCATTGCCGGGACCAAGGAGGCTGGGCGGCGGCGGGGTCTGGGGGCCCGGCCGCGGGTGCAGCGTTCCCCGCCAGGTCCGAGCTCCGCTGGGCTCCGCCGGGCTCCGCCGGACTCCGGGCTGCGGAGGGGGCGGGGGGAGAGAGGAAGAGAGCCGTGAGGAGGGAGGAAGGGAGGAGGGGTGGGGAGCCGCCGCCCCGGCCCCGCCGCGACCCCCGGCGCTGAAACGCAACAAGGCCCCTACGCGACGGCCCCGCCTCGCGGGCTGGAGAGGCCGGGCTCAGGGCGGCCGGCCGGCCGGGCAGAGGTACCTGAGAGGCGGTCGCGGGGCCCGCCACCGCCACCCTCCGCGCCCGGGCAGGGCCGCCGGCCGCACAGTCGGGCCGGGCGTCCTCCGCCGCGGCCGCGCCCGCTCCCTTCCGGCTGCTCTGCGCGGCCGCGGCCGGCGGGTCTCGCGAGGCGGCGCGGGCGCAGCGGGAGGAGCTGGCCGGAGGGCGCGGCCGGGGGCCGGGGCCCCGCGGGACAGGGCGGGAGCGGGGCGGCCGGCGAGGGCCAGGCGCGGCCGGGCGGCGGCAGGTGGCAGGAGGGCGGGGACTGCAGCCGGGGCGCCGCCGCAGCCCGCGCCCCCGTTTTGTGGTTGGGAGCCAGGTTCGGGCCCTTTAAGCCGGAAGCCGCGGGCCGGAAGTGCGTCACGCGCGGCTCTACCGACGCCCCGCCCGCCGGGCCCGCGGACCACCCGCGCCGGGTTCCCCCAGGAGCGCGGTTCCCGGCCACCTGGGACCACGCGCTGGGCCCCGCGCCCCGGCCTCACGCAGGCCTCAGCTCCAGCTTACGGGGCGTGAGCGTGCCCCGCGTGGACCTCACCCCGAGGGTGTGGGACGCGTTCCTCCGTCCTGAGCGTTGTCTCTGGGGGAGTCTGACGTCGATCAGACTTCGGCTCAGAAGGTCTAGTGTCGGCTCTCTGCAAAGCAAGGTACCCCAGCTTTGGCGGAGAGACCGCGGGGTACATTGATCGCATAAGGCGCAGAGGCTTCCAGATAACCCTGAGGTCTACCTCCCGGTGTGACTCCGGTTAACCTCTCTGAGCCTCAGTTTACCTCTGAATGGAGCCCGACCCCTGCCTGTGTGCTGATGGGTCCATGAGCGAAGTGTGGAAACCGTCGTGTACGGTTCTAGCGAGCGGCGGCCTCCCAAACACGTGTGAACTTCCGTCTCTTTCCTCTTGGTCTTCACCGCAGTCGACGCGTGTGTCCTGAGCGCCCGCCGAGTGTTCAGCCACCGTGTTATGTTCCTGTTTCATGGCTTAAACATGGGAACGCAAAGGTTCAGGGTAGCGCCCAAAGCTGACTGACTCTGCATTTTCTGCACGAGCTCGGGAGTCCGTACGTTGAGTTGGTTAGATGTGCATTTTCACAGCTAACGGATTCCCTGCAAGGAGGCTGCAAGCAGATGCTATAGGGGACTCTGAGGAGCTGGTCTCTTTCCTGTTTCTGTGTTAGTGACCGAGGGCAAGTCCTCCCTCTCCGGCAGCAGCATGGAGCCCTCACACCGCTTCTCCTTTCCCTGGTTCTTTTGGGAGGACACCTTCCCTGTCATCCACACCCTTTCAGCGCTCCTCTGAAATACGAGGAAGGCCTCTTTCTGGTCATGGGATAAGGACACCTGGCTGAGGTCTTCTGATCTTTTAATGACTAGTATCGAAGCATCTAATGGAACCTTTTTTTTTTTTCTAGCAGAAAGTTCCGTTTTAGATTCCCATATATCAAAGACAGCCATTTAACACAATTTGGCCAATAAGATGAAAGTTGAAGCTGCTGCTGGGGCTTCTGGGAAGGATGGACATGAGCAGATTGGGCTCACCCTTGTCCTACACCTGTCTCTCTCTTCCTGGAGGAGTGGAGGTGCAGCAGCCATAGTGTAGCCACAAAGCAACCAACAGAGTAGAACAATTACGAGACGCCGGATCCTTTATGGCACCATCCTGCCACCAAATAAGCCCCAAACTGACACCTTTATGGCTTTTTTTTTTTTTTGGTCTAATTCCTATTTAAGCCAGGAAGTCTCCACGACCACCCAAACCTGCAGATCTTGTCACTTATGCTTGTGACTCAGACTTCCAGGAATCCTTTGGGTGTCCTCTCACTCGGCACTGTGAAATATACATTATTGAGAATATGCATTAATAAAATTTTAAAACAGAATGTACACTTCACTATGATAAGCACTATTCTCTTTTTTGTTATTACTCTCACCAGCGGATATTTTCCCGTTGTTTTTAGGTAGAGAAGAGACACATCAATGGATTGACTCCCGCACACAAGTACATGTACTTGCCTGGGAATTGAACCCAAGACCCCACGGACTAATGCTCTAGCCAGGGCTGATGACCACTATTGAAAGCAGAGCCCATTCAAGGTTCACTAGCATAGACAAAAATATTTTAAAGTGTAATGAACATTCAAGAGATTGAAATATATGGATATAAAAGTGGTAAATATATAGGGTCTAAAAAGTGATTTTTTTTTTTACTTTATAGCCATCTGAATTAAAAATGCTTTTGATGCAGATGAACTTGGTCACAAGAAAAACTGTATGTAAATATCCCGTTTTTGTTAAATTATGTATATATGTATAGAACCATGTCCGAAAGTGGCCTCCAGCATACTGATAGTATTTAACTTGGGACTTCCAGTAGGAAAAATAGATAGCATTGAGGGGATGCAATCAGCAGTTCCTCAGAGGCTGCTGTGGGCCTTGGACTGTCTAGTTCAGTCACTGCAGTGGTCGGCAAACTGCGGCTCGCGAGCCACATGCAGCTCTTTGGCCCCTTGAGTGTGGCTCTTCCGCAAAATACCACAGCGTGGGCGAGTCTATTTTGAAGAAGTGGCGTTAGAAGAAGGTTAAGTTTAAAAAACTTGGCTCTCAGAATAAATTTAAGTCGTTGTCCTGTTGCTGTTTGGCTCTGATGACTGATGAGTTTTGCCGACCGCTGAGTCACTGTATGTGTCACAGATAAGAAAAGGAAGTGTAGTCCTGCAGGTGCGGCTCAGGGTTGAACACTGACCCAAGAGGTCACCATTCAATTCCTGGTCAGGGCACATGCTGGGTTGAGGGCTCAATCCCCAGTGGGGGGCGTGCAGGAGGAGCCAGTCAATGATTCTCTCTCATCAGTGATGTTTCTCTCTCTCCCTCTCCCCTTCCTCTCTGAAATCAATAAAAAAAAATATATCTTAAAAAAGAAAAGGAAATATAAAAGAAGGATTGCATAGCTCAAAGGATCCTTTTCAAAAGAAGGATTTGTAACTAAGGACAGCCTATAGTGAGAGCGCTTAAGAGTACGATGCTAATAGATAACAAAGAATTGGTGATCATTACGCCTAAATCTACTTTAAGACTATTAACTAATTCAGTACATGTCAGCTTAGTGGCTAGTTCAAGAATTTGGGTTGATCTGCCATTACAGTAGCTTTCTTTGTTAACAAAAACAAAGATTTAAAAAATTGCTTGAAAATAATAAAAACTGACTCCAGTATTTGTGAGGTGTTTATTTACTTCCAATATTATAATTTTTGGGGCGGGAAGGGCAGCTAGAAAAGCCTATACTGACTCAGTCTGCTAGATTCCAATTTCTTTTACTATTTTAAAGAATAAAGTCCTTGTTACTGGAGTTTGTTTGTTTGTTTTTGTTGAAATTTGGAATACCTCTCAGGAAAGTAAAATACTTTATTGATGTTGAATAATCTAGTTTGTGATGTTTATATATATATATATATATATATATATATATATATAAAAACTCTTGGGAGGAATGATTTTAGTCAAGTGATGATCTTGCAGTTGCAAATTTCAAAGATGATGTTGGCCATCTGGCTTCTGATTCCTTCTATTTTTACAAACAAACAAACTTGTCTTTTCCCTTTTTTTTAAAAAAAAAAAGATGCTATGCCACAAAACATCTAATCAAATATTAATCAAGTTTGTTATTTGAAAAACAAATGAAATCCTACAGTTAAAGCCTAGGGGAATTATCTCATTTCAACATTGCACTCTCAAAATCTTACTAGGTCCCAGATGTTTGATTATGAACGATACCATTGAAAATGGGAGAAAAAAATCCACATATGCATTAAAAGGATAGTGAGTGATTAGAATGATGTGGCATTGAATGAAATCTCAGAACAACCCTCAAAGGTAGTAAGAACAGTGAAGCTTGGAAATTGCTAAATGTCTTTTTTTTTTAAATATATTTTATTGATTTTTCACAGAGAGGAAGGGAGAGGGATAGAAAGTCAGAAACATCGATGAGAGAGAAACATCAATCAGCTGCCTCTTACACACCTCCAACTGGGGATGTGCCCGCAGCCAAGGTACATGCCCTTGACCAGAATCGAACCTGGGACCTTTCAGTCCGCAGGCCGACGCTCTATCCACTCAGCCAAACAGGTTCGGCGGAAATGCTAAATGTCTTGCCCACAGTCACATCACTGGTAACTTTCAAATAGAGTTCTGACTCCCCTGTAAGGCACACACTTCCCATTACCCTGAACTTTCTTATTTAGAAATGTTCATGTGTAAGAAGACACATTTAGGAGGGAGAGGTTTTCAGGCACAATATCTTCGAGGTCCCCTAGATCGGTTTCCCAAGTACTGCTGGGATCACTCTTACCCCATCTCTGACGGGCAATCAGCCAGTTTCGGATTAAACCCCTCCAAGGAGAAGAGTTGCCCTAGTTTTCACTACAGCGTGACCTGTTGTTGCTCAACAGCTATGGTTCTAAGAGAAGTAGAAACTGCATTCCTATAATTTCTCATTAAGCCACTTTTCTCCTCTTGACCAACCCAAAATATAATTCTGATTCCGAACGCCAGCCCTTCAAATGTTTACCTGTTAAATCTCAATCTCTCTCTCTCCCTTTCTCTCTCTCTCTCTCTCTCTCTCTCTCTCTCTCTCTCTCTCTCTCTCTCTCTCTCTCCCTCTCTCTCTCTCTCTCTCTATCTCTGTTTCTCTATCTCTCTCATCTTCTTTTCCAAACTAAAGAGCCCCAGATCCTTCAACCGACCTCCAGCATAGTTCCCGGCTCCTTCAGAATACTCGTTCACCTGGACACACACTGTTTTGTGTATCCTTCATCAATTACGGCAGCTGTAATGAGCATTTAGACACACTGTGACTTTAGAACAATCTTCATAAAGACACATCTGTTATTTCTATAAATTCCTGCATCAATAGAAATCTTCATAAGCTGTTTTAGCGGTTTGATTTCCTGCTTTTCAGAAACTACATGTCCAGTCAGTACTTAGGTAGGGATGGGGAATATCTGGCCCTCGGGCCGCCTAAGACCCATGAAATCATTTGGTCTGGCCCTTCCAAGGCATTAGGGGTGAGTTAATTAAATGTTTGACCGAATTTGGCAGGCGAATGTTTAAGTTGATAAATTTGTATGGCCCGCAGATTATGTTATAAATATCCAAATGGCCCTTGGCAGGAAAAGGATTCCCCACCCCTGACTTAGAGTGACCATTTGGCCAATACAGAAGTCTGTTATTTCTCTGATGATTCTACTGAGTGACTTATTTATGATAATCCTTGAAAAAAAAATGTAGCTAAATAGCTATATTGACTTTTCCTTCAGTTGACCAGAGACCGGGGCAGGGGGTAGGGGAGTGAGAAGTGCCCAATCCCTTATATTTTCCACCCTTTAGAGAATTTTGGCCTAAATGTATACATTAGTTGGTCTATGGTGGCAAAACAAATTACCCCAAAACTGTGGGTGCCAACATTGGGTGCAGCTTAGCTGATGGTTCTGATTTGATGTCTCCTGATACTGCAGTCACGATTGCAGATGGCATTCAGTATCTGAAGGCCCCAGTGGGACTGGAGGGTCTACCTCCAAGGTGGCTGGGTAGCTCGTCACAAAGCTGGCCAGGCAGCTGGTTCTTGGTGCCATGCCTCAGCGCCTCTCCCTGTGGATCTCTGCACAGCACTGCTTGAGTTTCTCCCAACACGGTGACTGGATTCCCCCAGAAAGAGACCCGATGGGCGAAGGCAAAAGCAGAAATGGCACTCCTGACTTAGACTCAGAAATCCCCGTCACCTGCACGGTGCTCTCGGTCTCAGACACCAGCTCTGAGCCGGCGTGGGAGGAGAGAAGACATGAGCGTGGACACCGGGAGGGAAGGACCATCCGTGTCATGTTGGAGGCCAGCTGCCATCACACGCGTTCCCCAAAGCAGAGCAGGTCAGGATAGACACCCCGTTTCGTCTACAGGCAACTACCCAAGTCCAACCCAACGGCGGCCTTGCAGTTGTTTCACAGTGCTTGCCTTTCCTCTGGTCTTCAGCCTGTCTCTTCCAGGTGAATGTCACCAAGTTCCTCCCCCCAAAACAGAACTAGCCAGCACTCCTGGCTGTGTCTCAAATGTTTATCTTGGTTGCTGAAAGCAAACACACTTGAGTTGAGTTTGGGATATTAAATTTGCTACTCTAAGTGCAAATGAATGAATCACTGATTTGAACACGGGCAACAGTCACTGGCCTGGCCAGGGGCTCTTAGTCTGGGCTCAGACCGTTGCTCTGGACTGCTTGTGAGACTGTGTGCGCACACCCGTGCGGTGACCCAGAGGAGCGTCCCTGGCTTTTATCAGCTCCGCAAGGGGCCATTGATAACATCTCCGAGAGTCCCAATAAAATCCAGTCTTCCCTAAGGTTTTCCCAGTTAAAGGACATAGATTTATTGAACTGATTATTACCTTATTGCCTAAAGGGCCCCCAAACAGTTCACAGCCTGCTTTGTGATAATAGGGATAAATTCTTTAAATAGTTCTCCTTTCCGAGTTGTGGGGGAATAATCTCTGACAGTGGAGGGCAGAGGAGGGACCCCAAGGAGGGAAGAGATCCCGGCCGGAGCGTGCAGTGTCTGTCCTCTTAGGCACCTCTCCCAGCCCTTGGCTGCTGCTGTGGCCCCTTCCGGCCATGCCCAGTGGCCAGCAGTGCGCAGCCCCTTCCATGTGGCACCCCAGGGCAGGATCATCAGTACAACACCCTCCACGCAGCTTTCCTCCACCCTCTTAGCAGCTCTGTACCCTCAGGGAACTTCTCTGATAGGAGATGAGTCACCGTCACCAGACCTCTTGGGGGTGGTCTAGTGCAGCCCTGGGGCAATAGCTGATCACTCTATCTGGTTCTCTTACATTCCTCAGCATTCCCTTTGTTCCCTGCCCGCCATCCCCCTATCTTTCCAATTCCCTATTATAAGTAAGAATCTTTGTATTTTTTAAAAATATATTTTATGAACTTTTTATAGAGAGGGAGAGGGATAGAAAGTCAGAAACATCGATGAGAGAGAAACATCAATCAGCTGCCCCTTGCATACCCCCTACTGGGGATGTGCCCACAATCAAGGTACATGCCCTTGACCGGAATTGAACCTGGGACCCTTCAGTCCGCAGGCCGATGCTCTATCCACTGAGCCACACCGGTTTCGGCAAGAATCTTTGTATTTAACCTTCCGTATTCAGAATATCGTTTCTGCCTCCTGACTGGCCCCTGACGGACACAGAATTGCATCAGTAGCGGTCCTGGGAGATGGGTACACAGGGACTTTGAGGATTGCTGTGGCCATGCCCTTTGGCCACACTCCTCCCAGGGGGAAATGAGGCCGTTCACCAAACTCTGCCCTGTGGCTGACAGTGATGGCGAGCCTGCTGAAGCCAGGGATTGCCCAGGCGGTGGCCCCCCCGGGCCACCACGGCAGGGAAGGTGTCTCTGAGGACAGAGGTAGGAGATTGATTCTTCTGGGAGCACCTTAGCCCTCGTAGGAAGAAAATGACCAGCGCGTGTCTTCCAACTGTCCGCTCACATCATGGTCAGAGACCAGGATGCCCCCCTGACAGCAATCAGGAACAGTCTTGTTCTCTCCGCACAGCAGTGACAGCGCGGGAACTGAACGTCACATTTTCTGACAGTTAGGGCATTGCACGGGACAGACTGGGGTCCTGACCAATGGAACGGGGGCGTCGGCTTAGACCCAGATGACACTGACAATCTGGAAACTAAGTCACTCTGAGCCTCCTCTGTCAGCGGATGCAGCCCACCCTTTGCTGGAAAACTCTGTGATAACCTCACCTGGGGGCAGCTCCTTAAGAGAGGATCTTTATCCCCCCCACCCCCAAGACCCACCGGCCCTCTAACCCGGGTTACATGTCAGCGGGCTCAGGGGCAAGTGCACACTGTGACCCGGGAAGAAATGGCTCTCGCAGAAAGTAAGGGCCAGCACTGCTCCTATGTCCCAGCAGCAGAAGTCAGGAGCCTGCGTGGGAATGCGTTCTGAATGTAAGACCGAGGACAGTGACACATGACACTGGATTGGAGCAATGAATTGAGACGAATACACTTGCTGGAGATTCCGGATTTAATGTGTGGGTTCATGGAGCTAAAGGTGACTCTCAGAATTGACGGACGGACTAACTGATTGGTTGGTTGACTGACTGACTGAGCCTGGGACCCACGGCCTACCGGTAATGCAGCTGAGATACCAGAGCTTTCCTGACACAATGTAGATGAAGGAACCCGGGGCAGGCAGATAGGAATGTTCAACCATACCGTGCGTGTTGCCTGCACATCCACTCTACCCCTCCAACCTTCCACGAGGAGACCCGGGAAATCTGTTAGTGAGGGCAGCACCCCATCCTTAGCGAGTTCTGGGGTTGCTCTCTCTGGCAGACCCGGTATGGCTGAAGGGGATGCCGCCATTGGGATGAACCCCCCAGCTGAAGTGCCAGTTGGGAGACACACCAGAAAGGGTGGGGTCTGTTTAATAGGAGGCCATGCACGCTTTCACGCAGAGACCGTTGGGTACAGAGAGGCATGTGGGTCGTTAGCTCAACTGCACAAACAGTTCGTGTCCACCACTGGCGTTAAGAAGAGCTGTGCTGCTGAAGCAGTTTGGCTCAGTGGATAGACCATCGGCCTGCAGACTGAAGGGTCCCGGGTTTGATTCCGGTCAAGGGCATGTACCTTGATTGTGGGCACATCCCCAGTGGGAGGTGTGTAGGAGGCAGCTGATCGATGTTTCTCTCCCATCGATGTTTCTGACTTTCTCTCCCTCTCCCTTCCTCTCTGTAAAAAATCAGTAAAATATATTAAAAATTAAAAAAAAGTAGCTGTTCCGTTCACTTTGCAGAGGACACAAGAGGAGGAAGATGCAGCTGCCTTCAAGGAGGTTGCAACTTCTCGGGGAAAGGAAGCACTAAGTGGCTGTGAGAGACAAGGGAGCAGGGCAGGTGCCCCAGGCGCTTCTGGGCCCCAGCTCCAAAAGCAGAGGAGGACAGTGAGTGGCAGTGTAATGGCCGTGTCCAAGCGGCTGGGCCACGTGCAGAGACAAACAGTAGTTTACATGATTCTTGCTTTCCTTGGTCTTTTCCAACGTTGCTCACTTCCCCCCTAGTTCATGTTCATCAAAACCCCACCCCTGCCTCTCCCCAGCCCAGCAGGGACCTCAGCTCAGCCACCAGGGCGAGGCCCAGCTGCGCTGGGGAGATAACGGGCCCCACACTACCAAGCGGGCGTGTGTGCCTTCTCACGGCCTGCATGTCACTGCCCTTATTTTAAAATTGATTTCAGAGAGGAAGGAAGAGAGAGAGAGAAACATCAATGAGAGAGAATAATTGATCGGCTGCCTCCTGCACGCTCCCTACTGGGGATCAAGCCCCAAACCCAGGCATGTGCCCTTGATCGCCATCGAACCTGGGACCCTTCCATTCGCAGGCCGACGCTCTACCCACAGAGCCCAACCAGCTGGGGCTCACTGTGCCGTTCTTAAAGAGCCTCACCCTCACCATCTCCACCCTCCCGCCAGCTTTACCCCCAGTGACAACGATTTTGTTGTTAACCTTCCCCAAGAGTATTTTGTTCCCCTTGATTTTTAGAGAGAGCAGAAGGGAGGGGGGAAGAGAAGGGGAAGAGAGAGAGGAGAGAGGAACATTGATGTGAGATACAATCGATTGGTTGTCTTCCCGCCCCCCCCCCCCCCCCGCCCGCCCATGCACCCTAACAGAGGCTGGGGATTAAACCTGCACCCCAGGTACATGCCTTTGACTTGAAATTGAACCTGAAACCTTTGCATGCAGGGGCCATCGCTCTAACCACTGTACACACCGGCCAGGGCAACAATTTCGTTATGTTAGTAGCACCTTCCTTATTAATTGTGTTAAGATTCCGAGGCCTGATCTTGGATCATGAGAATAATGGGTTGGTTGGACTGACAAGGGAGAGGAAAGAGGAATGACAACCAAGTGAAGAACTTTAAATACTGTACACTAGAAACCCATTTCACTGGCCCACCCACTCATTCATTCATTCATTCATACATTCATTCGTTTAAAGCATTCTGCACTCCAAAGATTTTATGCTTTTAATATTTTACTGAAAAACATTTCCAAATATTTTATGCCTAACCATTTTTAAATAGTTGCATAATTGGCCAAGAGAAAAGGCCAAAGTTCTTAAGAAAAATCTTGGCTGACTTCGCATTTCTCTCCCCCTTCTTAATTTCTTTCTTTGTGTATGACTCCTCAGGACTCCTTAGGGTTTAAGACTAGGTTGAGTCTTTGAAATAGCGAGCTGCCTTTGACCAAGAAAACTTGTCAAATTCCAGGCTTTCGGGAGTCATGGGACAGCTTCTTGAGTATAGTCTTTGTGATACTCATTGGTGAAGAACGCAGGATTTTCTCTCCCCGAAGGGGTTTATGTTTTACAACTTTGACATTGCCCAGGGCAAAACGCTCAGTTCTGTTGCAAGAAGCTGCAACTAAGACCACTCCGGAATGAAGGCAGAGCAGCTTAATGTTAGCAGGGTGCCTGTTACCACTGTGGGGGGCACTAGGTGCTTTGATCCAGTGAGCTCTTTGAATCTCTTCAAGATAAACCCTAAGCCCCCACTTCAAACTCACTCTGCCCCACCCTTAGCTGTCTTCTCCATCCTCCCACGACACCTGCTGCACTTACCACGTGCTCATTGTCTTTCTAGAAGTCCGTCCCTCACTAGACTGTGAGCTCCCCGAGGCTGGATATGGTTCCTTAACCCTATTTTCATCACTGCTGCCCAGAGCAGTTCCTGCTGTATAACGATAAATGTTATTGACTAGATGATAATACTCATTTTACAGAGAAGGGAAATGAGCTATAGAGAACTTAAGGAATGTGCCCAAGGTCACAATAATCGATAGAGCTGTTGGCACCAAAGCCCACGAAATTGATGGCATCCTGTTTGTTTCTATTTAACGCCACTTCTAGTGGCGACCCGCAGGGTGAGAACCGCTGCTGTAGAGCCTAAGACCATCGGAAAACACAGATATTTACATTACGGTCCATCACAGTAGCAAAATTACAGTTATGAAGTAGCAACAAAACCAATTTTATGGTTGGGGGTCACCATAACACGAGGAACTGTATTAAAGGGTCGAAGCATTAGAAAGGTTGAGAATCACTGGTCTATATCCTCTTTCATGGTGCCATAATAGACAGCAGACTGTCTGGAGAATTCCAGCATAGACATCTGGCCACGCTGAGGAGCAGCACCTTGGGTAGCAAAAACTATGGGGGGGGGGGGGCATCATTCTTCAGACATCTGCTAGGAACCCCAGGTAGCCAAAAGCAGCATTCCCCAATTAACTTGCTGGTCATCCGCCCAGAAGAACAACCACAGGAATCTCAGCGTTGTGCCTGATTCTTATCTCTTCCACATTCTCCTCTGCCGTTTAATAATTGCCCATACCACAGGCATTTTCCTGCTAACTCTTCAGCCAGACTCGGTGCTTTAATCTACTCTTTACTGTCGCACAGATGACTGGAATCCCCTGTGATTATATGCTTACAGCTTTCTATTTTGTCTATGAAAGCCATTCTTTGGCTGACATAGCCACTTCTTAGTCACTCTTGTCCCAGATGGCAGCTTATAGAGTAGCACTTCCGGGAGGGGACATCGCCCTTATAAACTCCTGCTTGTGTGCGGGCGCCAAGGGACCTCTGAAAAAGTAAAGGAGCTTCGAGGAGAAAAGAGAAAGCCCAGAATAAACGGGTGCTTTTTCTCTGTTCAGATGAAAGAGGATCTTTGCTCCCCACCATATATGTATCGGTTCTCCAGCTTTTTCAAAACCTCTGTAGAAGCTTCTATTTTTAAAAGTTCTTCCGACTTCTATGGGAAGAATGTGAGAGTGGCAGTCAAGTTATGGACCTCCCATTTGCTATTCCATTATCATTTCTTGTCAGAAGTACTGAGTGTCATGAGGAAATGCCCTTGGTAGCACAGGAAACAGACGAAACGCACCAGGAAGCGCACGGCTGCTGTGGTTACCCACTTGACCACCGGGTGGCGCCACTGCTCCGCTCCGCTCTGTCTCCCATGGAAGTTTCCAGGAACACAGAGGAAGAGAGAAGCTTTCTTTACAAAACGCTTCACTGGGAACTCACTGTGCAGCATTTGCGTTCTGGGCATCTTACGCAGAAGCAGTTCTGCTCACGGACGCAGTGTTTTCTTATGCTCTTTGATAACTGGCCATTTGATTTGCCAACAAGAAGAGGCGGAAAGCTCTCTTTGTCCCTTAATATCTCATCATTTCCTATTCCAACGTTTTCATCAGAACCAACGTGTCTTCACGTGTGACATCTTGGCTAGCTAGCTTCAGAGCTGTCATCTCCAGAGTCCTAACATCACCCAAGTGAAAACAACAACAAAACGTTACCGTTAGCCCTGGCCAATTTGGCTCAGTGGATAGAGTGTTAGCCCGCAGTCCTAAGGGTCCCGGGTTCGATACCTCAGTTGCAGGCTCCTCCCAGGCTCTGGTGTGGATGCATGCAGGAGGTAACCAATCAGTGTGTTTCTCTAACATCGATATTTCTCTCTGTCTTTCCCTCTCTCTTCCATTCTCTCTAAACATCAATGGCAAAATATCCTTGGGTGAGGATTAAAAATAATAATTTTTAAAAAGTTATCTTTAGACAGGAATAGAATAAATCCTCATTTTGGAAAGGTGGAAAGCTGGTTGGTGTTGGCCTCTTCCTGTACGGATGTCATGTGCTCTGGTGAGGGCTAGTGAATAAAAGAAAGGCAGAGTAACCCACACGGCAGATGTGCAATTGGCCTCTGAGTAAGGGATCTTTTTAAAAAATATTTTATTGATTTTTTACAGAGAGGAAAGGAGTGGGATAGAAAGAAACATCGATGAGATCAGCTGCCTCTTGCACACTCCCTACTGGGGATGTGCCCAAAGCCCAGGTGCATGCCCTTGACTGGAATCGAACCCGGGACCCTTCAGTCTGCAGGCCAATGCTCTACCCACTGAGCCAAACCGGTTTCGGCTGGGTAAGGGATCTTTAAGGCTACTTCTCCCTAAGGTCACAGATCTACACCTTGGGTTTACCATTACTTAGAAACTTGGCCTCCATTTATATTTCAGTATGCCATGTGGCTTTATAATAAATTTTTTTTATTCTGCCTTCTTTCAGTGTAATATTTCTCCCCCAAACCTACCACTTTCTTCTGTGTTCTTTGTTCCATTCAATCTCCTATTCCCATTTGTTTAAAATGTATTTTTTATTGATTTTAGAGAGGAGAGGGGAGGGAGAGAGAGGTAGAAAATTGGTGATGAAAGAGAAGCATTGATTGGCTGCCTCCTGAACATCCCACACAGGGGATCCAGCCCCCCACCCAGGCATATGCCCCAAAGGGGAATCAAACTGTGACCTGGTTCATAAATCAGTGCTCAACTACTGAGCCATGTCCGCTGGGCTCCTATCCCCATTTTATTTATTTTTCTTTTTTTGCCATCCCGTTTCATTTGCTAGGTTGAGTGTATAATTTTTGAATGGGAGTCATTATTTTAAAAATTCTCCTCTAGCCCTGAATCATTCCATCAGAGGAAAGGAATTCCAGAAATCTAGCATAAATGGCTCAGAATTTGAGGCGCCCCTGGATAGGAATACAATTCAATACTTGAGCTGGGAATCGCTATTATTTAACAAATTAGCTGTGTAACGGATTTACTTATCTGCCTGGGGAAACTAACGAATGGTGGAATCAGATGCCAAACATTTGAATTCAGACAGCAGTGAAATGAGAGAGATCATATTTTTGGTTCTACAAACTATAAATAGAGGGACTAAAACCAGAACTTGCTGCAGATGATAGAACTCTGAGTAAGAAAGTATAATTTAAATATCAAGTTCACCGTCTCAGGGAAAAAAATAGTCATAAGTTAAAGAATACATCATATTAAAAGATATTCAAATAGGTGAGGAAGAAGAAGTAATGGGGGGTCTAAAATCCTAGGGTTGGGAATGATTTACTGCCATGGAATGTTCTCAGAGTTCTCTGCAGAAGGCGGGGGAGAGGAGGAAAGAATATTATTGCTGCCGGGCACTCGGCTGCTGTCCACTGGGAAGAGCCGCAGCCCGCTCCTCTCAGGCCTTGGACACCAACCGTGCCCCTACCCGACACCCCCAAACTCGTTGCCCCGTAACTCCAACACCCCTTAACCATGTTGCTGCTGTAACACCAGCACTCCTAATCATGTCGCCCCTCATACCCTGGTAACAATGACGCCCCAAAGCCCAATGCCCCTCTAAACACCCACGTCCCCCTACCCATGACCCCTGAACCCCGAATTCACGGTAACACCGACGCCCCTGTAACTCGGACACCCCCTAACCTGATGCCCCTGTCACACTGACACCCCTTTACCCTGACACTCCATGTCCTCCGAACCCCCAACTGATGCCTCCCTAACCCTGGTGCCCTCAGAACCCCAATGCTCTCCCCCTAAAAAAAATAAAAAGAAGAAGAAGAAAAAACAAGGAAAAATAAGAAGAATATGATTGCTGACTGACCGGGGGAAGAGATTAATCTCAGCTGTCATCGGACCAAGAGCAGATAAATCTACAAAATCCCTGAAAGCCCAGGCAGGTGATCTGTCCTTAGGTGGGTCAGACCCCTTTTCTGCCTGTCCCATGTGTCCATAGTGCCCTCTCCCGTCAAAAACAGGGACATTTCCAGAGCGTGGGGTCCCCGTGGCAGCGGGTACCCCCACCGCAGGGGCTTCCCTCTCCCAAGGTTGCTGGGGTTAAGCGTGTTTTCTGAGTGAGACTGCAGCGGCTGGGCCCATGGGACACGAGGTTGTGTGTGGTTACATGTGAGTTATAACTGAGTCTCAAATGGGCTGAATCTAAACTCCTCTTCATCCAGAAATACACTTGTGTCGGTGAAGATTCCGATTAAAAATATATTGAAAGCCCTGCAGTGTCGCTCAGTATGGCCGCTGTTGTCCATTGCAACTGGTTCAGCTGCCAGTCAGGGCACATACCTCGGTTTCGTGTTCGATCCCCAGTGGGGCTCCTATAGGAGGTGACCGATGGCTGTATCTCTCACATCAATATTCTTCTCTCTCTCCCCCCTTCTCTCTCTCTCTCTCTCTCTCTCTCTCTCTCTCTCTCTCTCTCTCTCTCTGAAAATCAATAAAAACATATCTTCCAGTGAGAATATTTTTGAAATGTATTTAAATATTCCCAAGTATTTAATGTATCTGTGCAAATATGCAGGTCTGTCCTGCAGCAACTTGAATCCACTCTTCTTCCTCGTTATTTGAATATTGAGGTGTTTCCAAAATACAGAAAACTATAACTAATTCTATAGTGAACTTCCAGGGACCCATCAGCCAACTCAAAGTGTAACATCTTCCTTATTTGCCTGAGCTCCTTCCTTCGAATTTTTAGAAACAGTGAAAACATGTCGGGTGCAAGCCCAGTCCGCGTTACCCTGCCCAGGAGCAACCGCCAGCGTGAAACTGGCATTCAGCATTCCCGGCACGTTTCTATAGTCCGACCACAAAGCGTGAATTCCGAAACAATGCATATGAGAATATGTTAACCTTTTATGAAATAGCAACATACTGCATATATCCTTCTGCAGTTTGCTTTAATATATATATATATATATATATATATATATATATATATATATATATTGATTTTTCACAGAGTAGAAGGGAGAGGGACAGAGTGAGATGAGAGAGAAACACTGATCAGCTGCCCCCTGCACACACACCCCCACTGGTGATGTGTCCACAGCCAAGGTACATGCCCTTGACCAGAATCAAATCTGGGACCTTTCAGTCCACAGGCCGATGCTCTATCCACTGAGCAAAACTGTTTTCAGCTGCAGCTTGCTTTTTTTTTTTTTTTAACTTAACGTTGTATTTTTAAATGTCTGTTTGTGACATCCATTAAACTTCCCCCGCTGCATGAGAAAGGCCCGGCACTGGTCAAACGCAGGGCCCAGTGGGTAGATCTCATGGCCAGCACAGCTCTCTCCATACTCACAACCTCGTTCTCACACACCACCCCGGTCTTTCATTTCCCTCGTATTTATTCTTACCTCCTCCTACTCAGAGCTCGACTCAGATCCTCCCACCCCATCTCCTTCCCCATAACTCTTTCCTCACCCTAAGTGTCAGCTTTCCCACTTACACTGAGTCCCAGCTGCCCTGATCTGTAGGTGTGGGGTTTTTAAAAATATATTTTTATTGATTTCAGAGAGGAAGGGAGAGAGAAAGACAGAAACGCCAATGATGAGAGAGAATCGTTGATGGGCTGCCTCCTGCACACTGGGGATGGAGCCCACAACCCGGGCCTGTGCCCTGACCGGGAATCGAACCGTGACCTCCTGGTTCACAGGTTGACGCTCAACCACTGAGCCATGCCAGCTGGGCTGTAGGCATATTTTGCCTTAAACCCTGGGCAGACGAACAGAGGCAACACTATCCACCTGGCCAGAAAGTGCTGCGATTGTGCAGGGTAGACAAGCAGGTGGTGACAGAGCATGCCAGGGAATCTGGGCCAGGCTGGGACCTGCTGGGCACCCCGCGCAGAGGAGGAGAAGAAGGAACGTGGAGGGGGTGGGGGGGGGGGGGGACGAACTCCAGGAAAGAGTAGAAAACCAAGACTGGAATCCCAAGGAGATCAAGTGCCAGTGCCACGTCCACGGGGTTGGAGGAAGGACCGAGGTGAGCCTGGCAGGGCCGCGCTGACCTTGTGTTTGGCTCATGCAGGCGCCAGCAGCTGAGCCGAGAGCAGCCAACACAGGCAGGCAGGCAGCAGGAGGGTCGGAGAAAAGGTGGTGGCAGAAGGAGACGCCAGGGGAGTGGTTGAGGCGTGGGTTCGTAAGCAGCAGAACTGGCAGAGACTGCTGGGCGGGAGCAGGCCCCAGGAATGACAGGAAGGCTGGCACAGGCGAGCGTCAGCTGCCGAGCAGGACGGACCAGTTTGGCCAGAAGCAGACCTGAAGTGGTGTTGGGCTTTGGCTCAGTGGAGGAGGTGGGAGAGAGCGGAAGAGGTGCGGTAGCACGCGGAGGCAGTGAATGGGGGCGTGCGCCGAGGCAGGGCAGGCCGGCTGGCTGATGCTGTGGAGCCAGCTTCCCGGCCGGCCGCAACCCAGAGACCAAACTCCATGGGAAGCCCAGTGTGGTGAGCGGCTCGGTGGTGGATCATCCACCCATGAACCAGGAGGTCAGAGTTCGAACCGCAGTCAGGGCACAGGCCAGGGTGTGGGCTGCATCCCCAGTGCGGGGCGTGCAGGAGGGGCCGATCGGTGATTCTCTCTCATCACTGATGTTTCTCTCTCTCCCTTCCTCTCCCTCCCTCTCTGAAATCAAGAAAAATATATTTTTTAAAAAACCACAAAATAAACCGTTAAGTCTATTTAAGTCAAGACCAGTTTTAATCTATGCCTTGCCGGTCATACAGGACCTGGAGCTGTGCCGATAAAGCCCATGTGAAACCCATTCTGAAGCGGGGGCAATCGTCTCGGTTATTGTTCGTCTGGATGGGCTCAACCAGAAGGAAAAGATGAAGGCAGACCCACTCAGCTCTGTTTTTCAACTGATGTACGTTAATCCGGTCTCGGAGGTCGTGAAGAAATGTAACTGACAGTGTTAGAATGCACAGAACTTTCCATTGAGACTTTATTTCCCAGGAATAACATCTCAGTTAGTCACATTTTTACCTTCCACTAAAGTCTGTATTTAACTTAGTGGAAATAACCACCAATTGGATACCAATGTAATCTTGTTCTTTACGCACAAAACACAGAAGATGAGCTGTGCGACAAGACTGAGTCAAGCACAGGTTAAAGTCTTTGGCTGAGAGCCAACAATGGGTACATTCTTGAGCCAGAACGTATAATTCCATTGTGAATTTAACTAACTTGCTAGTGTCATGAAGAAGGTCAGCACATAAAAAGGGTAACCCTGGGCCTGGCCGGGTGCCTCAGTTGGTCAGAGCATCGTCCTGATATGCCAAGGTTGCAAGATCCATCCCCAGTCAGGGCACGCACACAAATCAATCAATGAATGCTTAAGTAAGAGGAACAGCAAGTCAGTGTGTGTCCCGCTCTTTCTCCCTTCCTCTGTCTCTTTAAATCCGTAAATAAATAATTTTTAAAAGATGACCCTGCCAGACCAGTGTGGCTTGGCGGTTGAGTGTCAAAGGATGAGCTAGGAGATCACGTTTCGATTCCTGGTCAGGACACACGCCTGGGCTGCGGGCTTGATCCTCAGTAGGAGGTGTGCAGGAGGCAGCCGATCCAGGATTCTCTCTCCCCGTTGTTATTTCTCTCTCTCCTCCGCCTTCTTTCCTCTGAAATTAATGAAGACTTTTTAAAATGATAAATGTGTCTCAGTTACAGCTATCGATTGTAAATCGTGTGTCAGATCCAATTTTTGCCAACAGATACTAATGACTTTACTGACAATAGGATAGTTAGAATGGAATTGAAAGTGTAAACACACCCAAGGCTGTTATCACATTAGCAAATAATTTCCTTATTAGGATTTTAGCAAATATTCCGTCTTTAAGATGATCCACGATCTGTTCAACTGTTACCACAGAAGCATAATTTTTTAAATGATGCGTCCCAAGTTTCTATTCGTCCATCCTAGCAATAGAGCCAAGTGTCTGAGGTACAACAGCTGCCCTGGGAATCTTGTCCAACGAGCAAGCTCACCGCTATCCACAGTTATATCTGGTCCTGCCCACCCCCAAGCAAACACAGAAGATTTTTGTCGTTCTTGGCACTGGGCAATGGAAGCAGAAGACACGCGGGCCGGGCCCCTGAGGCGGAATGCGCCTCCACCTGTTCTGTGCTGTAAGACAGACTCTAGGGGTGAGGCGGCTGGGGGCTGTGTCCTGGAGGGGCAGCTGACTGCGCCAGCGGGACCCTTGGCAGCAGGAACTGGGCACTGGGGCCGGGCATTCAGGAGAGCTAAATGCAAAAAAGAAACGTGAGCAAACTGCTTCCTGCTATGTACTGAGGACCTGAATGGGAAATGAAGACGGACCAGACTCTCGCTGTTCTGACACAGCCACGGTCAGATTTTCGCTCCTATTTATTCTGATATTTCCCCCCAAAAGTGTCATGGTAATGTACAAAGGCGATAAAACTCTTTTTCTTTTTTTCTTTTAGAAAAGTGCTACTGCTGGATTACGCGCTTGCTTGCAAACTCGCCCATCCCAAAGTAACAGCTTCATACCACAGTCAAGCACAACCACGGTGGAAAGCTTCCTCTAGGCCAGCGGTCGGCAAACTCATTAGCCAACAGAGCCAAATGTCAACAGTACAACGACTGAAATGTCTTTGGAGAGCCACATTTTTAAAACTTAAACTTCTTCTAACGCCACTTCTTCAACATAGACTCACCCAGGCCGTGGTATTTTGTGGAAGAGCCACACTCAAGGGGCCAAAGAGCCACATGTGGCTCACAAACCACAGTTTGCTGACCACAGCTCTAGGATGACAGGTGACTTATTCTAACTGTCAAAGGGACAGCTCCGGGGCGGGGGGGGGGGGGGGGGGGGGAAGGGTGCAGAATGTGCCAGCTTGCTTGTCGACCGTTCCTCTTGTGATGTCATGTGAACAAAATACTGGGGCTAAAGTCTGGCCTCGCCGAAAGCGGTTAGGCTCAGTGGACAGAGCCTGGGCCTGCGGACTGAAGGGTCCTGGGTTCGATTCCGGTCAAGGGCAGGTACCTTGGCTGCAGGCACATCCCCAGTAGGGGGTGTGCGGGAGGCAGCTGACCGATGTTTCCCTCTCGTCGATGTTTCTGACTTTCTGTCCCTCTCCCTTCTTCTCTGTGAAAAATCAATAAAATGTATTTTTTAATATAAATAAATAAAAAACAGGGCTCAGAATCTCATCAGCTTTAGAATAAATAAAATGACGTCTGGCCTCTGGGGCCTGGCAGACAAAAAGCCCGCCACGCAGCGGGGCCCTGGACGGGGAGGACTGGAGCCGGGAAGGACATCTCCAGGGCTGAGCAGGCACCGTGAGGAGGCGGCCGGCAGCAGGAGGGGGCAGGCACAGGCGGTTGTGGATTTTGTGCGCGTGCCCGTGCCTTCCGGAACCTGGGACTGCCCCCCCCCCCCCGGAAGCCTAGCAGCTTGGGAGCACTCCTCCAGCAACTTTCCGTTTTCCAGGAAGCGCAAAAGTAATTGTCTGTTTATTCCAAATGAAACCCCGAGGATGACTTTTAGTTAGAAAAAAAAATCTTGACTCTGGTTTCCTCTTAAGAAAATAAATCTGTTATTCTGGAACAAATGTGTTTGCTTATAAACAAAGTCTTTCCAAACAGACCTCTGTGGGGACAGTCCTGGTAAGAGGGGTTTTCAGTGGGGAGTGGACTAAAACATACTGTCCTAGAGGAAACGGTTTAAGGGGTGTAGTTTTTCCAATTATTTTCATTAAAAACTGACAAACAGTGGCTAACCTCCCATTAAACTCTGCATCTTATTCATGCAAGGACTGGATATTTGAAAAGACTGCCCTGGGAGAGGCCATGGAAAATTCCAGGCCTCTGTGTTCACAGGGACTTCTTGTGGAGGGTCCCGGATCTGAGACCTTGCCTCTTGACTGGGGCTGCAGGGAATGGTAGCAACCAGTAGAGGCAAACCTGGCTGGGCCGGGGGCCAGGAGCCGGGAGCCGGGAGCCCAAAGCCCCGTCCTGGAGTTGAGCCTCTTCCTGGAGCCTGAGCCCCTTCCTGGAAATGGGGGGCCCCATCCCGGAGCCTGAGCCCCTTTCTGGAAATGGGGGGCCCCATCCCGGAGCCTGAGCCTCTTCCTGGAAATGGGGGGCCCCATCCCGGAGCCTGAGCCTCTTCCTGGAAATGGGGGGCCCCATCCCGGAGCCTGAGCCTCTTCCTGGAAATGGGGGGCCCCATCCCGGAGCCTGAGCCTCTTCCTGGAAATGGGGGGCCCCATCCCGGAGCCTGAGCCTCTTCCTGGAAATGGGGGGCCCCATCCTGGAGCCTGAGCCTCTTCTTGGAGCGTGAGCCCCTTCCTGGAGCCAGGGGCCTTCTCCTGGAGCCGGAAGCTGGGGGCCCTGGCCTGGCAGATCCCCCATGAGGTCTCAGGGAGTCATCAGAGGCCCGGCTGCACGACCGTGATGAGCACGTGAGGCTCCGTCTCCACAGCTGGGCTGCCCAGCTTCTGCGGCACTGCCCGCGCAAGGCCGAGATCACCTGTTCTAGAACTGTCCTTCCGCGAAAAGGATTTAATTCTCAGTTCTGGTGGGGTTGCGAGGGAGCGGGTGGAAAACGCTGCAGTGACAGCCCTGCCGCCGTCCATGTGGCCCCGCAGGAAGCTGTGCTGGAGGAGCCTGAGCAGGAGAGAGGAGAGAGGAGCAGGCGAATCTGTGTGGTTACGGCAGTGGGTGTGTGAGCAAGAATGACACATCCAGAAGTAGCTGGAGGACACGGAGGTTGAGCGGAGATCTGTTGTTACCTCTATAATCTGGACATCAAAGGGAAGGGAACCTGATTTCACAGAGTCTGGGAGACCTAGACATCCTGTAGCTGAACTGTAATTGCAGCTAATAGGCTAGTTTATAAGTCACCTAGTCCACAGAGTAATTGGTGGCTTACAACCAAACGAGGAGAGTATTGCCATTGCCCAGACTGAGACACAGGCCTAAGAATCTGTATCAGATTATGCAAAAAGAGACTAATGCAGAACGTGGGGAGAATGAAACTTGCTTCATGGGGTCCCAGCATGTCTTTCCAAGAACTTGGGAGTGGAAATATGGATGGGAATAAATGGAGGACTTGTCTTGGGCATTTCCACTCTACTTAAGACTGAAAATGTCAGTTCCCGTCAAAGGATGAGGGTGGATGGACGTGGGTACTTGGGTACAACTGCTGAGCCCAGAATGTCCTTAGCTTTTGAGCCACTTCCAAACCAGTCCTGTCAACTCCCGCAGGACACATGGCTCCCTCTCCTCCAGGTAAGAGCCACCTGGGGTGCAGACGATGGGTCGCACATGTCAGAAGGCATGGCTACGGCCCTGGAAAACCCTCCAGCCCGCTGGCGTCCCCTGTGGGTGCCGAGGAGAAACACCTTCCGGCAAACTCTCTGCTGTGAGAGCAGCTCCCTGAGAACAGAAGCAGGGAAGCCCTTAGCAACAGCCCAGCTTGACCCTCCCACACTGTCTGTCCACTTCCTCTTGCAACTAAGCTTTACCAGGCTCTCTCGTCCTCCGGCTCCTGGCTGTGACATCCTCAGGAAAGCCTTCCCTGACTAGGCTAGCCTTTCGTCGCCCTCTTTACTTCCTCATGCATACCATTAGTTAACATTGAAATAATTGTTGCTGAAACCGGTGTGGCTCAGTGGATAGAGCGTCGGCCTGCGGACTGAAGGGTCCCAGGTTCGATTCCGGTCAGGGGCATGTACCTTGGTTGCGGGCACATCCCCAGTAGGCGGTGTGCAGGAGGCAGCTGATCCATGTTTCTCTCTCATCGATGTTTCCAACTTTCTGTCCCTCTCCCTTCCTCTCTGTAAAAAATCAAAAAATATATTTTTTAAAAATTGAAATCATTATATACTGAACTACTGTAGGTAATACGGACAAGGATCATGCCCATATTGTTCACCAATGGACCCTCGGTGCCTGGCACGTGGTGAAGAAAAAGTAGGTGTTGCATGAACGAATGCTAACGACACCTGCAGAGCTTTCCCTGCATGGCCTAGGCTTCAGCTAACACACTTGATGTTTCGCCTCATTTGCCCCACTTCCGCAATAAATATTTTGTTTTTGTTCTTAATCCTCACTGAGGATATTTTTTCCATTGATGTTTAGAGAGAGTGGAAAGGAGGAAGGAGAGAGGGAGGGAGGGAGAGAGAGGAAAAGAGAGAGAGAGGGAGAGAGAGAGAAACATCAGTGTGAGAGAAGGGCATTGATTGGTTGCCTCCTGCATACCGATCGAACCTATAACCCAAGTGCATGCCCTTGACTGGAAATTGAACCTGTGGCCCTTAGGTTCACAGGCCATCGCCCAAACCACTGGGAAACACTGGCCAAGGCTGCTATAAATATTGTTTTAATATTATATAAGCAATACGTGAATACATGATCTCTAACATATTCTAGCAACACATACACATAAATATGAAAGATGGCCTTATATATGTAAACTACGCCACAATCAAGCTACTGTGAAAAAGGTGTAACACATTCAGAGTGTTTCAGGGAGAGTCTAATCAGAAGGCAGAAGCAGCGGCAGACGCTGCAGAGGGCGCTGAACACAGGTGATGCACGAGGTGAGAGGCCAGAGGTAGCCCATCATCAACCTGAGGCTCACGGGGTGATGGAGAGGGTGTTCCTGGAGCCCCAGTGCTGACGCTGCACTGCAGGGGCTGGGGACACGGACAAGAGGCTGCCTGTCACCATCTGAAGCAGAGAGAGCAGAAATGGCCTGGCTTCTCCCCTCCTCTCATTCTCAGTGTCCACCACAGCTCGGTAAGGGCATCTAGGAAAATAGCTCCAGGGATGCAGAGCCCAGATTGAGGTGGCAGAGAATAGATCTGAGAGCAACCGGACAACACCCAGCAGGTGGAGTTTGAAATAAAATACACGAATAGCATCAGGATGTACGCAGTGTTCTAAATGTATCATTTTCGCAGGGATGAAATCTGGCTAAAATGCCGTGGGGAGCAGCTTGAGTCACCGAATCGGGTGCAGCAGCAGAGCACAGAGGGAGGCGGCAGCAGGGAGGTGTGTGCAGGGAAATGCACTCCCAGCGGAAGGAAAGGCAGGTCACAGGTGTGGGTGCAGGTCTGGTTCCAAGGCAGCCAGGCCAGGCCTGCTCAGCAGAGAGTGGGAGGGGGGCAGGGTCATGGTCAAGGAGTCAGAGATTTTAGACCGCAGAGAACTCAGGTTTCAACTCATGACTTCTGCAAAATGAGGAACCAAAACGCAGAGAAGCGATGGGGAGGCGCCACAGCCCAAAGAACAAATGCCTATTTCTTTTTTTAAATGTATTTTATTGATTTTTTACAGAGAGGAGGGAGAGGGATAGAGAGCTAGAAACACTGATCAGCTGCCCCCTGCACACCTCCTACCCGGAATGTGCCCACAACCAAGGTACATGCTCTTGGCCAGAATCGAACCTGGGACCCTTCAGTTCGCAGTTTGGCACTCTATCCACTGAGCCACACCAGTTAGGGCAAACGCCTATTTCTTGACATTTTTTGCTTCATGGGACATGGAGGGAGAGGCGTCGGAAAACAGTTGAGCACCGAGCAGCCCCGCAGAGAAGCTCTGGCGAGAAAGGAGGGGCTCTAGAAGCAGCTGCTCCATACAACCTGGTTCGTGGTGTGCGGGCGCCTGGCGTGTCCTGAGGGGTGCGCCACAGGACACCTTTTCCTTAGAAGCGCCTCCCGCCTCCAGAGTCTGGCCTTCACGGCCTTTGGCAAACCTGTGGAGCCTTCAGCACGCGCTAAGCGCTAGACGCAAAGATGAATGAAATGCTTTAAGGACCGAGCCTGGCCTCCAGGAGGTCTGTCTCACGGGGGATCGGGAGAGATCCGGATGATTATGCAGCAGTGTGGTAAGGATAATGAGCCTGTGGCACGGGGGAGGAGTGAGTCATTGCTGGGGAGGGCGGCTCAGCTGTGGGCACAGAGAAGGCTGCACAGGGTGACGTCAGAGAAGGTGCAGGAGGAGGACTAGCAGCTCCAACTCCAATCTTAAAGCAGCAGCACTAACCAACCTTGCCTGAAACACCAGTGTTATTCCTCAAGGATTTACAAAGCACCGGTCATGCCCTACTTACCTCACATTGTGCAATGGAAAGCACACATACCTAGCATTTTTAAAAGTGACAGAGAAAAGGAGTCCACCGGCCCCATCGATCAGGATCAGCAGGGCCACATTGACCTTTAGAGACCAAAAAGGTGATGATGATCCCCGCACGTAGTTTTTGATTGAATTGATTGGGATGACATTGGTTAAGAAAACGACGTAGGTTTCAGGTTTGCAAGTCTATACCATCCTATCTAATAAAAGAGTAATATGCAAATTTGACCATACCTTCGCCACACCCACACGCCACGCCCACCAGCCAATCAGGAGCAAATTATGCAAATAAACCCCAACCAAGATGGCTGCCACCACTGAGAGTAGGAGGAAGGCTTGGGTTTCCCTGGCAACAGAGGAAGCCAAGCATTCCGCCTGCCTAGGCCTCCACTCAATGTTACAAAGTTTCAATTATAAAAGATACAAAATGAATATATATTTGAATTACTTATAAAATAAGCCTTTCAATGAAATGGCAGCAGCCACTGAGCTGGAGAGAACAGAGGCTTGGGTTTCCCTGGCAATGGAGGAAGCCAAGCTTTCAGCCTGCCGTTGCTGGCCTAGGCCTCCCCTCTAGGCTACAAAGTTTCAAACAGATATGGCTGCTGCCCCCGAGTGAGCAAAAGGCTTGGCTCTGCTCCAGGCTACAAAGTTTCAATTGTAAACATAGATTAATCCCAGATCCCAGGGCCTCCGCTTGGGTTGCTGGGGGGCGTGACCAGCCTGCAAACCTCCACAGGCCCCTCACCCAGGCTGCCCCTCACCCTAAGGAATCCCCACCCTGATCTGGGACACTCTCCAGGGCAAACCAGCTGGCCCCCACCCGTGCACCAGGCCTCTATCCTATCTAATAAAAGAGTAATTTGCAGATTGACCATCACTGCAACACACAAGAGGGCTGCCCCATGTGGTCAAAGATCCTGCCTCCATGTGGACACAAGATGGCCACCACAAGATGGCCAGCAGGGGAAGGCCATTGGGAGGTTCCAGGCCTGCAAGGGAGGGCAGTTGTGGGTGATCAGGCCAGCAGGAGGGGCAGTTGGGAAGGACCATGCCTGCAGGGGAGGGCAGTTAGGGGTGACCAGGCTGGCAGAGGAGGGAAGTTGGGGGCAAACAGGCTGGCAGGGGAGCAGTTAGACATCAATTAGGCAGGCAGGGTAGTGGTTAGTAGGTGATCAGGCTGGCAGGCAGAAGTGGTTAGGTACAATTAGGGAGGCAGGCAGGTGAGCAGTTTGGAGCCAGCAGTCCTAGATTGTGAGAAGGTTGTCCGATTGCCCAGTTAGGCCTGGACATCCCTCGAGGGGTCCCATATTGGAGAGGGTGCAGGCTGGGCTAAGGGACATCCCCCGCCCACCCCTTCACCCCCGTGCATGAATTTCGTGCACCAGATCTCTGGTCTGTATATTGTTCCCCACATGTACTTTAATATGAAAGCCGTGTCCTCAGATGCCTCTGAGGAAGTCCAGCAAAGTTTTGTCTCTTCCAACACACCTCCTTTTCTATGTTTTTGCAACTATCAGAGAGCCGACCATTCCCCACATCATGTTTTTCTCATCCTTTGGGCGCCCTAGCATTGGGGGTGCCTACACATGTGTTGGCTGGCCTGCAGGCAATCCTGCCCTCAGCGGGGCGGCCCCTTTGCACACGCCAAGACCCCCACGAGGCTGTCCTCAACAAGTTCATGTCCCTATTTTTAACCGAGTGGACTCAGACCTGTCCCTTCACTTCCCCACACAGCACATGCACTGCCATTCTGATTATTATCGCTTTCTGTCAATACTCTCACCTTGCAGCTCAGGAAGGTCATCTGCAGGCCTGACGGTCTGGTTAGCCGGAAAGGAAGACAGACGTGAGAAATTACTTCCTTGGGCTGGCTTCAGCCGCTCGCGGCAAGAGGAAGACAATGTTACAGCAGAGTGCTGGTGAGCACAGGCTTTTGAAATAGACGTGGCTGGTTCCACTGGTGGCCTTTCATTTGGCCACGTAATGTTGGGCAAGTTACTTTACACTGCTGAGCCCAAGCTTGATCCTCTACGGAATGTGGTCATTCTACAGAGGTCATTCCTTCAGCCAACATCAGGTATACACCTGTCAAGTGCCAGGCACTTATCTTGAAAAGAGAGACATAACAGGGAGCAAGGATTCCTGACCTTACACAGAGCTACATCCCAGTGGAAGAAGACAGACAACAAAAATGAACAGATACCGTATTTTCTGGCGTATAGAGTTTGGGGTATTCTCGCCATATAAGACTACCCCTCTTCCAAAGCACACCAAATAAAAATTTAAAAAACATCAGATTTGATTTTAATATGGTAGTTTTAGTTCAAATGCGTATGACATGCAGGTACTTAGCAAGAAAAGTGTCACTTATAAACATAAGGCTGTTTGTCATCAAACATGTAAACATAAAACAGTGCAAGTGGATTAAACTCTTCCTAATTCACTCTAAAGCTGAAAGGAAGGAGAAGACAATAAGCCCATGGGAGCTGCCATGCTGTTTGTTTTCTAAGCTGTCAGCCAAACTGGAACTGATGATGACAGGAGGAAGGTAACAAACAATAGAGAGAAAGCAAGCGCCGGGCAAGTTATGCAACGCCCATCGTAACTACAAGCTACAGTATTTTTACACCTGGCGTATAAGACGACCCCCGACTTTTGAGAAGATTTTCCTGGGTTAAGAAGTCATCTTACGCACTGGGAAATACGGTAGATTTTTACTAGTACATCATGGTAGAAAGGAAAGGGGCTAGGCAGTGTTGGCAGGGTCGCTGTTTGAGATGGACTGACCAGGAAAGCCCAGTGAGGAGGTGACTAGGTGACTGTGATGTAGCAGTAGGTGGTCATGCCGAGGGGCAGCCTTCCAGACAGAGGGACACCCTGAGGCAGGAGCAGATCAAGTATGTTTGAGGAACAGTGTGTCTCCCTGGGAGGGTGGGGACATGTGGAGGGAAATGAGGTCAGAGAGGAAGAGAGCCAGGGAGTGGCATCTCTGACTTACATTTGAATGAGATCACTGGGCTGCTGGGTTGAGGACAGGCTTAGGAGGAGTCCTCAGGACACTGGGGAAGCACTTAGGAAACCACTGCAGGGAGCGAGGTGAGAGATGACGTATGAGATGTCCTTAATGTGGTGCCTGACATGGACCAATTCTGTGACCTGAACCTACACAGAGGGGAGATCTGGCAGGGAGGACCTCAGCTTGGTTCCTTCCTGCAACTTTCTCAGCCATCCGTCTACTGCCGTCATCCCTGTCTTCCTACCACTCTGCTCCTACTCTTCTTCCCCTCCCCTCTTTCTCTGCCTCCTGCTCAGTCTTCTGTCTGCCCTTCTTTACTCTTATAAATGCTCTGTTCTTCCAGAGCACAGTCCCGGGGGTTGGTCTTGAGTCTTGGGGAGAGAGCAGTGTTGGTTCCACAGGGCACATCAGAAGGATGAGGGGGGCAGGAACGGAAGGTACTAAGAGAGGGTTTTGCAAGAGGGTTGCACTGATGTCACAGCAGAACAGCCTGCCCAGAGTTCAGCCAGAAAAGGGAGCCCCTTTTGGGGTTTCAGGGGATTCCTGAAAGGTTGATGAGGCAGTTGAGTTCAAGGCTGGCATAATCACTGGATAAACCAGGAGAACAAAGACCAAAAGGCCATTTGCAGGAAATCAGGAAGTCTAGGCAAACCATGCCAGTTACCCCACAACCTTCAGCACCAAACCAAAAGATTCTCAGAAGGAACTTCATTGATACTAGCCACCACCTGGTGTCACAATATGGGGTAAATGGTCACAGAGAGCAGGAGGGGTATTCCCAGAAGCCACTCGGACAATAGGACTACCAGCCATGACTTAACTAGACATAGAAGTATCTGCATCCCATTAAAGCTTAACTCAATATGTCCCCAGCTCAACTTTCCCATAGAGAGAGCCCTAAGATATCATGGCCATTCTGGTCCCCTGACCAGGTGACAGAAGGGACATCAGAGAAGAGAGAGACAGGGCCTTGACTGATTGTAATTTTAAATCTCTATTGCTAATTTTAGTAGAACCCATGATCCTGTGCACGATTGCTAGACCTCTCCCGGGCCCTGGGAGGCGTTCCTGGTGAAGGCTCCTGAAGCATAAGCCTCTCGTGGAAAATCTGCCTCTGCCTACAACAGAGGGACTTAGAGCCGTCCCAGCTGAGGAAGGGGCTTCAGGCCAGTGTGCAGGGTCCCCAGGGGCCACTGTTGGGGCCATGACATTTCATTCAGCTTGGAAGCTGCTCAGAGCATTACTAGGTAATTTATTAAATGCATACAAATTGGAATTGGTAGACATGAGCCACTTTGTGTAGCCTTAACACGAAGATATGGAATCACTCCTTTTTTAGTAAATAGGCCCCAAGCTTGTCCTCAGTACAAACATGTACTGAGGGCATACTCTGTGTGGGCACTGCTAAGCTCACAAGTAAGCACCAACCCTACTTTTATGGGCCCTCGGGGGAAGAGACAAATAACCCAGTAATCAGCCAAGTCTGTAGTTACTGGGCTAGCGAGGAAAAATTCAGGTCCGGCCAAGGGTATAGGAGGGGTCCTAAACTAGTGGAGGTGACAGGAAAGACACAGGATTCATTCTCCCAGCAGTTATTTATGGCACTATTCTTTGCCCACAGACGCTGCCACCAAGCCAGTGATCCGCAAACTGCAGCTCGCAAGCTACATGTGGCTCTTTGGCCCCTTGAGTGTGGCTCTTCAACAAAATACCACGGCCTGGGTGAGTCTATGTTGAAGAAGTGGCGTTAGAAGAAGTTTAAGTTTAAAAAATGTGGCTCTCCAAAAAATGTCAATCGTCGCGCTGTTGATATTTGGCTCTGTGGACTGATGAGTTTGCCGACCACTGCACTAAGCTAACGATGAGCAGAAGCTGTCTGCTGGGGGAGAAAGGGTCACAGATTTCGACTGCATGGGTCTATAAATGACAACCTGACGGTGCCTTCCGGGAAGGGCGGTACAGATGCCTACGAGGGCCGTATGCTGGAGGGTTGGCAGGTAGGACAGGGAGAAGGGGCCCGGGGCACTGAGGACCAGGGGCAGTGCCAACCAGTAGATGAGGATGGGGAGGGCTAGGGGGAATCTTCTAGGCCAGTGGTCGGCAACCTCATTAGTCACAGAGCCAAATATCAACAGTACAACGATTGGAATTTCTCTTGAGAGCCACATTTTTTAAACTTGAACTTCTAACGCCACTTCTTCAAAATAGACTCGCCCAGGCCGTGGTATTTTGTGGAAGAGCCACACTCAAGGGGCCAAAGAGCCGCATGTGACTCGCGAGCCGCGGTTGGCTGACCGCTGTTCTAGGCAAAAGGAGCTGCAGGACCAAGGCCAGGACAGGCAGAGCTGTAGGGGGAGAAAAATAACAAGAAGTTGAGGCAGCTCCCCGGGGAAGGTCGGGCCTGGAATGATAGGAACAGGCTGGCGAACCCGAAACCAATGGGAGCCCCAGAAGGTTCTGAGGAGGGAAGAGAAATCGTGCAAATGGCATTTTACAGATTGCTCCGGCTGCAGTGAGAATATTGGGTTACCCGGGCTGCATCCGAGTGACTTCCCCTTTCTCACCCTCCTTTCCGGCAGCCACGGAGATCTGAGCAAATGCGTGCCCGATAGGCAGTTAAAAGCGCCCCAACAATGGAGGGCTGTGTGCTGGGAGGAGAGCACACTGCCCCAGTCAGGAGAGGCAGATGGCATCTCCCTCCACCTCCTGCCATCCGCCGGGCGCGCCAGCGCCACTCACCCTCTCTAGCACCCACTGTCCGCCCCGTCTGTGAAATAGGGGGAGCGACGCGTCCGCCACTGGCTGAATGAGCAAAAGAAAGTGCTGCAAACTACCTGGCCGGACACAGACACGCCTGCTGTGACTGGAGAACTGAAATGCGGTGAAGCATTTCTAACCAAAAGTCATACCAGCGAAAACACTGGGCATAGAGCACAGCTTGCCTACGAAAAATATGTAAGTATATGCACTATTATACACGAGGACACATTTTTTTATAGACAGCTGTCTAATGAAATCGTGCTGATACTGGTGTTGGAAAACATGTCTATATGACTTATGCAATTAAGATATATACAAGAGACTCGAAACCGGTTTGGCTCAGTGGATAGAGCGTTGGTCTGCGGACTGAAGGGTCCCGGGTTCGATGCCGGTCAAGAGCATGTACCTTGGCTGTGGGCACATCCCCAGTAGGGGGTGCGCAAGAGGCAGCTGGTGGATGTTTCTCTCTCATTGATGTTTCTGACTTTTTATCCCTTCCCCTTCCCCTCTGTAAAAAAATCAATAAAATATATTTTAAAATAAATAAATAAATAAATAAAGATATATACACAATTCAGTTTACAATCTGTCTCAATAAGCTCTATCGCTCATGAACTGCCCAGTCTCTGCCTTTTCCTGTACACAGTTGCTCTCTGGAGAAACTGAACGCATCTGTTAGCCTGTCCATCCTCCGGACAGCACCGCACTAGCTTCTTAGGGGTGATTTCACTTATCCGAGAGCCTGGCACTCAGTAGGAGCTGCTCATTAAATACTTACAGAAAGGAAAAATAAAGAATGAATGAGTGTATCTAACTTCTGAGTCTGACAACTGTATCTTATGAGCCAAAATCAAGACACACTGTCTGTTCTACAGAATATGAGAGTCCTAGAGAGACTCAGCGTGGACTACCTGAAACCCAGACAGACCTGGGAAGTTCAGGATAGGTAATCGGCATAAACCTCAGAATAACTGTGTCTGTTTTAAAGGAGCTACGACAAGTGCCTATTAATGGCCAAAGCTGGTTTGGTTCAGTGGATAGAGCGTCCGCCTGCGGACTTAAAGGTCCTGATTCCAGTCAATAGCATGTACGTTGGCTGCGGGCACATCCCCAGTAGGGGGTGTGCAAGAGGCAGTTGATCCGTGTTTCTCTCTCATTGATGTTTCTGACTTTCTATCCCTCTCCCTTCCTCTCTGTAAAAAATCAATATAATGTTGTTGTTTTTTTTTTAAAGTAGCTATAACGAGTTCCACTGTGACCTTGGGTGATGCTAGTCTTTCCAACATAAAAACTGTTCCAAGTCCTGGGCTCAGAGCAGAAAGAACAATCTAGAGGATTTTCAAAGGATTTCTGTGCAACCGTTGCCACAAGGACCCTGGATCAGCTTCTCTCTTATCTCACTCGGTATAATGAACGCGTTGCCCTGATCAGACATCTACTGGCACAGAAAGAGCAAGTGAAACAGCCATACATTCTGTTTGTGAAGCGCAGCTGAGCCCAGCTCAACAGAGTGTCAATTCAAAAGAGGGAAATAAAATATGCACCCGAGCTGGGAGAGGAGGAACAAAGAATCCAGTATGACAATTAACAGGGGGGCTGAGCACCCTTTCAGACCAGCCTCAGGAAGAGGCTGGAAAAGAGGCGAACCGGAGAAGGAAGCCTGAAAGGAGAGAAAAGACCAATCTTAATGAAGGCGCGAAGACGTTGGTTTAAAGAGTGTTTTTTTAAGTCAGGTTTATAGGAGCATAACTTCCACAATAAAATGTAGGGAGTAGACTGACAAAGGGTACGGGGCTATGGGAAGAGACTGGACAAAAATCATACAGCTATGGATGAGGACAGTGGGGGGAGGTAAGGGCAGAGGATGGGGTGGGTACCGGGTGGAGGGGATCTATGGGGGGAAAAAAGAGGAACAATTGTAATAATCTGAACAATAATGATTTATTAAATTTTTAAAAAGTACTCTCTTAGTGGAGAGCTCTACGCATTGTAACCACCACATCCAGTTGTGCAGCTACTGTGATAAAGACATAGAACAGTGTCATCATCCCCCAAGTGCCCTCTGGCCCCTTAGTAATCACCTCCTCCCTCATCCTGAGCTCCTGGCAACCCCTGTTCTGTTTCCTGTTCCTCCAGTTTTGCCTGCTTTAAAGATATTTAATTTAATAACAAAACTTAAAATGGGGAAGAGGGAGGAACTCTTTTTTTTTTCCTACCTCCCACTCACTTCCTACACCCTTGAATAGCATAAGTTAGTGAACTTACATATATAAAGGATCGATTACTTGCCAAATCTTTTACGTATATCTTCTTTGATTTTTTTCCAGCTTGTCCACGAGAGAGGCTTCCCGATTTCCCCGGTGGGGAAGACACTCAAACAGGTCTCAGGCTGATAAGAGGCAGAGCGCAGGTTCAAAATCCAAGTTGACAAAAAATGTCACCATGGCTTACCTCAGCGTGTTAGATCATAGCTAGTTTGTGCTTTCTTCTTTATACATTATTTGTACTAGCAAGGTTTTCAACAATGAATTTATACTACTTTTATGAAAATACTATAGGCCTGCCGCATGAAATTTGTGCACGGCGGAGGGTCGAGAGGTGTGTCCCTCAGCCCAGCCTGCACCCTCTCCAAATCTGTCTTTGCCTAGCACAGAGGGACCCCTCGAGGGATGTCCAATTGTCTGTTTAGACAGGGGAGTGGTTAGGGGGTGATCTGGCTGGCAGACAGAAGCAGTTAGGGACAATTAGGAAGGCAGGAAGACAAGCAGTTGGGAGCCAGCAGTCCTGTATTGTAAGAGGCCTAAATGGGCAATCGGACATCCCTCTCACAATACAGGACTGCTGGCTCCCAACTGCTTACCTGCCTGCCTAATTGTCCCTAACTGCTTCTGTCTGCCAGCCAGATCACCCCCTAACCACTCCTCTATTACCCTGATTCATGCCTAATTGCTCCCCTGCCTACCTATTTGCCCCTAACTGCCCTTCCCTGCTGGCCTGGTCACCCCCAGCTGCACTCCCCTGCTGGCCTTGTTGTAGTGGCCATCTTGTGTCCACATGGGGGCAGAATCTTTGACCACATGGGGTAGCCATCTTGTGTGTTGGAGTGATGGTCAATCTGCATATTATTCTTTTATTAGAAAGGATAGAGGCCTGGTGGTTTGCCCTGAAGGGTGTCCTGGATCAGGGTGAGGGTTCTTTGGGGCCATGGGGCGGCCTAGGTGAGGGGCCTGTCTGGTTTGCAGGCCGGCCATGCAACCTGGCAACCCAAGTGGAGGCCCTGGAATCTGGGATTTATTTATCTTCTACAATTGAAACTTTGAGCCTGGAGTGGAGCCAAGCTTCCTGCTCACTTCGTGGCGTCAGCCATTTATGTTGGGATTTATTTATCTTCTATAATTAAAACTTTGTAGCCTTGAGTGGAGGCCTAAGCCCACCAGGATGTGTGGAAAGCCTGGCTTCCTCCATTGCCAGGGAAACCCAAGCCTTCCTCCTGCTCTCTCAGTAGCCCAGCCATCTTGGTTGGGGTTAATTTGCATACTCGCTCCTGCTTAGCTGGTAGGCATGGCTGGTGGGTGTTGTGGAGATGGTTAATTTGTATATTACTCTTTTATTAGATAGGATATAAGTAAATATATAAATACAGACTACATACATACACACACATATACAACATCTGTTTCCAAAGCTCTTTGCTGAGCAAAGGGGAGAAAAATAGAAAGAAAGAAAAAAAAAACGTTTTGAAGGGGATAAAGGAAAGGTTCCTCTTAGCCCCTGGTACCCATTCAGAAATGAGAAACCAAATTTACCAAAAGGGCCAGAGCACAGCTTTGCTGTCTCCAGAGCACATCAGATCTAATATCTCCACCTTCAAAATGATGAGCCCTGGAGGCCTATTGACACCCACAGAGATTGCTCCAGACCCTCCCTCCTCTCCCCATTCCCTTCCCCAGCAATCCTAAACCTCTTCCCGCCTCATCTCCATGCCCAAACACCAGGTAGGAGCAAGCTAACCATCACAAGCAAGTGAGTACACAGCGCTCTCCACATCTGAGTGGCAGCAATGTGAATAACAAGGGCGAAAGGGAACACAGACACTTTCTACTGGGAGGGAGGGGTCACGTTTGGACTCGGCTATGTTGAGGGAATATTACTCATCACAGCGCTCAAGGGCACTCATGAGGCCATTAGGTGGAATCCATTTATTACTTGTTCCAAAAAACATTTGAGAGATCTTACAAAAAATGTATATAATACACTTATAAATAGACTAGGTATTAGAACTGGGTACCCAAGTGCAAAAACTATGAACCATGACCCCCTATTTCCCATGATAATTTAAGAGGGATCACAGGCCTAAATGTAAAAAGGAAAACATAAATGTAAAAAGGAAAATCTTCTGGAATAAAAAAGGAAGTGAATCTTCACAATTTATGGTAAGCAACAGCTTCTTAGGCTAAAAGGAGCAATTACCATGTCAAAATTGAATAACTAGATTATACCAAAATGTAAACCTCTTGCTCATAAAAAGACAACGTTCATGAAATACAGAAGAAATCCACAAACTGATATATAATATTTGACAAACATGTATCTGACCAAAAATTAGTATCTAGAATATGTAAAGAACTCCCCTACCTCAAGAATTAAAAAAACAAAAACAAAAAAACACCTCAATGTGGATTGACTTGGACAGACACTTCACAAAGGAAGAGTTGTTTAAAGATGCTCAGTATCTTATCCATCAGGGAGTTACAAATTAACGCAACAATGAGATACTGCTCCCCACATGAGTGGCTAAAATTTAAATCAGACTGACGGCCTTCAAGGTTTGGAGGGCACAGAACAAACAACCTAAACTCAGACATGGTGGTTGATGATACAATCAGTTTGGGGAAAGGTCTGACAGTTTCTAGTAAAACTAAACATGCACGTTCCCTTTGGCCCAGAAATTCCACTTGTAGGTATGTAGCCAAGAGCTCTGAGAGCCTTCGCACAGAGAGACTCACACAAAACATCCATGGCAGCTCCCATTGCTCAACCGAGGTATGTTCCTACAGTAGAACACCCACCAACAAAATAAAGAACAAATTCTGAAACACACAGGAGTGTGCACAAATCTTTAAAACACTGTGCTGAGTAAGCAATTATATAAGAGTACATGTGTGATTCCATTTATATGAAGTTCTAAAATAGGCAAAACTAATTATGGTGCAAAAAAAAAAATCAGAACGGTAGTTGCCTCTGAAGTTGTGGGGAAGGAATAAGAACCATGAAGGAACTTGCTGGGTTGATGGGAATATTCTGTATCTTGATAAGTATTTGTGCTACACAAGTGTATCTATTTGTTGATTGAATGGTACATGTGAGGTGTGTGCACTTTGTTGAATGTAAAATTTACCTCAAAAACAAACAAATAACCAAATACTGATGTGCACACTAAAATGTATATCGGTAAAGTGCATAGATATTTGCAATTTACTTTGAAATATATTAAAAAATTGATGTAACTGTCTAATAATGAAAGTACAGGAAAAGGTTAACTATAGAATCCAGATGGTGGGTATACGAATGTTAACTATAAAATTATTTCATCTAGGAACTAAGGCACTGGGAAGGCACTTGAACATTCTATATTGGCCCCTCTTGCCCTTTTCTCACAATACAATAACCCACAGCTGTTGCCTAAGTTTTCTGTTCATGTTGAGATTGAAGCCTTGTGGTGGCTGATACCATGGATCTGTCTCTCGCCCAATGGTGTGGGCTAGACCCTCCCTGGAGAAGAAACCTGAGTCCCCCGAGATGTGTGACCAGTGCCAGGGTGTGGGAACCACTTTTCACGTTACCTTGCGATTCAGGGTCACCGGTTCAGGGTTCGGGTTTCTGGAGAAGGCTGCACACAAATGAATAAAGAGACTCAGGAAAACATTAATTTGGAAAATGGGGGCCAGGCAGTAGTTCAACTCTAGTGGCAGAACTACTCTCGCTCTGGCTTCACCACTCCTTTTATTAAGATTAAAATCATAAGATACAGCTGTATCCCCCAGGCGAGAAACACCAGTAAAAATCAATCAGTAGATCTTAGGACTCACAGGCGGGGCTGCTTCAACCACCAACATCCCAGTAACCAGCTCCAACCCCTCAGAGCAATCAAGGTTGACCAGCCCTGCAGACTCCCCGTCCACAGCTCTCTATTATTAAAACACTGATTGGATTCTGGCACTGGGGCCCTGCCAGCAGGCGAGGGGGAACCCATTGCAGATGCTGAGTGTGGAGGCCCTGGGGGCATAGGCTACCAGGAAACAGAACTGAACCTCACATCACCCTGCTTGGCCCCAGAGGATGGCTGGTTAGCCAGAGATGGGTAATATTCCTCAGGGAAGGAACAACCTAAGACAGGCACAGTTGCAGAGGGGCCATCCGGAGTGAACTTGGGGTCCACAGATGAGGGGCAGAGAACCTCTGTCCCCGAAGCTTACAGGGGCCTGATCCCTCACCCCTTCTGAGGGAGTTCTACAATCCCCATGGCTGCCTCACTTCCCACACCCAGCACAGACTGGAACTCAGGTAACAGAGACTTGGCTGACAACAGTTGCCCTATATCCAAAGCCAGCCTAGCACCAGGAATGCTTAGGGCCTACTCAAGAATGCAAGCAATCCTTTCCATTAATATTTACACAGTAAACTAAGATGGTTGTTAGAGTATTAAATTTGACAGTAAAATAGTAATCAAGTTTTCAGATTAATTTAAATTCACTAATGGAAATAAGTGAATATTCAAGAAAATTTAATTGTACTTGACAAAAAGCTGTTCCTAAAGTATTAATAAAATTTCTATTGGTATTTCATCTAATGGTAAAATGGCTTAACATGCAATGAACCTAAAGTAGTCATATTTCTGTGCAAAAAATTAAAACTTAAAGTTATCAAGACTGCATTATAAAATTTCCTAAAGCCCCCATTAATCAAAATAAAAGGAGGATGGTAGTGTAATATCATGTAAGAAAAAAATCTTGTAAGTACACCCAGAAAATTTTTACTTCAGGAAATTAATTTTTATTTGTAATACTAACAGCATGGTGTCAAAATAAGCCAAATACTAACAGCATGGTGTCAGAATAAGCCAGAGGAAAATCATCTGGGCAAAAATAAAAAGGATCCCAAGTCAAATTTATAGAAAAGATTTTTTTATTAACTTTTGGTTGAGAATATGTTTGTATATTTTCAGAAAACAACTCCAAGACCATGTGGATTCCTGCAACAGAGAGGAGTTGACAGGTCTGCTCCAACCACAAAGACAAGAGGAGAGATAGTCCAGAGATGGAAGACGTTGATGACACCTTGCATGGTACCAGTCAGCAGCTATGCGTTGCTGCAGGTTACCCAGGACCAAACAACAGAGGGTTGGACCTGTATTGCCAACATTTGTCCACCATCCAGACACCATTGCTGACATGCACACAAGGAACAGTTTGACATTGAAACTGGGTCTCAGAACTGTTGGTCATTGAAATTGGGTCTCAAACATTTCTTGTGCTCATATGTTTATTTCCAGTCTGCAGAGGCAACATTTATTTTTAAGAAAGAATATGGGGGAAATAAAAATAGATACAGAGGCAAGGAAGCATGGAACAGATTGTCAGACTACAACAGAAGGGCAGAGGAGATTGGGGGAGGGGGGTGCTGCAAGAGATCAACCGAAGGACTTGTATGCATACATAAAATCATAACCATAAGACACAAGACACTAAAGGTGGGGCAGGAGAGGGCATGTGCTGGGGGGTTGGGAAGGCTGGGGGGAGGTCAAGTGGGAAAAAAAGGAAACATATGTACTACTATTTGTAATAAACAATAAAAAAACCAAAAAATTATTTCATCTTTTCTAGATATTTAAAATTTTTATAGTGAAATGTTGGGAAAAATAATGGTATCAAGACAGATAGACACTTGAATATCTATAAGAAATATTCTATCACTTGTCTCACTGATCTGCTTTAATGTATCTTGCTAAATCCATTACTCTCTGAACATGTACCATATACCATGTACCATACAGAATGATAATAATAGCTCTCTTATACCATATTTTAACTAAGATGCATAACTTTTTTCCACATTTTGGTATTCTGAAATCAGAATGGGCTTTATAATCTATGGAAGATCATAATTGGTAGAATTTTTTTCTCAATGGAACATAGAAAAATAGTGTTTCTTAAAATTAATGGCATGCTAGATTTAATAAAACACAGTGCTTCATGTTTCAAACTATTTTAATCTTGTTTGGGCCTCACAATATCATATTTTGGTAAGATGGGTAGTTATCCCTATTCCAAATATAAAATTGAGGTTCAGAAAGTTTAAATGTACCCCTTCTCCAAAATCCTCAGCTAGACTATGATGAAGTCATAACTTTAATCTGAGCTCTCTAAATTTGAAATATTCTGTTTTCTCCCAATGTCACATAAAATATTTAGAGAATGAAAGCTCCTTGGAGACAGGGACTTTGTTTTATTCACTACTATAGCACCAGGGTATAGAACATAGAGAGTATTTAATAAATATTTACTGAAGGAATAAATATTACAGAAGAGAATAAAAGGTCAGAGGGGAAGGACCATGGGCTATAGTGAGGTAGAAAGCTTATGACTGTCTTGCCATCTCTTATCTGCTTTGATGCACTTCTCATTAATTACTCAAATAGCACATACTCTAAATGCCATCCTCAGGCTAAACTAAATATATCTGCTCCTTAATGACTTGAGAGGCAATCATATCTAATAAAAGAGTAATATGCAAATTGACCATACCTCCAATCAAGCCATGCCCACCAGCCAGGCCCACCAGCCAATCAGGAGCAAATAAATCCCAACCAAGATGGCTGTGGCCACTGAGAGCAAGAGGGAGGCTTGGGTTTCCCTGGCAATGGAAGAAGCCAAGCTTTCTGCCTGCCATTGCCAGCCTAGGCCTCCACTCAATGCTATAAAGTTTCAATTATAAAAGATATATCCCAACAAAAATGGCGGCAGCCACGGAGCTGTAGAAAGCAGAGGCTAGGGTTGCCCGGGCAATGGAGGAAGCCAAGCTTCTGCAGCCCTAGCACCTAGGCCTCTACTCTAGGCTACAAAGTTTCAATTATAGAAGGTAAATGTCCCAAGAGAAATGGCTGTCACCATGGAGCGAGCAGAAGGCTTGGGATTGGGCCTGAATGGGCAGCCAGATATCCCTCGAAGAGTCCCAGATTGAAGAGGGTGCAGGCTGGGCTGAGGGACATCCCCTACCTCCTGTGTACTCACATTTGCATGAGAAGACCTGGATGTAAATCCCTTATTTTAACCACCTATTAGCATAAAACTTTGGGAGAAATTACTTAACTGTCCTGAGTTTCAGTATTCTTATCTTCAAAATTGGAAATAAAACCTACCAGATTGCATCACTGTGAGGTTTAAATGAGACCAGATATATACATGCACCTTGCACATAGGCGTTCTGTAATGTTAATTCCTTTCTCTTCCCTATACCATGCTCCACTTCAGTTTGGTTTTGTTACTGTGATTTCAGCTTTTGGTTCTTGAGTTTGTCAAAGAAAGAATTCAAAGCCAAGAGCTCTATTGCCAGAGAAATTCCATTTAGCTTGCAAAGCAGAAGTTCACCCGAAGGGAAGATTCGAGAGAGCTGCCTTGGCCTTTTAGAAAGAGAGTCGCAGAGGCAGAAGTGAGCCAGCTGGCTGTGTGGACTCAGGAAACAAGTTACAGAGGCAAAAGAAGGCCCCTTGAAGGCAGGTTTAGGGGGTTACCCTGCTCACTGCTCCCCTGGTTGCAAACCTCGTGGGAACCTTTCAAGCTTAGGAGAAAGAAAGCAAAGATGATGTGGGTGTGCTCTAGAGACAGAGCAGGCACTGGGTCCTTTGTCTTAAGAATATTTGTCCATTTTCAAAAGGCAGGGATTTTAGGGAAGGCCTCAAGGGAGGATCTCAATAGAATATTCGTCAGCTTTCTAGGTGTGTTCTTTAATATGCTGATTCATAAAAATAAGGGTTTAGAATCAGGGTCCTGGTCTCTACTATTTGGTCAGCTGATCAGTGCATCTGGTCCTGATGTCGGCCATGGTGAGGCTTCATCTGGTTTTGCTGCTTTTCTGAGCCTGGAGCTGAAACACGAATGAGGCCTAGACGCTATCTCTATTTTGACCAGAACTCTGTCTCTGTGGCCAACAATCCCAAAGCTTTGTTCCTAAGATTATTTGATGCTGATCAGGACCTCATTGTCCTGAGGGCTTAATGTTTAAAGGAGTGGTTTGTACAAGGGAGGAGGAGGCAGGTGAGTCAAGGAGCTGGCGGAGGCCAGAGTTTGAATGAGCTATTTGTCTCAGTTTCCCCATTCTACTTTCCCCATTCAAGGCATTTTCCTGGCTTCTGACTATCCTGCCTCAGTTTCCTTTTTGCAATTCTCATTTCCTACCCCCACAAGATTGTGGATTTCTAAAAGAACTCCATTTGGCCCAGCTGAGTGGCTCCGTTGATTGGAGCATTGTTTCATACAACAAAAAGGTTGGAGGTTCAATTCCTGGTCAGGGCACTTACATAGGTTGTGGGTTTGATCCCTGGTGCAGGTACATATGGGAAGCAACCAACCAATGTTTCTCTCTCAAAACCATATCTCTCTCTCCCCCTACCCTTCCTCTCTCTAAAATCAATGAAAAACAAAAACAAAAACAAAAACAAAAACAAAGCTATTCTTGGGCGAGTGTTTTTTAAAAATAAAATAGCCCGACTAGTGTGGCTCATTGGTTAATAGTTGGCCTATGAACCAGGAGGCCACAGTTCAATTCCCGATCAGGGCACATGCCCAGGTTGTGGCTTGATCCCTGGCAGGGGGCGTGCAGGGGGCAACTGATGGATGATTCTCTTTCATCACTAATGTTTCCATCGCTCTTTCCCTGTCCCTCCTCTCTCCGAAATCAATAAAAACATATTTAAAAATAAATAAATAAATAAAATAGAAGAACCCCGTTTTCATTTATATCCATCTCTAAAGGGCCCAGGAGAGTGCCAGCCACATGCTAAATGCCCTTAAAAATTCTCAGAGTTCCTTCATCCACTCACTTAATTCATAAATACTGATGGTCTCCCTGTTCTGTGCCAGGCCTCCTTCTAGTTGATAAGGATACAGCAATGAACAGCATTAACAAAATTCCGGCCCCCCATGGACAGCACATGAATATATAAGGTATGGTGAGAAGTGCCACGGAGTAAAATAAAGCAGGGAATGGGGATAGGAGGTGGGGGGAGTGGTGGCAGGATGTGACATCTGAGCAGACTTGAAGGAAATGAGGGAAAAGCCACATGCAGCTATCTGGGTTAAATGTGAAGAGCAATATAAATATTTGTAGGAAAAATAAATGAAAAAGAAGTAGACAGAACATTCCAGAATGTGGGAACATTTGACCCAAAAATCTGTAGTATGAGATAGAAAGCTTGCTTGGCTTTGTCTAACCTGAGTAAAGGCCCTAGAATACGAAGACAAGAATTTGTATTTCATGTTGCAGACAGTGTGAACAACCGAGGCTTCTGCGCAAGAGATGACAAAGATCAAAACAGCACTGCAGGAAGCTTGGTCTCAGAGCCACCCAGGCAGGCAGCAGTGAAGGGAAGGGTGGCAGTCCTATCCCCGACAGCTTGAGTTTGACATCACAGTGGGTCTTCTCAAGGAGCATGCTCAGCGAACAGTTGGAGTGAAGAGATGGGTGAGGGCTTGAGATTTGGGGGTTGGGGGGAGTGGGGAGAGGAGAGGGAAAGCCTGTCTAAACCCGGACAGCTGATTATAATCATCTTCCAGGAATCGCAGACTCTGTGAGCAATAAACAGATCTTGTTAGAGTTTTGCTTCTGGCCTGCAAACTGGCGGAGCATTCCTCTTCGGATTTTTCCAAGCTTAGGCCAAGACTAGACAATCCAAGTCAGCAGTAGGGAGAGTTATATGCAAGACCTGACAGGGAGACAGGCCAACAAATTAAGGAGGAGAGGAACCCAGAAAGGTGGGTCAGGGTGTGCTTTGAGAAGCTCAGACCCTCAGGAGATCTGGGAGAACGTGTATTTTCCGCCAGATGCTCGGGCCTCACGGGGGGGGGGGGGGGGGGGGGGGGGGGAGTGGGGGGGGGGGGGTTAAACGCTTGAGATGATTTAGACGCCCTTCAGAGAAGCAGCAGGCCCACGGGCCATCCTGTCTGAGAAAATGCACAGCCCTTCATGTTTGACTGTTGGACACAACACTGATTGCACTGATTGAAAAGAACAAGAGGCATCCCTTGGCCATTGGGAATGACCTTTCATGTACCCAGCAGCCAATAAGAAGGGAGTCTGTGGACAGTGAGCATGAGGTTTGTAAACCACAGTGAGAAAAGTTGCGGGAGGCCGTTGCAGCTTTAGGTGAGCTGCTTGAGTTCTGCTGATGTGCGTAGAGCCGTGTCACCATGGATATCGACCACTGAGAGAAAAGAATGAGAATGCGATTGAAATAAAAGTGGTTCTCACTGACAAAAGCAAAGGGCTGCCATTTTGCCTGGAGTCCTAACCAGGTGGGCTGTGTGCCTATAATTAGCGACTGGCTCCTGGGAGGAAAAGAGACTGGGAGGATGCAAAAAGAGAGGGCCTCCTTTCCTGGAAATGTATGATGTGAGCCCAGGAATCTTTTAGCATGCTGCTTTCATAACCCACAAAAGAATTTTTTAAACCTCTCTAATTCCTCACATATGCTATGTTGTCATCTAAAAGTTTTCATCACAAGATAAGATGATGATGGATGATAATTAGGATAGATATTTCATGACACCGTTTGATGAAATAGGTTTTACTTTCCTAATGACTAAAACACACAAATCTGAAAGAAAGCATGGAAAAGTTTTACAACCCAGTTTTATCCAGTGTTTTGCAAAAAGACTGTTTTTCTTACAACTCATTTCAGTTCACTTTAAGAGAACCAGCATCACTAACTTAGAATATTCAGCTATTCCAAATCCACAAAGGCCAATTATTCCACTTCTGATGCCAAACTTCGCCAGTAACAGAAATATGTATAACATGGACACATAAAGAACTATTTAATATTGAAACTGGGACTCAGAACAGTTGGACATTGAAACTGACACTCAAACATTTTTTGTTCTTATACGTTTGTTTCTAGTATGTAGAGGCAAGATATTTTTGAAGAAAAGAAACAGGGGGGAGTGATTGATATAGAGGCAGGGTGGCCTTGAACAGGCTGTCAAGCTACAGGGGGAAAGCTGGGGTGGATGAGAGGCGGATGCTGGGGGAGATCAACCGAAGGACTTGTATGCATGCATATGAGCATAACCAATGAATGAAAGACACTGGGGCGTGGAGGGGGGCAGGTGGGGACATGTGCTGAGGGGTAAGGGAGGCTGGGGGGAGGATATTGGGGGGAAAAAAGGAAATCATATGTACTACTATTAAATATAAGTTATATTGTAAAAAAAAAAAAGTAAAAAAAATTATATATATATATATATATATATATATATATATATATATATATATTTTTTAAAGAAATATGTATAAGATTGGCAAGGAGGGAAGTCCCATGCATGTAAGGGAACTTCATTAATAACAAATACAGGTGTCTTCAAAAAGCCAATATTACTTTCTTGTTTTTTACTTCCATAGACTTGTATAAAAAAACTAGTGACCCGGTGCATGAATTCATGTACATTGGAAGGAAATTAATTAGAAGGTAGCTGGCGGGGAGGGATTGCACCAGATGGGCCGAACATGCCCTGGAGCCAACCTCCCATGCAGTCTCTCCCTAGCCAACCACACGAGGGGTGATGCTGGGGCTCCAAGGGCATCTGCTGTGTGAGTGGAGTCCCTTTGGCAGGTGGGGTTCCCTTGGCCTGGCCTGTGGGGATGGGGCTGAAACCCGCTCTCTGACATCCCTTGAGGGGTCCCAGAGTGCAAGAGGGCACTCTGCAAAGTTGCTGTTGTTAAAGCAAGTGTTCAGTTAACCAGATTCTGAGCCGACAGTGCCCTATCAATAGCATATGCCATGGCTGAAGGTGTAATTGCATGGCCCCACAAGGAATTGGGCTCCCTCCTCTCTGATTTTGGGGTTCGAGAACTGCCACTGCCAAGTCACTGCAGCTCAGCAGTTCCTGTGTTGAGCATCTTCCCCCTGGTGGTCAGTGCATGTCATAGCGACCAGTCCTTCCTCTGTCCAGTCAATTTGCATATTCGCCTTTTATTATATAGGATAATAATGTTTTCTTACACATTCAAAATAGCACTATCACACCTAACAAAAGTATCTGGTCCATATTAAAAGTTCCCCAAAATTCCCATTATAGGAGGTTTATCCAACCCTGGGTCATACATTATATTTGATTGTTATAGCCCTTGAGTCTCTTTTAATCTAGAACATGCATTCTTAGAAGGATGATATTGTCTCCAAGGAAGGGAAAATTGATTCTTGGGGAACGAAAAAAATTTAACTCTTTTTATACACAAAGCACAGATATCCATATAGTACACAAACATATACACACAGTTAGATTTATTATAATAAATTTAACCAAAATCAACCTCACAGGCCGCTGTGATCATAAATTTCTAACTGGGCAGGCAGTTCATGGTGGATAGCCATGCCCAGGCCTATGACTTGCTGAGGAAAAGGTTTATCGTTTACTTCAGCAAGCCCTGTTCTTTGTTCTTGTGCATCTAGATTAACAACCTTTAAAATGCCTCCTTTTCAGACCCCTCAAGTGAGCACATAATCTTGTTAACTATCCTATGACCCAATCCTCACCTTGCTCTCTCCCACCATCATGGAATCTTCTTTCCGTTCCCTCCTTAATTTCAAATGCATGAAACCGTCGTTCTCCAGAGCATTTGAGAGCTTGCTTCCTGGCAATATCATCAGTTTGGCTTACAAAAATTCTCTACAGGTTTGGATGTTTCTTATGTCGATAATAGTATAACTCTGATTTTAAATTTTCATGGTGGGAAAACAATTAGGAAAAAATGTCTAAAAATGCTTCTGGGGTTGGGGGAATGGGCAATATTAGTTTTTCAAAAAGGTTGAAAAACACTGATCTAGAGCAACCTCTCTTTCTTGACCAAACCAATATTTCAGTGTATGCCCTTGTTCGGTCCAAGGGGAGATTTTCATGGTGTAAGGCAGTGGTCGGCAAACCGTGGCTCATGAGCCACATGCGGCTCTTTGGCCCCTTGAGTGTGGCTCTGCCACAAAATACCACGGCCTGGGCGAGTCTATTTTGAAGAAGTGGCGTTAGAAGAAGTTTAAGTTTAAAAAATGTGGCTCTCAAAAGAAATTTCAATCATTGTGCTATTGATATTTGGCTCTGTTGACTAATGAGTTTGCTGACCACTGGCCTATGGCAATCATATCCTTTTGTACAATGGGCTGAGTGAGGTGGTTGACTTAAAAAAGTGCTATCCAAATACCTCCTTCAAGAAAGTACTGGCTGCCCAGCCGGGAGGAATGTGGCAGCTAAGATTGCTTAGAGTCTTCCTTAGCTTTCCAGCAAAGGGTACATTCCTTTCAGGACATCCCCAGCCAACGACTGAGCAAGGCTGGCAGACAAGCCCAGCTATTTCCATCAGCACAAGAACACTAAGGGGCCAGCCATCTGGGCTCTGGAACTCCCCTGCTGGTCTCGCAGAGACCTTGTGGGTTAGCACCCACTTTGCGGGACCCTGCGAGGGTGACACGACAGCAGCACATAAAGTGCACAGGGCCAGGAGACAGAAATGTTAATGAAGGACAGCTGTTCCTTCAGGGATGTCTTCTAGCTCCCAGAGGAGTAACAGCATGCTGAGATCTTAGATCTGCTGGATCTTCGGAGGACCACACAAGCCAAAGACTGCTTGAGGCAGGGTTAGAACACACAGAACCACCAGTTTATGCTCCTAAAACCAGAGTTCTCCATGTCCTTGAGTGGCAAGAGTAGGAGGGAACAAACAAATTGGCTGACTGAATTGATGAATGCCATCACTAGCTGCAGGCAAAGGCAGCAGTCGGTACAAAACTGCCTTCACGATGCTATTGCAATTCAAAACTTCCCAGGGGCAGATGCCTCCCTCATGCCTCAGAGAGCTGGAATCGATCTGGGAATCATGAAGATAAATGACATTGTGAGGGATGGAAAAAATTCACTCCTGTCCTATCTTAACTTGATTCTCTCCACATCCCTGCTCTCTTACACCAATTTATAACTGATGGGCCACAAACACACTTCCTGGTCAGAATGCACTAGGTCCTGAATTAGTTAAGATTCTGTGGTTGCAAGAAACAGAAATCCACATCAAACCAGCTTAAACAAGCAAACAAATGAACAAGTACTTATTTGAAGGAAAGAAGAATGGAAGAAAGAAGGTTATGATTTATTTGTTCACGCAATGGGGAGTCCAGGAGGAGTAGACTCCAGGGGTTTGCAGGGACTTAGCCATACAGTCAAATTTATCTGTCTGTCTATTTACCTACCTACCTACCTACCTACCTTCCTACCTCTATCCCCGTCTTTCTGCTCTACTTACATTCTCTCCTGCTGCAGATGGGCTTGTTCTACCCTTGCTGTGGAAGGGAAGTGGAGCATGGTTCAGACAATTCCTGGTTCTATCATCTCAGTCTAGTGACATCACCTTTCTTCTCTGAAAGCCTGATACAAAAGTCCCGGAGAAAGACTCCAGTTAGTTCGGCTTGATGCACAAACACATTTCTAGCTTAACACTGTGGCCAAGTTGATGGAGACTAAAGTTGGCCAACTCTAGACCTCCAGCTCGCCCCTGTAGACTGAAGACTGGCTTGGCAGCCCTTAAAACCACAAGGAAGAGGAGTGGATCATTTCTCCCCAATGAAATGCTGGGCCAGAAGAAGACGGGAAAGGAGATGCTGAACAGACATCGTTGACAGGCATTCATTACAGATCCTTTATGTCTTAAGGGTTTGGTTTTGTTTTCCAACAAATGTCTCTGAAAACAGAGGAGACATTACAGTCGCAAAGGAAACACTGTGTTGACAGGAAGAAGAGAAAGCACGCCGAAGGAAGGAGCTGAGTGAGTCAGGCCGGCATTAGAGCTCTTCTGTGGGCCACGTTTGTGACGTCGGATGTTTGCTCTCCGGGAGTCTGACATTCCTATCTGCCACCAGCCTGGAATCCCAGACCCAGGCCTTCCGGCAGAAAGAGCAGTGCCTACCTCACAGGGCTTCTGTGAGAATTCGATGGGCTAACACAAATAAACCAAAGGTACAAAGCCTGATGCACAGAAAGCTTATTTTCTTGTCAGTAAAATATAACTTGGGTATATTCATGTAGCACCCATATTCCCACAACACACTGAGGGCTCTTGGCTGCAAAAACCTGCAACGCTCTGCTTATGGTTCTTTTTCTAACCAGGGGAGAGCCTTTCAGAGTGAATGCCTCCCCCCCCAAAAAAATCAACTCTCAACTGACAGGAGTTAGTGAAGGAATACTCCAGCTGCCTGGTCCCCCAGTGGGGTAATTCTGAGCTCCCCACATGACTGCATTCCAACTGATGCTTTTGAGAACATGCACTTTTGGGGCTTCCTTGCCTTCCCTGACTTATTACTCTCACTCCCCTGCTTGCCTTTCCTGGAATCGGCTCTTAAAACAGACTACTTGTACTTCAATCCTCATCTCAGGATCTGCCTCTGGGGCACCTAAACTAGGACAGGAATTTTACTGACAAATCTGTGAAAGAAAACGCACCAGAATGTTCACCGCCATTGTCCTAAGACTGGTGAGATTGTAAATGATTGCACTTTTTATGATCTATATTTAAAATATTTTCACATAGCAGAAACTGGTTTGGCTCAGTGGATAGAGAGTCGGCCTGAAAGGTCCCAGGTTAAATTAAGATCAAGGGCATGTACTTGGTTGCGGGCACAACCCAGTAGGGGGTGTACAAGAGGCAGCTGATCCCTCTCCTTTCTGCTCTGTAAAAAAAAATCAATAAAATATATCATAAAAAATATTTTCACATATATGTGAATAGGAACTCATTGGATAGCAACCAATTGATTACTGAAACAGTCGTGAATCTTACACCAAATGTCTGGTCTCTGCAGCACCTGACCACCTTTTTCTTCTACCTGACCTCTAACTCAAGGTTCCTAATCAACAAGCCTTACTTTTGCACCGCTAAACCCACTCCTAGCTCCATGCCTCTACTCATGTGTCCCCAGCACTTCCTATTAATCTTACCTCTTCCACCAGCCTCCCTGACTCACTCCAGCCTGTGATGCCCTTGTGTGTCCATTTCTTCTGTGTATCATTTAATTGACATGATCAGTTCTTCCCGAATTACATCATTTTAAAGAGATACATATACAAAATACTACTTTAGTATGGGTCTCTTGACTTCCTAGAATATTTATACTTTTAAAAATATATATATTTTATTGATTTTTTTACAGAGAAGAAGGGAGAGAGATAGAAAGTTAGAAACATCGATGAGAGAGAAACATCAATCAGCTACCTCCTGCACACCCCCTACTGGGGATGTGCCCACAACCAAGGTACATGCCCTTGATCAAAATCGAACCTGGGACCTTTCAGTCCACAGGCCGACGCTCTATCCACTGAGCCAAACCGGTTTTGGCCTAGAATATTTATACTTTCAACACAAAAGTGGTATTAGACCAATTCAAGATAAACTACCCCTGACCCCAAATTATTGATGGTATCTGAGCTGCATCTGCTGTTTGCCTTTAACAAAAGGTCCGTTGAGCAGGAGAGCGCGATGGGAGAAGAGAAAGCGAGCCCCAGAAGCTGGCTCTGAGGCACTCGCTCCAACAGCCATAAATGATCTTTTCATGAGGACGCAGCCCGTAGGGAGAGAAGGAAAGACGAAAAGCATTCTAGACTTAGGAGCGGCCTAGCGGCTCCCCCTCTGTCTGATTCCGTTATCAGAACGGCTTTCTTGAGGCTGTGCCTCTTGTGAGTTAGGAGTCTCTGCCCCCACCGGGGCTTCGTGCTAAAGGCAAGACGCAGCTGCCAGGGCTCCAGGGGTTCCCCAGCCGCCGGCCGCGGGGAAATAAAGCACCATGTCCTGCAGGAGAGCTCGCGGCCTTCTCTTCACCGGGGCTGTGCTCCCCGTGGCCGGGATGAAGGATCCCAGGGGCGAGCTCGCACTGCTTCCCGAGCCTGTGGCACGAGCTGGACATTGAGTCTTCCTGCGCCCAGCTCCCGGCGCAGCTGTCCCTTCCCTTCTAAAGTGATTACCGCCGAAACCGTCTGGCTCAGTGGATAGAGCTTTGGTCTGCGGACTGTAAAGGTCCCGGGTTTGATTCCGGTCAAGGGCATGTACCTTGGCTATGGGCAAATCCCCACTGGGGGGTGTACTGCAGGCAGCTGATTGATGCTTCTCTCTCATCATGGATGTTTCTAACTCTGTATCCCTCTCCCTTCCTCTCTGTAAAAAATCAATAAAATATACTTAAAAAATAAAGTGGTTACAGGTGTTTGGATAGCACATGCACACTCCACCTTCAGGAGAGACTTTCCCCACGGAGGGCACTGGCTCACCACCGGAGCAGAGACTGAACTTCCGTGGAGAGAGGGGCTGTGTGGCCTTGACGCCGCAGACGAGTTGGGACTACCACAGGCCTGTGAGCTTCCCCCTCTGTTGTAAAGGGGCTGTGGTTCATACATAATGATTGGTTGAACTGCTTGTGATGGTGCGATCTTAGTTTTTTTTTTAAATACATTTTATTGATTTTTTTTTTTAACAGAGAGGAAGGGAGAGGGATAGAGAGTCAGAAACATCAATGAGAGAGAAATATGGATCATCTGCCTCCTGCACAACCCCTACTGGGATGTACCCGCAAACAAGGTTCATGCCCTTGACCGGAATTGAACCCAGGACCTTTCAGTCCGCAGGCCGACGCTCTATCCACTGAGCCAAACCAGTTTTGGGAATCTAAGCTTTATCTGCCCCAGAGGAAGCCGGAGCCGGAGAGAACTGGGCTGTGAACCTCATGCGTACTGTGAAGTGATGGGAAGGCAGCAAACGGGACACAACCTCTACTTCATTAGAGACTGAGGCTGCAAGGAGACCAGGAGCCTCACCTCCTACCCCGGTCCCAACCTATAAATAACAGGCTATGCTTCAAATCCCCGCAGAGGCATGCGTGATCCCACAGCAGAGCGGGAGGGAGAACGTGAGAAGTGACCGAGTTCTTGCTGATGTATTGACAGGCATCCCTCTCTCCACATTCTTTCTCCCTTGCCCATTTCAGCCTAGGTATTAGCCAGCAAATAGGAGAAATGAAGAAGCCCGCACTTTCTGTTGGCCGTACCGTGTATTCAGAAATCTTTATTAGTCTAAAATCACCAGCTGCTAAAAATCAAATTTCGTTCTGACCTCAGAATAAACGAATGAATACATGAATGCCTTGTGACTCCTATTTTGGTATTTGAACAGTTAATATATTTTTTAAAAGGTACAGCCAGCCTGCCAAAACTTGTTTGGCTCAGTGGATAGAGAGTCAGCCTGCGGACCGAAGGGTCCCAGGTTCGACTCCGGTCAAGGGCATGCACCTTGGTTGCAGGCACATCCCCGGTGGGGGGTGTGCAGGAGGCAGCTGATCCATGTTTCTTTCTCATCGATGTTTCTAGTTTTCTGTCCCTCTCCCTTCTTCTCTGTAAAAAAAAATCAATAAAATATAAAAAGAAATGGAATGTAAACATATATTAAAAAAAAAAAAGTATAGCCAGCCCTTAGAAGAGATACAAGCTGCCCAGCATCACGTGTCTGCAATTGTCCCTGCGAAAACAGCAGTAAGAATCTGTCCGGATGGACGGGACCGTGTGCATTTGCTCTAGGGAGGCCTCCTGCTAATAAAACTACACCTAAGTGAATAAGTAAATGAATGCCATGTATGAGGAGGGTCTTCAGTGTGCCAGGAGGTGGGGAGTTAGAAAACAGTGTGCCCGCTGGGCCCATGCTCTCCAGCGCCCGCTCTCTCTGGAGCCTGGCGCGGGCTCCTGACGCGGGTGTTCGCGTGTCTTTTTAGAGAGAAGGACGCTGAGCCCTAGGAAAGTGCAGTTGCCCATGATCACACAGCTTGAAAACGAAGACTTAAAACCAAGTCCGTCGGAACCCAGAGCCTGGTATTTTATGGCCTCTCTGGTTTTTGCTCCCACTCTGGCTTCTGTGGCTCATCTCTTCTCCTTTCTCTCTGTGTCTCTGTCTCTCTTCTCTCTGTCTCCCTTCTCTCTCCCCCATCGCCTGCCTCCTGCCACATATGTTTATCTAGGCATAGCTTTCTCCACATCCGTCAAGGGTCCATGGTTTAGAGAAGTTTCCTTTGCCAGGCAGATTTGCCAGCCCCAGATCCCAAGACCAAGCAGGTGTCTGATATCCGGCCCCCCCGGCCGCTGCCTGAGGCCACTGAGCAGCCGCTGACGGCATCCCAGACGCACAGGCTCCGCCTTGAGCTGGGGCTGTCCGAGCGCATGGTCACTTGGACTTGAAAACAGCAATTATTAATTTTAGGAGCAGCGTTAAGAAACAGCTGCCCGTAGATTTCGCTGGCCAGTTTGTCTGAACATGTGCTATCCATGTAAATATTTACAGCAGGAGTTTGCCTGGCTCTTCTGTAGAAACACTCTTTCTGCTCCAGAAATTGTGAAGATCAGTTCTCCCTCCCCACGCACAGACCTATACAACTGCCACTGGCTAGCATTTTGAGTGAGGACTCCACACAAAATACATGCTAAGTGGCTTAAACACAGTATCTTTTTAAAAAATATATGTTTTTTATTGATTTTTTACAGAGAGGAAGGGAGAGGGATAGAGAGTCAGAAACATGGATGAGACAGAAACATCGATCAGCTGCCCTCCTGCACACACCTCCCACTGGGGATGTGCCCGAAACCAAGGTCCATGCTCTTGACTGGAATAGAACCTGAGACCCTTCAGTCCGCAAGCCAACGCTCTATCCATTGAGCCACGCTCTCTTATTTAAACAAAGATTCTAGGGCTAAACAAGGGCCACATGTCACTTCCTAGGACACGGCAGAGCCAGCTCTCCAATACAGGGGGCCTCACGTCAGGGCGTAAGCTCTCAACCCTTCTGCTCCTAGGGACAAGTGCCCGGCCATTCCCACCAGAGACCAAGATGAAACAACTCAGCAAGGTACTCGGGATCCAGCAGCCAGTATGTTTACACATAACAAAAACAAGCAGGATATTGCCCTGATCAGTTTGGCTCAGTGGATAGAGTGTCGGCCCGCGGACTGAAAGATCCCAAGTTCGATTCCCGTCAAGGGCATGTGCCTTTGTTGCGGGCACATCACCAGTAGGAGGTGTGCAGGAGGCAGCTGATCCATGTTTCTAACTCAATCCCTCTGCCTTCATCTCTGTAAAAAATCAATAGAAAAAATATATATATTTTTAAAAAAAAAACAGGCAGGATGCAAACCTGATATGACACTCTCAAGTCCAACAGCAAATTTCCTAAGAGCAACCCTTCAATGTGTGTGCGATGTTTTTGAAAAGAGCTTGGAGGGAAGTGGAAACCATACTGCATGCTCTGACGGGCAGCCTTCCAGAGAGCACAATTACTCTCTGAAAAGCAGAGCTGAGACCGAGGTCTGGGGAGGGAGGGGGAAATCCAAGAAGTCAGTGGCCGAGTGGGTTTAAAGTGTGTTATGTGCATCTAGAGATAAAGGAGTCAGAGGGGCCAGGCCAAGACTGCTGGCCCACGTGGCAGTCACCCCGGCCCCAGCGGAGCAGCTGCTGCCACGGGAATGGCACGGAGACTGAGAAGTCAGTGATTAGCCGCTGAGACCAGAGGGCCCTCCAACGCTGAGACCTTCCCTGGGTTTGTTTAGTTTTCCTATAAATCACTTATTTAATAAACCGACGTTCTTAGGATAGCACATCCTATAATAATTTATGATTAGAGACTTGAGAGAGAAAACATGAAATTTGTACACAAAATAAATCTCCCAAATTGTTTTCTTTAGATATCTGACTTCGTGTGGGAGACCAATGCCAAGATTCACTCCTTTTTTTTTTTTTAATCCTCACCCAAGAATATTTTTCCCATTGATTTTTTTTTTCTTCCAGAGAGAACAGAGCGGAAGACAGAGGGGGAGAGAGAGAGAAAAAGAGAGAGGGAGAGAGGAACATCAAAGTGAGAGAGACACATTGATTGGTTGCCTCCCATTCGCACCCTGATGGGGGCCAGGGGTCAAGTCTACAACCAAGATACATGTCCGGACCAGGAACGGAACCCTCCACTGTTGGGTCCGTGGGCCAATGCTCTAACCACTGAGCAACCAGCCAGGGTGCCAAGACTCACTCTTGAAGGGTCGTCCTAGCTTTAGCTGTTTTTAAATGACTCTGAATCCCAGTCCAATCAGCAATGGTGTGGTCTCCCCCACTGAAATGCTACTCTGCATTTTGTCTTTAAGATGTATTCAATAGTTTTGGAAGAATGCAGAGCTAGGGAGTTCAGTGGCTTGGTGGGAAAGTCACAAGAACTTGACCCTCTTCAATATCTGTTCCTCAAATATGTTTTTCCCACACGAGGACATTTATTGTGCTAACTCAGTTTCCGCCAGTAATCATACCTCTTAGTTGGAATGCTTCATGGAGCGGCAAAAAGCTATAAGGCTTTCTCAGAAAAAAAAAAAAAAAAAGAGTTGTACTACATGTGCCCTTTAAGGGTTATTTGATTGCATTTATCTTTCTCTAAAACAAAAAATCTTTTTTTTTTTTTTTTTTTTTTACATTTTTTTTTATTTTTTTTTTGCAGTATAATAGTAGTACATGTTTTCCTTTCCCCCTCCCCCTTATCCTCCCCCCAGCCTCCCCCACCCCCCAGCACATATCCCCAGCTTCCCCCCTCCCCGCCCCAGTGTCTTTCATTCATTGGTTATGTTCATATGCATGCATACAAGTCCTTCCGTTGATCTCCCCCCGCATCTGCCTCCCATCCACCCAAGCCTCCCCCTGTAGCTTGACAGCCTGTTCAAGGCCATCCTGCCTCTATATCAATCACTCTCCCCTGTTTCTTTTCTTCAAAAATATCTTGCCTCTGCATACTAGAAATAAATGTATAAGAACAAAAAGTGTTTCAGTCTCGGTTTCAATGTCCAACTTTTCTGAGTCCCAGTTTCAGTGTCAAATTATTCATTTTGTGTATAAGTCAGCAATGGTATCCAGATGGTGGACATATCGTGTCAATGCATGATCCATCCTCTCTGGTTTGGTCCTGGGCTGCCTGCAGACATGCACAGCTGCTGACTGCTAGTATGGCAAGGTGTCGTCAGTGTCCCCCATCTCTGGACCGTCCTCATGACTGGAACAGATCCATCAGTTCCTCACCGTCGCAGGAACCCACATGGTCTTGGAGTTGTTCTCTGAAAACACACAAACACATTCTCGACCAAAAGTTAACAAAGGGATCCTCTATGCAAAATAGACTTGGGATTCTTTTTAATTTTTGCCTAAATGATTTTCCTTTGGCTTATTTTGACACCATGTGTGTTTTTTCATGGGTGTCCTGCTATTGTTTTTACAAATGGAATTTACTTTACTGGAGTAAGAATTTTCTAGATGTATTTTACTTACTCGATATTTTTTTTTGTCCCTTTCATGATATTACCCCGCTGTCCCCTCCCCTTTTTTGATTAATGGGGACTTTTGGAAATTTTCTATTGCAGTCTTGATAATTTTAAATTTTAATTTTTGCACACAAAGTGACTGCTTTAGGTTCTTTGGATGTTAGGCAATTTTACAGAGAGATGAACTACTAATAGATTTTTCAGTTAATGTTTTAGGAAAAGCTTTTTGTCCAGTACACTATAATTTTCTTGAGTATTCTCATATTTCACTTGGCCAATTTAAATTAATCTGAAAACTTGATTACTATTTTCCTGTCAATTTTAATACTCAAGCAGAAATCTTAGTTTACCCTGTGAATACTAGTGGAAAGGAATATTTGCAATTTTGAGTAGGTCCCGAGCATTCCTGGTAATAGACTGAATTTAGATATAGAGCAGCTATTGCTGGCCGAGTCTCTGTCTGCCGCCTGGGTCCCCGTATGAGTTGTGTGTGGGAGGCGAAGCAGCCGTGGGGGTAGGAGACCTCCCTTAGGAGGGTTGAGAATTCAAACCCCTGCAAGGTTTGTGGATGAGGGTCTGTGCCCCACCTCTGTTGACCTTTTAGTTCTCTCCTGTTGGCCCCTCTGCGACTGTGCCTGTCTTAGGTTGTTCCTTCCCTGAGGAATCTTACCCGTCTCTGGCTAACCAGCCATCCTCCGGGGCCAAACAGGGTGATGTGAGGTTCAGTTCTGTCTCCTTTGTAGTCTATGCCCCCCTGTGGCCTCCACATCCAGTACCTGCCTTGGGGTCCCCTCGCCTGCTGGCGGGGTCCCGGTACTGATCACATATCTCGGGGGACCCAGGTTTCTTCTCCAGAGAGGGCCCAGCTCACACCATTGGTCGAGATACAGATCCATGGTGCCAGCTGCCCAAAGGCTTCAGCCACAGCTCGAACTGAAAACTCTGGCATCAGCTGTGTGTATTTGGATAGTAACAAGAAGGTCCCTCTTGGCAGAAAGGGCAAGAAGGGCCAATATAGAATGCTCGGATGCCTTCCCAGTGCCTTAATTCCTTCTGAAAGGGATTAATTTCTTTCCTATTCTTTTTTAAGTTGCTGCCCAACATTCAAAGAATTAGTTTGTAAGTTTATTTGGGATAATTGTATAATATGCTGTTGTCAAATATCCAATATTATAATGACATTGTAGAATAATATCATGTAAGGGTATTATGGTGTCATGGGAGGTTAAGCAGGGCCTAGCCTAAGGACTGGTCTCCATAGGATATGACAAGCTCTAGGCCATGTCAATTCAATGTCAGACTAGCTGCCATTTTTTTTATGATTTTATATAAACTTTGTCAGGGATGTAAAAACACAAATCACTTACCTCAGTTCAAGAGTTCAAGTATATTGACTTTTCCACTTACTCTCACCACCTGCCACTTACCCTGAGGTTTGACATTCTGATGGACTTTTCTCAGTCTCTGGATCTATTATTGTTCATCAGTCTATGTCATTGATTGTATTCCTCAAATGAGTGAGATCATGTGATATTTGTCTTTCTCTGCCTGGCTAATTTCACTTAGCATAATGCTCTCCAAATCCATCCATGTTGTTACAAATGGTAGGAGCTCCTTCTTTTTTTCCGCGGCGTAGTATTCCATTGTGTAAATGTACCATAGTTTTTTGATCCACTCATCTGCTGATGGGCACTTCGGCTGTTTCCAAATCTTAGCTATGGTAAATTGTGCTGCTATGAACATAGGGGTACATATATCCTTTCTAATTCGCCTTTCTAATTTCTTGGGGTATATTCCTAGAAGTGGGATCACTGGGTCGAATGGGAGCTCCATTTTTAGTTTTTTGAGGAATCTCCATACTGTTCTCCACAGTGGCTGTACTAGTCTACAATCCCACCAGCAGTGCACAAGAGTTCCTTTTTCTCCGCATCCTCGCCAGCACTTGTCGTTTGTTGATTTGTTGATGTAAGCCATTCTGATAGGTGTGAGATGGTATCGCATAGTCGTTTTGATTTGCATCTCTCGGATAATTAGTGACTTTGAGCAAGTTTTCATGTGTCTCTGGGCCTTCCTTTTGTCTTCTTTCGTGAAGATTCTATTTAGGTCTGTTGCCAATTTTTTTTATTGGATCATTTGTCCTCCTTTTATTGAGTTGGGTGAGTTGCCTGTAGATGCTTGAGATTAAACCTTTATCACTGATAACATTTGCAAATATGTTCTCCCATACAGTGGGTTTTCTTGTTGTTTTGTTGATGGTTTCTTTAGCTGTGCAAAAGCTTTTGATTTTGATGTAGTCCCATTTGTTTATTTTCTCTTTAGCTTCCATTGCCCTCGGAGCGGTATCATCAAAGAAGTTCTTTTGGCATATGTCTGAGATTTTTCTTCCTGTAGATTCCTCTAATATTTTTATGGTTTCCTGTCTTACGTTTAAGTCCTGTATCCATTTTGAGTTTATTTTTGTGTATGGTGTAAGTTGGTGCTCCAGTTTCATTTTTTTGCATGTATCTGTCCAATTTTCCCAACACCATTTGTTGAAGAGACTGTCTTGACTCCATTTTATGTTCCTGCCTCCTTTGTCAAATATTAATTAAAACAAAAAATCTTGCTAGAACTTGCAATGTTCTAACACAGACTGGTACAGCGCAGTCAGGCAATGGCAAGCAGCAAGTGATGACTTTGAGAAGTATTAGCATACATTCCAGAGCATTCCAAACACATAAAGAATAAACTTAGCAGGGACAGGCATCCCATGAGACCCAAGTGCAAGACACAAACACTTTACGTTGCTATCGCACACAGAAAAAGAGCAGAAACTGGGGGCCCAGATGAAGTGTTCGCGGGAGATCCGTGGGAGAGAGGGCAGACCCTCCCGGAAAGACACTCCTCAGAAGGATACGCCCTGCACTCTGAGCGTTTTTGAGCTTGCAGTGGAATTTCAAAGCCATCCAGAAACAACAGATGTTTGAACCCAAACGACTCAACTTCTGATGCCAGAATGAGGGCTCTGAAGAGGAACGTCGGAGCGCAGCATATGAAGAGCAAGTTCAGTGCCTCTCCTCCAGGCCGAGTTGAAAGAGATTTATTCCGTGGCTGGCTGACCTATCCTTTTATCTGTGCCCATTTGTATTCGAGGCGATAAAAATTTCTGTCAGATGGAAATATTAATAACGAAAGTGCAGGTCTCTGTTCTGGGTCTGACTTCAATCTCCTTCCTCCCCTCTTTGAGCGCTCTGCCTCTCAGATGAATTATAGTAACAGGAGGAGGACTCTTCTGAGCATGATTAACGCCCAGACCCTCACATGTGAAAACCAGCAACAGGTCACAGTTGAACCACACGGCACAGCATTATCTAGTTTATTTAAACGCTGTAATCAGCACACCAGATATTTCAAGCAAGCAAACAAAAACCAGCCAACACCAGCTCCCACAACAGTAAGCAAGCAGACTCAACTTTGCAAGCTCCCTTTTTTTCAGATAAATGGCAAACCTCGGCTTCACTTGGCTTAAAGGGTACATCAAGGTTGTTGCTTCATTCTAAAACAAGGTGTTTTTTTTATTATTATTATTAGTTTGTCAGATTAACTACCCATTGCTGGAAGCCAATCAGTGTTTTGATCGTGGAGAGCTGTGGACAGGGAGTTTGGAGGGCTGGTCAACCTTGATTGCTCTGAGGGGTCGGAGCTGGTTACTGGGATGTTGAAGCAACCCCACTGTTAGTCCTAAGAAAATCTACTGATTGGCTTTTACTGGTCTTTCTGGCCTGGGGGATACAGGTGTATCTTATGATTTTCCTATATAATAAAAGAGAAACATGCAAATTTGACTGTACCCTGGCTCCTAATTGGCTATGCTACCAGCCAATCAGGAGTGGGGGCAGAGTCAAGTGGTGTGAGTGCCGGGTCCGGGAGTGGAGACGAAACGGCAGTGGCAGGGAACACCCAGCCCCCAGACGCTGTGAGGGGAAGTGGCGGCAGCAGTAGCGGTGGTGGTGGCGGTGGCAAGGAGCGCCTGGCCCCTGGGTGCTGTTAGCAGAAGTGGCAGGGTGATCGCAGGCAGCCGGGGCTGAGCTGAGCAGGGCGATGGCTGGGTGCCTAAGGCCTAAAGCTTTAGGCCTTGTGCAGGCTGGGGGTGAGCCATCAGTTGGACATCCCCTGAGGGCTCCCAGTATGTGAGAGGGGGCAGGTCGGGTTGAGGGACCACCCACTCCCAGTGCACGAATTTCGTGCACCGGGCCCCTAGTAATCTTAATAAAAGGAATGGTGAAGCCAGAGTGAGTACTGGTCTGCCACTAGAGTTGAACTACCGCCTGGCCCCCATTTTCCAAATTAATATTTTTCTGAGTCTCTTTATTCATTTGTGTGCGGCCTTCTCCAGAAACCCGAACCTTGAACTGGGGACCCTGAATCGCGCGACGCCGTGAAAAGAGGTTTCCACAGCCCACCTCCACCCCGTCCCTCAGTTAGACAAGTGAATACAACTTAGACATGGAAGCATGTTATTCAGTTTTCGAAGAGTCTTCTTGTACATCTCATTTATCAAATAAACTTCTCAGCAAGGCAGCAAGGGTTTGCAGACATTAGCACTAAAACGTTTCTTATTTCTGCACAGAGACACGGTGAGACGGTGCCTGCGAGCAGAGTGGCAGCATGGTCGTGGTTTTAGACGCCAGTAACTCCAACTGTAACTGCACTTTAAAAATAGCACAGCGGCTAGGATTATAATTTAGCTCGGCAGCACGTAAGCATGGTATGAACAGGAAATGGGAGTGCATCTTCTGAGCCTGATAAGATTCTCTAATGTAAGACATATGCTCTGTGTCTTAGCCGGAGAGCCAGGCCCAGCCAGAGAGAGGAAAAGCATATATGTTTATCTTTAACCCAAAGATCAAACTTATCAACCTTGGAAGATTTTTTGAATTGCTGTTGAATTAAGCGATGAAGTGGAGAAACGCATAGCATAGATTCAAATGTGGGAGGAAATACCTTGGTGGGGGGGAGTGAAAATCTGAAATGCCTTCAAGAGGAAGATGGATTGAGTGAGCTCTGCACCCCAAACCTGCGCTACCTCAGGGCAGCCTCCCCAGGCCACAGTCCTCCTGAGGGATATCCGTGCTAATCAGGAGGACATTCCTGACAGAAGAATAGCCATTGTCTATAAGAGGCCAAAGTTGAAAAAACAAACTAAACAAACAAACAAAAAAGGCCAAAGTTGAATTCATTATGAATCACATGTTTTGAGAACATTCTACAATATCAATAATTATTCATAATTCTACTTATGATAAATAGAAATGTGACAAAATGCCCCCGAGGTTACCCTTATATTTAACCAGTTAACTGCCATGATATTTTGAATTTAATTTAAAAAGGCCCACCACTTGTGTCTATAGACACTTATGGCCTACAAATGGTTAAGGAAGGAATGGATGGTTTATACACTTCCTGGTTAGTGCTTGGAGGTAGCATGATAGAGCAACATGGCCCAGCAATGGGTACAGGACAGTAACACATGCCCTAATCTCACAGTCCACATTAGGGACAATGAAGTTTGAAGCAGTCATATACCAAGTGTTATTGGTGATATAAGTGAGCTAATACAACTGAAAGTCCTTGGAAAGATTTAAAGGGCACTGTAAAGTAGTGGCACATTTTTATACTTAGTAGGTGCCAAGAACTCAGAGACATTAATTAACTCGCCAAGGCCAACAAAACCAAAAAAAAAAGTCTAAGAACCTGTCACAGCCAAGAGGAGCCTATGGAGACATGATGACGAATGTAATGTGAGCTTCTGGAACAGAAAATGGTATGCTGAAGCAATTAGAACCAAGCATCAACTTTAGTTAATAATAATAGTAAAACTAAAGCAATCCGAACAAAGTATAAATGTTAATTAATAATAATAGTAAAACTAAAGCAATCCGAACAAAATATAAACTTTAGTTAATAATAATGTGTCAATATTAGTTCAATAATTGTAATGAGTACCATGCTAAAATAAAATGTTAATAAAAGAGGGAAATTCTGTGTACTGTCTTCACATTTTTTTGTAAATGTAAACCAGTTCTTAAGAAATCAGTTATTAATAAAAATACATCATTGAATAGTCATATAAAGGAATAAATTCTATGCACTCTTCAAGAAAGAATTGGAAGCTCTCTGAACTGATAAAGAGAGACCTGCAAGGCTGTTAAGTGAAAAAAGCAGTCAGATACTGTAAGACCATGTATTTGCCTGAAGAAATCTGCATGCACACACAAGTACCTAGCAACAGTGGTCATATGTCAGGGCTAGAGTGGGAATAGCAGGGTGATGGAGAACAGTGAGGAGGAAAAAAACCACAAACCCTGCCTATAGAACCATCTATGAATAAGCAAGGAAATGGATCACTGGATAAATGTGATTATTTTGAAAAACAACTCCCTTCCCCAAATGATGAATCTTTCCACCCTTTACATCTCTATGCATTCATTTAAAAAATAACTACAAAGTGAAAATCCAGCTGATTTCAGCCTGCCAAACTTTTTATGAACCAAAGCTCCTAAATGACTTTGCTTAAAAAATCATGTGACCCTTCTATAGTACTGACAGTTTCTTTTTCAGTAAAACGAGGGTAGGTCTAAATAAAAAATTTTCTGTTTTTAAAAACTCTTATTATTGATTGAAAGAAATATAATTAATGGATAGGAGAAAAATGAGAGATCCATAAATAACTATTTGAAATGAAGTATAAACTATGAATGTTTGTTACTTTTAAAAAGATTAACAAAGTCATTTTATGTTCTACCTCTAGTAGGATATCCCTTCACTGAATATTTCAAATGTAGATATATGAGGGGCTGAATAATTTGAAATGGAAAGTTATTCATTAAAAAAATGAGTTATACTTATTTTGCCTTTATTTCAAAGAACTGTTAGAAGCACAATTCAAATGGTAAGGCATTTAACTACATGAGCTTTACAATGATATTATCTTCAAATCAGACCTAGCTCCTAACATTAAAGGCAACCCTGGTTAAAAGAATATAATGAATTCAATACTTCAAAGCTATAGGTCAAGCTGAAAAATTATTAAGTAAATATTCAAAGCCTCCTCCCTTGACATCTTCATAACAACCTAAAAGCTTAGGGCTGAATTTAGATTTCTCAGAGTCTTCAGAGTTCCATCCATACCAAAAAATAGCAAGAAACGGAAGGAGGAGGATAGGAGGAGGAAGAAGAGGAGGGGACCTGGCCCCCTGCCCATAGCCTCCCCATCCTTGTGAGGAAAGAGGTGAGAAGAAGCCATGAAAGTTGCTTGGACCATGTGAGATAAGAATTCATTCTTCTATCCAGGTGACTCCAAATATGGGCTGGTAGAGGCCACAGGCTCTGAGTGGGCATGTTATCTCATTCATGGGTGGGGCTGGGCCAAAGGAAGGCGAGAGTAGGATCTTCAAAAAATTCCAGCCCAGGATAAAGGATCTTTCTCATCTGGTCTGAGGGTGAAACTGTTTTAGCTACTTCTCAGTGATTGATCATCAGATGAAGAGAGAGTAAGCCTTTCCATTCTTCTGGTCCTTTGAAATAACACTTTGAAATAAAGACTTTTTCAATGATGAGATTGACAAGTAGAGAAAAATCTAAAGATGTAATGATCTGTCTTAGTCTTTATGCTCCATTGGAGTTTTCTGAAATTCAAGGCCATATATAAAATAAGGTGGCATTAGTTGATTTTTATTATTTTTACTAGAGGCCCAGTGAATGAAATTCATGGGGATGTCCCTCAGCCCAGCCTGTACCCTCTCCAATCTGGGACCTCTTGAGGGATGTCCGACTGCACGTTTAGGCCCTACCAGGATCAGGCCTATACGGGCAGTCAGACATTCCTCTCACAATCCAGGACTGCTGACTCCCAACTGCTCGCCTCCCTGCTTTCCTGATTAACCCTAACCACTTCTGCTTATCAGCTTTATCAATCTCTAACCACTCCCCTGACAGCTTGATTGATGTCTAACTGTTCCCCTGCCAGCCTGATTGCCTTAACTGCCCTCCCCTGGAGGCCTGGTCACCCCTAACTGCCCTTCCCTGCAGGCCTGGTCACCCCCAACTTCCCTCCTCTGCCAGCCTGGTCACCCCTAACTGTCCTCCCCTGCTGACCTGATCACCCACAACTGCCCTCTCTTGCAGGCCTGGTCCCTCCCACTGCCTTCCCCTGCTGGCTATCTTGTGGTGGCCATCTTGTGTCCAGATGGGGGCAACCGTCTTTGACTACATGGGGGCAGCCATCTTGTGTATCTGAGTGATGGTCAATTGGCATATTACTCTTTTATTAGATAGGATAGAGGCCTCGTGCTTGGGTGGGAGCCAGTTAGTTTGCCCTGAAGGATGTCCCAGATCAGGGTGGGGGTTCCCTTGGGCATGGGATGTGAGGTGGCCTGCGCAAGGGGCCTGTGGTGGTTTGCAGGCTGGTCACACCCCACAATGACACAAGCGGAGGCCCTGGTAACTGGGATTTATCTTCTGTAATTGAAACTTTGTAGCCTTGCGTGGAGGTCAGGGCAGGCCAGGATGGGTGGAAAGCTTGGCTTCCTCCATCGCTGGGGGCAACCCAAGCCTCCTGCTCTCTCCAGCTACATGGCTGCTGCCATTTTTATTGGGATTTATTTATTTTTTATAATTGAAACTTTGTAGCCTTGAGCAGAGGCCAGGGCCAGCCAGGGCAGGAGGAAAGCTTGACTTCCTCCATCTCCAGGGAAAACCCAAACCTCTGGCTGGCTCTAGCTCTGTGACCACCTCCATATTTGTTGGGTTAATTTGCATACTCGCTCCTGATTGGCTGGTGGGCATGGCTTATAGGCATAGCAGAGATATGGTCAATTTGTATGTTTCTCTTTTATTAGATCGGATTTTATCATGTGATTTTTACATAGCATATGCTTCGAAAGATAATCTTTAGAATGGAGGAATGGTAGTAGGCAGAATGGATGAGACTTTTACTCTTCGGTTGCTACTATACTTCATTGTTAAATTTTATTTTTATCATGTACATATATTGCATTTACACTAAAACAACAACAACAAAAAAGAAAAGATTTTCTAATAGCTCCTTAAGCAAATGTAGAGGTTTAAATGTTGAATTTAATTATCAGGTCTTTCGGTCCCCAGATGAAACACTGCCGACACAACAGATTAGGTAACGTGATAAATACAGAAACTCTATTTTTTCTTAATGGCAACATTCTTTTTGAAGCAAGCTGTCAGTAGCAAACAGCTTTGCCTGAGCTGTCTGGTTTAGCAGATGTCTTTGTTAGGAATCTGACAATTATCACCATTATTTATTTCGCTGAATATCAAGTGGTACGGAGGGAAGCCAAGTCCTCATCAATAGTGCACGTGGTTAATTATATCATGCTACTCCTCACATGCTTTACTCTTTGTTACTTGCTCTTGAAATTATCATAAAAAGACATATCCAGCTGATTTCAAACTGAATGCAGTTCAAAATTAGTATCAGCTATCACGCAAAATTATGTGGGCTACCTAGGAAAAGCACATTATTTTTTCCCAGCCCCTTTACTTGCTGTATATATTAAGTAACATTTACTGAGAGCTTAGTCTGTATCAAATAATAAGCATTTCACATGCATTTCCTTTTAATTAAAATCAGAAGCTTCTGTGATGTTTGCATATATCCTTTCACTTGCACTGTGCCTTCCTCTTAACATGTTATTATTTGTTATATTAGCCAATTATTTGAAGAAGGGTAGCGAACAGAAGGAGATGATTTGAAAGATAATGGTGGGAGGGGACTTCATTGGATTGGTTAGCCAAGAAAAAAAACATAGCAGTGGAAAGCAATGAGTTTAATTTAGACCCGAGTGTAAGGTGTCTGCAACACATCAGTGCAGAAGGCTGAGCATACCATTAGGAACAGGGTCTGACTAGGGAAAGACAGATGAGGGTGAAGGTAGAGCTGTGAGCCACTCTCTAAAGGGAACAACTAGGTGCCTGTTAAGAGTTAAGGCAGAACTGAACACCGAATCTTCAGAAAGTTTATATTTATTTTTATAATTAAATTTTTATTGTTTAAAGTATTACAAATAGTAGCACATGTCTCCTTTCCCCCCCCATTGAACTCTCCCCAGCCTCCTCTACCCCCCAGTACATGCCCTCACCTGCCCCCCTCCCCAGTGTCTTGTATCCATTGGTTATGCTTATACGCATGTATACAAGTCCTTCAGTTGATCTCTTTCAGCCCCCCTCCCCTGTCTTCCTGCTGTAGTTTGACAGTCTGTTCAATGCTTCTTTGCCTCTGTATCTATTTTTCCCCATTTCTTTTCTTTAAAAAATCTTGCATCTGCATATTAGAAATAAACATATAAGAACAAAAAATGTTTGAGTCCCAATTTCAATGTCCAACAGTTCTGAGTCCCAGTTTCAATGTCAAATGGTTCCTATGTGTACATGTCAGCAATGATATCTGGATGGTGGACACATGTTGGGAATGCAGGTCCGACCCTAGAAAGCTTATATTTAAAGGGTTTAAGGGAGTAGCGTGTAGGGATTCAGGATGGAAGCTCAACAAAAGCCTTCGGCAGGAGAGTCAGTAGGATGTAACAAGGGCTTTAGGGGAGGTCAGAGTTCTAGCAAGAAGACAGTGGGGAATGTTTTCAGATTCTACTGAAAACAGAATTTGAGCAGGTCTAGGCATTAGCACTTTCTGTAGGCTAATGGTGCTTTGGATTGACAGGGAGAAGAAAAAAGTGGATAAAATTGTGGATGAACAGGAAAGAGAAATACCATGAACAGAAATTAGAATCAAGGTAGAGAATTAAAACATGAGAGAAAAGGTTTGTAGGTATCATGGGAGGGACAAAAAGGGAAGCAGCCCCAGAATAGGGAAGGGAAGTAGACGAAGGGGACAAATGGAGGGGCAGCAAAGTCAAGGACCTAGGGAGGGAAGAGGGAAAAGACAGGTGGGAACACTGGCTTCAGAAGGAAGTCAGGAAAATTCTTCAGAGACTAGAGGAAAGATAAAGGGAATGGATGATAATTTTTTACACATGAAATTTCTATAGTATTCATACCAGATGATCTCCAGCTTCTGGTGAAGTTGGTAGCAAAAGAGGGGGGAGGTAGGTATAGAACTTTAATGGGGGTGCTGAAAATGGAACGAAAGCTGTAAGTATTTTAGAGTGAATTGACGAGGGGTGAGAAAAGGAATTTCCGGTTTTGTTGAATCCCCAGAAAAACTGGAATACATTTTAGAGCATCTAATCCACCTGGTTATGCTACTTTGTCCTGAAATGCTCAGTTACCTAGAAAAGGGAGCAGAAGAAATAGATGGTGGCCTTGACCAGGGCTGGGGATTGGCAGGACAGATGTGATAGGAGCCCGGGCAGATGAGGGTCATTGGGATGAGTGCAGTGGGAAGAACTGTTCCTGAGATCTGTGAGGTGCCTGGGGTGTCCCGAGAGGCCAGGCACAGAAATTATGGAGAAAGAGCACAGTCTGTGTCCACAAAGGTGAAGAGTGTGTGAGGAGTGAGGTAACAGGAGACAAAAACTGCTGGGTAGTCATCAGAGAAAACTGTTCTAGTCTGACAGTGAAAACTAAGTTGTGGCTACACTCAGAGGACCTGAGGTGGAATGAGATGGAGTCATAGAGATAGGCCAAGGTACGGAAGTGAGAGTTGAAAAGAAGGCCAAAGACCTGAAAAGGTTATCAAGGTGGATTTTGAATCCCAAAGAATACACAAGTTCTAGATGAGGCTTTCTTTACATGACAAAACCCACACTAATATCGTATTAAAACGTCTGAATAGCTAGAAAAAAAATTTGGGAGAAAGACACTCAACCTTGTTCATTCAACCAATATATATTGAGCCATGTGCTTAATGTGAAATTGTATGCAATAAGCATGATCTGGTAGATTCCTCTCAAAGAATAGTTTAATATTACTATCTTCCCACTGTCAAAGGGAACAACTTAGCACATGGTGACCTTGTTGAAAATAAAAAATAAAAGTAGAAAATAGAACTGGTCACTTGGAAGAAAAGAAACGATAGGAAAGCTAAACCCAGTAACATCACCATGTACTTAAGTAAATGGTTGGACCAATAACAATGACTCCCAAGAAACTGCTTGGATTCGATGCAAAACAACTCGCCTAATGTTTTGCCTTAGAGTATAAACTTCCACCCTCAGAGACTCTTTCCTCAGTCTCTCTCACCCCGTCACCTCGGCATTGATATAACACTGTCTTGGGGTGGGCACATCTGGAGCCACTGAGTGCAGGGACCACATCACACTCGACTCACTGGTCCTTTGTACCCCAGATGGAGACACAGTCACAATTTTCTGAAGTTCTAAACATAAATAAGTTGTTTTTCCAAGGACAAGTACAGTGACTCTATTATATACACTCCACGGGAGACTGCGCAGGGTTTGGGATGTGGTAATCACCCAACTCAAAGAGGGATTGTTAGTGAGATGTTGAAAAATATATGTAAACGGGCCCTGGAGGACATGCCATCCCTAAACCCTCCCAGAGAATGTTGACCTAGTCCGAAAGCATTTATTTACACATTCTTTTCAAACGATTTAAAAAGCAAAACGTAGAAACCCTATTTTGCGTCACATGGGTTGGTCCAATAGAGGCAGAATGTTTATTGTTGAAGCTGTGCAGTGGATATGAGGCTTCATTACGCTATCCTCTCTACTTTGTGTATGTTAGAAATTTCCCATAGGAACAAGAAAACAGAAAAAGAAAAGGCAATGTCTCTTTGTTGTGTTTGGATAGGTGGGATTAATGGGAGCCTTTCTTTGCTTTTCTCTTTCCTGGTGACTTACAGAATAATCTTTGAGGTAGCGCTTACCCGAGGTCCCTTTTCTCCAGGACAAATTAAATGTACTGACACTAATATGTAGATGGCATTACATCATTATTCCACATATTCCTTCATGCTGCATAAAACTCTTCCATGTGCTGTCATTTCATTTATTTCTGTGGAATTTCTGTACCCACAGGCATTCTCCCAAATGACTGTCGATCCCCCTAACCCCCAAAGAACCCACACCAAAACAGGTTTTAATCATTCATAAACCAACCTTTATTGAACAAGTATGTGCCGTTATTTTAAAATGTCATAGCTAAATAGCTTTGTAAGGCAAAAAAACAAACAAACAAACAAAACACCCAACACTTCACTTGCTCAGTGAACGTTTATTAAGCACTCGCTGTCTGCAGAGTAGATGCTTGGGTCTTGGTTTCACCGCAGGCAGGGAACCTCTGCATGAAAACAGGGAGTGCAGACAGCCCGGCCGGCACGGCTCCATGGCTGTGTGGACTTATGAACCAGGAGGTCACGGTTCAATTGCCAGTCAGAGAACATGCCTGGGCTGAGGGCTCTATTCCCAGCCAGAGTGTCCAGGAGGCAGCCCATCAGTGATTCTCTCTCATCACTGATGTTTCCCTGCCCCCGCCACCACTCCCCCTTCCTCTCTGAAATCAATATAAAAAATGTATTAAAAATATTTTTATGGATTTCAGAGAGGAAGGGAGGTGAGAGAGATAGAAACATCAATGATGATTGATTGGCTGCCTCCTGCATGCCCCCTACTGTGGATCGAGCCTGCAACCGGTCATGTGCCCCTGACAAGAATCAAACCTCGGACACTTCAATCTGTAGGCCAGTGCTCTATCCAGAGCCATATATATATATACACATACATACACATATATACACACATACTAGTAAGGGGCCCTTGCAGTGGGGGCAGGGAAGCTTTTAAAACGTACAGATGCTCAGGCTCCATACCCAGAGCGGTTCGGCTCCCGCGTGGTCCCAGGAAGAATTGAGAACTATAGTCCAAATCACGTCTAAGGGGGACCAGAGCTGACTCTGGTCTGGCTGAAGCTGGCACGGCCCCCCATGGAAAGCAGTGGTGGCTGGAAGGCAGGCAGGATGTGCGTGTGAAGCTGCATCCTGATGGCGGAAAGGATATGAAAACAGCCCAAGAGAAAGAATTCAGCAGGATTTGGGCAAGCGGTCAGGACTCAGAGCTGACTGGGCTATGGTTCAAGCTGGGCTCTGGTCCTGGCGGAGTTCTCACCAAGGACCTTAGAAAGGGTTCCTTATTTGCTATTGGGTCCCTTTTGTATAGCAGGCACCGTGCAAAGCTCTTCACTTACATCATCTCATTTCATCCTCACGACAGCCCTGTGACATAGGGTGGTTGCCCAAGGTCAGCCAGCCAGCAAGTGGGTGAGTTGCAGTGGAACTGACCTCTATTCTGACTGCAGACTTGTACTCCTCGGCCCCTCTCTGGTGCCATGGGGACTGGGCACAAGCTTGTCAGGTTCCCCCCGGGGTGAGCTAGGAAGACCACTGTTGAAGGGGCTCTGCTCACATGAGGCACCAGGCAGCTATTTCCACCCCTACTCACAGGTGAGCAAACACCCCGTGATTCCTGACCCACAGGGTCCTCATTATTCCCAGCAGCACGTCCCAGGAAACAGTGAAATTGGCAGGATTTTCTTTGTGCCCTGGCCTCCCCAGTTTTCCCCGTTTCTTCTTCCCCAGCCCCTGAGGAGGGGCCTACTGTGATACCAAGTAACACATGTCTAATGGCAGAGGAAAGCACTGTGCTTTGGGGACCTACTGCTTTGGACAAAGGGCAAACGCTTAGAGGAATGGATGTCAGAGGCAGGCTCTAGGAAGGATTTGAAAGATAGCTGCGTTCCTGAAATCACACCTGGAGGCAGGCGATAGCACTTTCAAATATGTCCTATTGCTGTCTGAAAAGAAATGACAAAATATCAGACGTAGGACGATCAGGAGTCCTTCTGCTTGAGATTCTCATGAATTCTTTTCACACCATGGTGCCAGCCTATTGGAAGTCCTCGTCTTCACAGGGACCAAGATGGAGGTTGCGCTCCTCAGAGATGGTAATCAGAGGACGCCATCCACCAAATCTTCTTTCTTTCCATAACTGAAGCTTAGGCCCAGCACTGCTGGGTTTGTATTCCAAAGACCAGTCCCACCCTACCCTATAATAAACAGAGTGAACAAGAGTGGCTCTCCCCGCCCCGCCCCAACCATCATTCAATGTCAGCTCAAGATCCTGAAACTTTCCTGTATGAGTAATCAAAATTACCCAGACGTTCGAAACCGTTCTGGCAAATACTTCGGATTAGTGGTTGCCAAATATATATTGATAGACAGATTTAGACTTAGATTTAGAGATGCTAAGAATACAGTAATGACTGTAAGGTAAGGTCAAACTGAACCATTTTCTGAATCCTGTGCACACAGTAATTTCACAAGGCAGCATGATAGTGCAGACCAAAGACGGCTTTGTCGCTTATTAACTGTGCAACTTTTGCAGATTACCTGACTTCTCTGAGCCTTGTTTTCTGCCAGAATAAAATAAAAATAATAAAACTTGCCTCGAGTTACTCTGCGAGGATTGGGTGTAATATATGTAAAGTGCCTGCCTAATATTGTCTGAAACAGAGGCTCAAAAATATTTGTTGAATGAGTAAGAGGTAGACACTCAATAAAGATAGCTTTTATTATTTATTACAGTGCTTATCAAACGTCATAGGTTTTAAACCTGTCTGCCCCATGTTCTTTTGGAAATAATTTAAAAATCAATGGTTTCATTTTTAGTTATTAAAATACATCTGTTGCAAAAATTCAAATCATGTAAGTATACAAATAAAAAGTGAAAGGTCCTACTACAAAGCCGGCACCTTAGATGTAACCATTGTTAACAGTTTGATACACACTGAGTGGCCAGATTATTATGATCTCTGAGCGCATAATTATCTGGCCACTCAGTGTATATCCTATATAATAAAAAGCTAATATGCAAATTGTCCCCTCGACTAGGAGTTTGCCTGGGAGACAGGCCAGCCAATTACCCATGTCTACTCCCCCTGGCTCGGCTGGCCAGATCCCACCCATACACACACACACATACACATACACACACACACACACACACACACACATACATACATACACACACATACACACACACACACACACACATATATATATACACACACACACACACACATATACATACACACTGAGTGGCCAGATTATTATGCATTCAGAGATCATAATAATCTGGCCACTCAGTGTATATACTTTCAGGCCTTTTTCTAGGCCTATACAAATATAACATTTCCAAGCCCAAGTTTGTACTATACATTGTGCACTGAAATTAAGTTTTTGACCAACATTTTGGGCATCTTTCCAGGCCAGGTATTCTTTTGTTTTCTAAAAATTTTTACAAATATATATATACACACATATATATATATATATATACATATATATATATATATATATATATATATATATATATAACAAAGAGAAAGGGAGAGGGATAGAGATAGAACATTGATGAGAGAGAAACATCAACCAACTGCCTCCTGCATACCCCCTACTGGGGATGTGCCTGCAACCAAGGTACATTCCCTTGATTGGAATCAAACCCGGGACCCTTCAGTCTGCACTCTACCCACTGAGTCAAACCAGTTAGGGCTAGGCCTAGTATTCTATTTGTATGATTAGTCTGTAACTTATTATACAAATCTGTTAATGAATAATTAGGTTACTTACCATTTTTGCTGTTTTGGGTAGTGCTGCAATGAACATCCTTATGTAAATATCATTTTGGCATATATGCTAATTATGTTTCTAGAATAAATTTAGAGGTAGCCCAGTCAAAAGGTATACATATCCTATATAATAAAAGGCTATATGCAAATTGACCGAATGGTAGAATGATAAGCTGTTATGATGCACACTGACCACCAGGGGGCAGATGCTCAATGCAGGTGTGGTATTTTGTTATGAGGACAAATTAATATAGAGGGGTTATTTTCAAAAAGCCTTGCTGGCCCTTCTGCTTTGAGTTGAGGTCCATGTGGTTGTTCTAGTCCAGTGGTCGGCCAACTGTGGCTGGCAAGCCACATGCAGCTCTTTGGCCCCTTGAGTGTGGCTCTTCCACAAAATACCACGTGTTGGGCACACAGGTACAGTGCAATTGAAACTTCATGGCCCATGCGCAGAAGTAGGTTTTCGTCCTAGGCGAGTCTATTTTGAAGAAGTAGCGTTAGAACACTCAAGGGGCCAAAGAACCGCATGTGGCTTGTGAGCCGTGGTTTGCCGACCGCTGTTCTAGTCACTTGTTCCCTACTTACTTGATCCCATGCTCTTTCTGTCGCTTTCTTTACCCTCCTAACGCACTGCAGTTTATTTAGTAAGGGGTATTTACTGTGAACACTGGGGAATCTCAAGAATCTTTGGATATTTGTGAACAATTGGTTTTTGATGTAACTCATTTCGGTGCAGCATTTAGATAGCAGGAAGAAGCTGTTAAGGAATTTATACACTGACATATCCTCTATTTGCATTATATAAACTATACAATGATCACAAGAAAACCTTCCCACATCAGTTCTCCATTTCTTGCACGGATTGATGGGGATCAATAGCTCACTTTTTTAGATTATTTTAAATTCATTAGATAAATCTTTAGATTAAGATCACCCTAGATCAACCTAGAAGCTTGCCTCGGTAAATGTACTTCTTGAAGCTTTGTTTTACCACACAGTCTCTCTCTCTGGGCACCTCTGTCCCTCAGCCTTTATTGCATGTGACATCTGTGCTTCTGAGAGAAGGACGTAGAAGGAACTTGAAATGAGGCAGAATGACAATCTTCATTCTGCTCCAAAGCCATCCTCAGTGATCTTCACATACTTAACATTCTTTCAATTTCCTGAAGAGTGACTCACCACAATCACACAGCCACCAGTAGCTGGAATAACTGGTCTCAAGGTCTCCTAATATTTCTTTCTCCCTTCAGCGATTCCTTTTCCTTATAAAGTGGAAGACTGCTTTGCTGGAGATGGCTGTGAGTTAGTGACAGAAGGAAAGGAAGAGGGAGAGTATCAGCCAGTGATTGAAGAGGGTTTTACTTTTGGCATTTCTTCCTTTGCTTTCTTTCCAGAGTCCACTCTGGTTGCTTAAGTACCGTGGATCTGGGAAAGCTTCTGCCTACTTTGCTCCAACAGGTTAGTCTATTTTGGGAAGCTAAGAGTCAGGCCTGCCTGTTACCTAGAACTGATCAGGAGGGAGAAGAGTAAGCAGCAGCTGGGCTGGAGGAGAAGTAAGGTAGACCTGCTCTCTTCCCCGAGTCTTTCCAATGATACCATCAGTTGAGCCTTTCATGTGACTGACTAGGCGATGCCAGCTTCTCTCCCATCCCCCAAACACACACATAAGTCTCAAGGTGATGCTAAAGAAACAAAGAAATCTCTGTCTTTTGAAATGTGGGGGGGAATTGAATAGGTTATTTTCCTGACTTTTTTCCTCAATGTGTTCAGATGTATGTGTGTGTAAGGAAGTTGGGAATAAATTAAGAAGCAAATATGAAGATAATAATCTCTTCCTATTTACAATACTCAAGTTCCACTTTTTTTTCTTTTGCCTTTTTTTTTTTTTTTGGTGTTGATTTTTCTACTCTAGTTTCCTAAGCTACAGATGAACTCTAAAAGTATACAAAATTATTTCCAAAAAATATTTGGGTGCCTACTATGTGCGAGGCATTGTGCTAGGTTTGAACAAGATGAGAAGACAGCTAAGATTTAGTCCTCCTTCGGGTCTGCAGTATCATAGCAAGGAACTCATGATCATATTTGCTCAGAAATTTGCAAAAGCAGCTACATTTTATAAGAGAAAACATTTTAAATGTCTAGTGCTCACTGACAGCATCTAAATGTAACTGGCATTTAGCTCAAACCAAAAATATATCCTATATAATAAAAGAGAAACATGCAAATTTGACCATACCTTTGCTACACTACCAGCCAATCAGGAGCAGGGGGCAGGGCCGAGCAGCACAAGCACCCGGCCCCAGGGGCTGAGCAGAAGCCGTGGCGGCGGCAAGCACCTGGCCTCTGGGTGCAGAGACGAGGTGGCAGTGGTGGTGGCAGCAGCGAGCGCCTGCCCCAGGGGATGGACATGAAGTGGTGGCGGCATGGCACTCCGGCCAGAGCAGAGAAGACTGAAAGCTCTGGCTGGAGTGAAACCTCCAGCCGACCGAAGCAAAAACGGAAGGCAACAGCCAGAGGGAAGGCCTGGGTCCCAGGTTCCAGAGGAAAACTCGTCCTGGCAGCCAGGGGAAGGAAAGCCTATTGCATGAATCTTCATGCAACAGGCCTCTAGTTCTAAAATAACAAACAATTAAATGAATATTTTTATGAGAAATAAGGATTTTGGGACAAGTTTGCTCACTTGTATGTCATAAGTTGTAAAAAGCAGAGTTACACCCATGCCATATGGAAACAACAGGGCTCTAAAGTAATATAACATCATCTACAATACATCTGCTTCATTTAAATTCAAATTTAACATTTATAGTTTTAATAGTTGGCATTGTGGCCTTGCACATCACATAAAAATATTTGAGATTTTGAATTTGGTAGGTAGCTGTTTAGTTATAAAGTCTCTTCTAAATCTTGAAATATTAGATTCTAGTAGGGCACAAATGTAGCCTTTTAGAATAAGAACTCCAGGAGGAAATATCTATAGCTCAACATTAGTGTATAATGCTGTATTTCTACCATTTCGGATGACAGACTCTGTGTATCTTTTGAGTGTGAAAATGTGAAGAACTAAAATAACTGTAAAACATGAAGGAAATCTGTGTCTCTTTTGAGTGTGAAAATGTGAAGAACTAAAATAACTGTAAAACATGAAGGAAATCTCTGTATCTCTTCTGAGTGTGAAAATGTGAAGAACTAAAATAACTGGGATGATAGAGATGGCCATTATACTGATTTCATAAAATCTACCTGTTTATAGTGGTTGACTGCATTATAATTTACTACCAATTTCTGGAAGCAAAACAAAGGAGGAAAAAACATCGACTAAAAAACCATAAATAAATCTCAATCAAGATTCCTTCCATGAAATGGTCACATTGTGGGTAACTGTTAACATCACCATTATTTGCTCTTTTCTTTTTTTATCAGATGCTTGCCCATCTCACTAAAGTAGGATCCAATCAAGGTCACATGACTAGAGAAATAGGGTAAGAAAGTCTCCAAGTTGCTAGGAGCCTCACAAAGGAAGGGAGTTATAACGCTATTTTCAGTATTATAAGCATTTGTCCTCCACCAGCCAGTCCTGGCGATCCAATGCAATCGCTTCACCTAAAGCATTTGCTTCCTCCCTAAACTTCCTGTTTTCCTGGCTGGGAGGTTCTCTGAGGTGAGCCTCCAGGAAAGGTCGCTCGCTCAGAGGTCTGCTAGGGAAGGGCTATTTGGAGCGGCGAGCCTCCAACCTCACACTAAAAAGATAGCCGTGCTCTAACCTAGGGCATGTCATCGACATAAATGTCCTGAAGTTCAGTTCAATTCACTTTCACTGGCCTCTCATACAGCAGGAGGCATTCAGTCACTGCCAAAGTCAATATATTAACTCCGGTTGCTGAAGGCAGCTGGTTTCCCATAGAATCATGTGTCCCCATTTCCTATTTCAGTCAGTTTATGATTCAGTGGTAGAAAATGCCAAAGGGAGTTGGCAACAATGGTCTTTTCCACTTATAATAGATTTTCTTTTTATGCACTTTGGATTTTTCTCCGGTGTTGTGCTCAGTGGCATTTTCACTGTGTAAGCAGATTTGGACCGCTCTACAACAAGGTGCTGATTGGCAAAACCTCAAGGTTGCCTTCGGTCCCAGAGGCCATGGGCTGCCAGTGTATTCCCAGAAACACGGGGTCCTCAGAGGGAACTGGGGCTTTCATCAGCGTAAGAACTAAGTTTCCAGGCAGCCCTGGAATTTGAAAATTCCTTGAGCCTCCAGTGATAAGTTGAGATAAATCAGGCCTCTCTGTGCAGTCAGAATCCCAACATCCTATTTCTGCTCTGCTTTCTCCCCCACTCTCTTCTTTGACTGGTGGGAAAAAGAAAAAAATACCTCCTTCTAAGGTAAAGAGTTAAGAACGGGAGTTGTTATTTAAAGTTATTTGCTGTTTGGTCTTCAAGTTGCATGGTTCTCTAGTTTTCTTGTCTTTTGTTTGTTATCACTACTATGTCTTTTGGCTTTTCTTCCTCTGTGGGATGAAGTTTGATCTTTACAAAGGAAGAGGAAGTAAGCTTTATTTTTTCTAATTTTTGTTCATTAGTTGTATAACCTTGCCAATGTCACTAGACTTCCTGGACTGTATAGATTCTTAATCTATAAAGACACATCTTATCTATTTTCTTTTATTTGCAGAACATTAACACTAATATTTTACATTCTCTGATCTCAACAGAACTTTTTCTAAAAACTATACTGTTTAATTGTGAATACTGGAATGCTCTATTCCTTAAAAGTACAAAAATATTTAAACCATACTCTGCTTAATTCTATGTATTTGTATTTTAAAAGAGATTTTGTGGATGTTAGAATATTTCTCTTGAGGGATATCTTGAATTATGAGGTTTCATATTCTAAATTTGATGTGAATAAAATATACTCCAATATTCATTCATATGAAAGTAGTTTCAGCTTTTGAGTAAATTATCTATTTTTAATTTACAAGAAAAAAATGAGTTAATGTCTCATTTTTAATATTGTTTCTCAGTCCTCCCTACTGTTCTTCAGAGGAGGAACAAACCGAAAGCACTCAAGGGCTTTTTGGATATTTGAGTATTAGTGCTAGCAGGGAAATATTGCAGACTGCCTAACCCACTTCATAAAATCAACCTCGGAAATCTCAAGCTCCACCCCTGCCACCCACCCTGACTTTGTCTGCTGAGCTCTGTCGTTGTAGAAAACAAGACGGACTTGTTCTATGAGAAGTGCCATCTCACTTGTATTGTCAGTTGTGAGTTGGTCCTCAAAGAAAACCTCCCTATAGACCCAAACCATCCACATGTCCTTCTGCTTGCTCTAAAGGTAAAAGTACTTGAAAACTGTAAGATCATCTTACCCTTCCACCGGACCAGATATCTAGCAAATGAGGACGGGATTCAGGTCAACAGAGAAATGAATCTCTTCAACTGAGGTCTTATGAATTGGAAAAGCATTAGGTCTCTGAATTTTGTCTCAGGTTCTTACAAATTCAGAGGCCTTGAATAAATCACTTCACTTCTCTGAACATTGGTTTGCTCATTTAAAAAACTGAGAGTAATATCTATTTCATAAAATTGTTATATGGATTAGATTAGATTGATGAGACATGGCTGGCTATAAAAATTCTCATCCTGAAGTCAACTATAGGTTATAATAGGTAATTCTGGTTCTACTATCAAAGCTAGAAGGTTGGTCCATATTTGTCACAGAAAATTACTAAAACAATAGTATTTGTATGATATGCCATAGCTCACAAAGCATATTCATCTACAAAATATTTCAACTTATTCAGATATTAGTATTTTTGCTATTCAGATATTCTGGGGAAGTTTCAATTAAAGAAACATCAAGCACCCATGTGCCAGCGTCTTGGCAAACTGACTGCCGCTAATTATTTACCACACCTGGATTGGACATATATACAAGACGTGCTGGTGCAGCAATTCTCAACATCTGGGCTCACGAGCCTTTCACGTTCTTACAAATTACTGAGGACCCCAAAGAATTTTTGTATATGTGGAGTATATTGATTGATACTTATTAGAAATAAAAACTGAGGAAGTTTAAAAATATCATTTATTCATTAAAAATTACAAATCCATTATATGTTAACATCTATAACACATTTTTTATGAAAATTAACCATATCTTCCAAAACAAAACAATTAGTTTGAAGAGTGGTATTGTTTTACATTTTTGCAAAGCCCTTTAATGTTTGGGTTAATATTAGCTGAAATTATTTACATGTTTCTACATTCAACCTGTTGTACTTATCACACTTCAGGTAGTCTCTGGAAAACTCTACTATATGCTCATGAGAGAATGAGAATCAAAAAGGTTTAAAATAGTCTTAATATTGAAATGATTTTGACTTCATGGATCCCCTTGCTTCTCAGAGACCTTCTTCAAGGGTTTACCAGTTCACCCATCATCCACTGTGCTGGTGCCCAGGACCCAGTTATGACTCAAGAAATATTTGCTGAGTCAAATAATGAATACCAGACCCTGTGTTAGGTGCTGGGGACCCACAGCTGAACAAGACAAGAGTTCCTGCTCTTAAGTAGCTTAGACTCCCACAAAAGAGACACGTATGCAAAAAACTGTGCTACCACAGCAGTGAATACGAGATATTATGGGAGTGGGGGTATAAGAGGGTATCTTGCCCAATCTTGGGAGATCAAGAGAAAATGACGGGCTGAGCTGAGACTTAAAGGAGAAAGCCAGGTAAGAAATGCAAGTGTAAAAAGAGAGTAAAGTGTCCCATGTCCCAGACAGGGGCGGGGGGGGGGGGGGGGGGCGCAGTAGTGGAGGGAAGAACGGGGAGGGGAAGAGGGGCAACAAGGCTTGCTAGAGTTTATAGAGAGCAAGGCATAGCAGGTTGGTCAGAAAAATAAGAATATGCATCATGTAAGTTTCCTGAGGGAAAGTCTGAAGACTTTAGGTACCTACATAAAGTTTAGGAAGGTCACTCTGGGTACAATGTGAAGAATGAGTTGGGATAAAACTAGGCAGAAAGGCCATTGCAGGGAGGTGAGGCCGGAGATATTGGCCTTGTAGGACAGGAGTAGTGGAGATGGAGAGAAATGAAAAGTTTAGACATTATCTGAGAAGGAAGCATTGGCGGGACTTTCCAATGGCTGTCAATGGTGAGAGGGAGGGTCTAAGTATAAAACCCATATTTCTGGCTGAGGCAGCTGGTTTGATGATGATACCATTTAGAGATTTAGAACAAAGAAAACAAGTAAAATGAGGATTTAATTTGGGATACATTGTTTTGCGGTATCTTGGAACTTGGGGATATATACCTTGAAGGCAGTCAGGTATGCAGATCTGTAGTAAGAAAAGAGAACTGGAAATTTTTATTTAGGAGTCATTAGCATAGTCCCTGAATCCATGGCAGTGAATGAGATCATTGAAGGAGAGTATAAAAGGTGAGACAGGAATAATCTGACTAGGACACAACTCTGAGGTACATGGGCATGTAAGGGGCAGGCAGAAGATGGGCATCCTGGGAGTTAGAACACTGTGATATAAAGAAGCCAGAGGAAAACTAGGGAAGTGTAGTTTCACAAGTCCGGGCTGTACATGCAGCAGGCCTTGACCACCAGTATCAAATGCTGCCAAGAGGTCAAGTAAAATAAGAAGGAGGGTCCACTGGATTGAGCAAACAGGTTATTTAGTGAGTTTGTTCAGAATCTCAGTGGAGTGGTAAGGGCAGAAGCCAGATGCATTGAATAAATAACCCAGTGAATGAAGTTCTTGGGTGGACAGGAGGAAACAGAACCCAAAGGACAGGCATGAGCAGATAACATACAGAGAACATGCAGAAACCTGTGCCTCAGATGGGTAGATAGATACCTGATGCGCTGCGATGGTGGACAGGGTGGGCGTGGGTGCAGGCTTGCTGATGAAGATGGAGAGAGGAGGTCGTTGGTGTTCCTCTCTGAAGGGTTCTTTCTGCCGAGAAGAAACGAGGGAGCAAATGAGGACTTCGGAAACATACTGAGATGCAAAACAAGCTGTCTCCTTAGATGGGTGGTCGGCAAACTCATTAGTCAACAGAGCCAAATATCAACAGTACAACAATTGAAATTTCTGTTGAGAGTCAAGTTTTTTAAACTGAAACTTCTTCTAATGCCACTTCTTCAAAACAGACTCACCCAGACAGTGGTATTTTGTGGAAGAGCCACACTCAAGGGGCCAAAGAGCCGCATGTGGCGAGCCGCAATTTGCAGACCACTGCCTTAAAGAGTTCTTTATTTTAAAAAGAAATTGAAAACATTTCAAGTATACAGAACAATATAGAAAATAATTACAACTTAACATCCCATGTGCCCTCCACCGGGCTCTAAGGTTCTGCCACATATTACTTTTGGTACAAAAGAAAACACTATAGATGCAAGTGAGCCCCCTCCATTACATTCCCTTCTCTTCCCCTCTGTGAGTCATCACTATTCTGAATTGGGTGTCAATCTTATTTCCTTATGTGATTTCCGGTTTTTAAACTTTTATTTATTGTATACCATATGTCTTTCTGCAACCTGGTTCCTCCCCTCTCAATATTATGTTAATGGATCCTATTAACACCAGTACCTTTGGCTCATTAATGCACATTTAGCATTCTGCGTGTGTCCATTTGCCCAACAAATGTAACTTATGCATCTATTCTCTCACAGTGAACACTTAGTTTCACTTAATATAAGCAATGCTGCTATAAACATCCTTATGCTGGCTCACGTGTGTGTGTATATATATATAAACATGTTATATGTGTATAAATTTGTATTTATTTCGATTTAAGTCCTAACATGCAGCTCAATAGGAAAGATAACACATGTGCATGAATTATACAAGACATTCGTTTTCAAGAAGGGCACAGAAGCAGATGGATGGTTCTGGGCAAAGTGATGCTCTCTCTGGCGGCTCCAATGGCCCAGGACACACAGCTGGTCCACGGGCCACACAATTTCAGCCCCCGATGCCGCGTCCACTGTCACCCCTGGTCTCATGTGTGCCCATTCATTCCCTCAACCAGTGTGTGCGCTCCAAGGCCGGACCCAGCACAGGGGGAGCCTAGCGAGGAGGGTCCGCGGGGGCAGCTGCGAGGCCGACCTCTGGGCTGCGCCAGGCCCCCAGAGTGACAGCGCGAGGGGGACTTGGGGGCGTCCAGGGTCTCATCTCACTTTCTACCCCGAGACAGGACGCCGAGGTGGCGGGGATGGCCGGGGCCACAGACGCTGACCTCCGAGGGTCTCTCCCCTCCGCTCACAGCACCGCCGGGTCCGCAGCCGGGAGCCCAGGCGCGGACCAGGCCCCCGCCCCGAGCGCCGCTCCCCAGCCGGGCCTCCACCGGCGGCGCCTCTCCGCCTTACGCCAACTCCGTAAGGAGGCGCCGAGGCCAACCGGGCGGCGCCCGCCTCCCCGAACTCTGACGTCAGATCGCGCGGGGCGGCCCTCGCGGCGGCCATGTTTAGTGAGGGCAACCCCACCCTCGCGCCCCACCGGCCTTTCCCGCACACCTTCCTCAGGCTCCGCACTGACGAACGTGAGGGTTTCACCTGAGAGGCAGCCTTGAAGCAACTTTGCTGAGGCCTGACCGCCCGTGGCCTCGGGGTGCCCAACCCCGCCGACTTAAACATGGCGGCCGCACCCGAGCGGCAAACGAGCGCGGACGCCAATGAAGTCATGCCCACCGCGGTGCTGGGCGGCGAGGCCGGGAAGCGGAAATCTCGCGAGATCTAGGCGGCCTCGCGCAGCCCGGAAGTCTCTCCGGAGGGGGCGGGGCGCGAGGCGGGGGCGGAGTCCGGGCGCTGTGCGAGCTGCGCAAGTGGGGCCGCGACGCCGGGCGGCTGCGCCGCGGCACTGGCGTAGGCGGCCTTGGCGAATCGCGGGCTGCGCCGCTCCCGGGCTGGTCGCGGAGGGGGAGGGGATGTCGGTCAGTGTGAGATCCGCTGCTGCTGAGGAGAGGAGCGTCAACAGCAGCACCATGGGTGAGTCTCAACCCCGGGCCGCCCGGCGCGGGTCGGCGGCTCCGGACGCGGCGGGGGGAGGCCCGTTGTGGCCTCGGACCGGGCAGCGGGAACGCCCTGAGGCCAGGCGGGGGCGGCGGCGGCGAGAGGAGGTGGGGTGGGGGCGACGGCGGGCCTGGGGCGCGGCGGCGGCGGCGGGCCCGGGGGGAGGGGAGGCGGCGGCGGTGACAGTTTGAATTGAAGGCGAGGGGAGCCGAGGCGGCGGCATTTCCTGTGCCGCGGCGGGCGGGCTCGGGGGAGCGGGGAGACGGGAGCCGCGGCCTCCGGCGCCGCGGCCGGAGCAGCCCGAGGGGGGTCGTCTGTGCCCGGCCCGCCGGCTTCCGCGGCCCGGCTTCCCCGGGCGGCCGACCGGCCGCAGCCCCGCGGGAGCTCCCCTCGTGGGAGCGGCCGGGCGGGGAGGCGGGAGGTGTGGGCCGGCCCGGCGGGCGCGGAGGGCGGAGGAAGGATGCGCTAGGCTGCAGCTGCCCCTGTCCCCGCCGCCCGGGCTTCCTTCCCCCCGGTGCGGCCCCGAAGGCCGGGGAGGGCGGGCGAGGCTCCAGGACCGAGACTCAGGAGCCTGCTTTGGGCTTAATTCGTAAGAAAACAGGGAAAGGACGTCAGGGAAGGGCGCCCTCCCGAGGGGTGGGAGCGGGGGGCACGGGTCCCGGGGAAAGGGGGGGGGACCCCGCCTGGGGATGGTTAGGGGGCTGATTTCCGAAAGGGTTCCCGGCTCCTCCGAGACTCTCTCTAAGAAGCCCTCACTTCCTTCCTTTCCTCCCCCACGCCCTGGAAACAGGCCGTTTCATTCACATTTTCCACTGCCGAGCTCCCTCGCAGGCGCTGGGTGTGCAGCGGGCAGGCGGCGGGGATGGCTCTAACGCATTTCTGTCCCTTTGCGGAGGTACCGGGGAGCACACCGGCTCCCATCGCGGTTTTTAACAGGAAATAGTGACATCCAGGTGCTCGCTTAGCGCCTGAAGTAACATTGTTGCGAGTTCATGGTGCGAGTTCAACTTCACGATCCCTTCTGGCTCTATTTGGGTCAAAGCGAAGAGTGCCGAATGCCCTTGAGAATCTAAGTGAACAGCCAGACTAGACCCAAAGGCATGTCACTTGTTTTACACATTTGCATACATGCAGGTGATGGATGTGGTCACACACACACACACACACACACACACCGGCTTATGAGCTAGGGGAGGAGGAAACATTTTAGGAGGAAACATTAAATGGACGGATAGCGGGGAAGTGAAATGGATGGAATCCTGGTAGACTGAAGGGTGGTTGGTGCCTTAGGTCTCAGGGTATAAACGGTTACAAAGCTGGTGGCTGCCGCCTCGATGCCTTGTTCCTCCAAATAGCCAGGGAAGGGGCGAAGGAGGCGGGCAGGAAACGGGCTTTCATCCCACCCAGCTGTTCACAGGGTGGGGCGGGAGGCGAGGAGCCATGAAATAAATGTGGGAGCTGCAAGGATGGTCAATGTGGGAGCCTGCTTCTCTTTAGTTTCCCTCCTTTTTATTGAGAAGCCAGGCTCTCTCAATAAAGTTATTAAAGATGTCAGGTTTACAGAATTGAAATTCATAACTGATTATAGAACTTCATTTTGTGTTTGTCGAGTAGAGTTTAATTTACAGAAAGGATATGTATATATATGTATGTATACATACATTTGTAATTTAGTTAAGACTTCGGTTTCTGGTTTTCCTTTGCAGATAAGTTATTCAATAGTAACTACATGAAAGGTAGTGTTATCGATAGATTACGTTTCAGAAGTTTGTTATAAAATTGGCCGTTTAGCTTTGTGGATTTTCCCATAGAAATCATCTTAAATAAGTCCATGCCAGAACTTGCTAGTTTGAGATAAGGTTGGGTCCTGCCAGACCTTAAAGCAATTGTAGACAGTTGACAGCAACACGGATGATATCTCCCCCCCACCCCCAACTCCCCCCAAAAAAGCTTGGGGAGGAGGAAAAGACAGATCTGTGGTTTTCAAGGTCTCATGCGTGGGGTGGTCAGGTGACAAGACCAGTCAGTGAAGACAGTGGTCGAGCACTTTGGTTTCCGGCTTATAATTCGGTGGGAAATGTATTCACAGTATGCATGCTCTACTCTGGGTTTTGCCAATAGCGCATGGTTACCTACTAAATTACCGGTCGAGAACCATGTTTCGCAGTTTGAGCCAATAAGCCATGTGCAGTTTTGATTAGAGATTGAAACCTTTCATTTTAACGTTGATGCACTTTACTAAATTTTAAGATGAAACTTTTGATATGTTTACTAAATTTGAATTGTAAATGATTTGAGATTGGTAATACAGTGAACGTGACATAGAAAAAATGTGTTTCGCGGAGTAGAATTTTAAGGTGGCGTGATTATAGGCTAGGCTGCCAGATGAGAGGACACTGCTAAATGTGGACTGCTGGTCTCTACAGCTGTGCTTTGCAGACTGCAAGTTGAGACCTATTGGTTGGTCTTGAAATCAGTTTTGTGGATTTCTCCTAGTGCTTTTTGAAAAGTAGAGAGAGCCCTAGCGGATTTGGCTCAGTGGGTAGAGCATCACTGAAGGGTCCCGGGCTGATCCCAGTGAAGGGGGTACCTCTGCTGCAGGCTCCTCCTGGCCCTGGTCGGGGCTCCTGCAGGAGGCAACCAGTCGATGTGTTTCTCTCACATCGATATTTCTTTCTCTTTCGCTCTCTCTAAAAGTGGATGGAAAAAATATCCTCAGGTGAGGATTAACAGAGAAAAGGTAGGAAAGAAATAGAAAATAGCAGTACATTATGCTTAGTGTAAATTTGGGGAGAATTACAATCTGTTTTATAAGTATTGTTTTGGGATATATTTCTTTTTTTATTAAGAATTATGGCAAAAACTCTGAGTAAACACTCTCGGAGTAATAGTTTGGATGTGCAGTATATGCAAGAGGTTGGAGGTCTTGGTGTGAAGAGAAAAAACTTAAATGGTATTAAGTCCATATGGCTTTTTCTTACTTGGATTCATTTAGTCTGTACTCTGTATAGCTAGTGTGGAGAGATCTGAGGCTACTGCTGGAGAGGAGCTCATCTCAAAGCCAGATTGAGCTGAGGCCGTGGTCGGCAAACTGCGGCCCGCAAGCCACATGTGGCTCTTTGGCCCCTTGAGTGTGGCTCTTCCACAAAATACCATGGCCTGGTGAGTCTATTTTGAAGGAGTGGCGTTAGAAGAAGTTAAGTTTAAAAAAATGTGGCTCTCAACAGAAATTTCAATCCTTGTCCTGTTGATATTTGGCTCTGGTGACTATTGAGTTTGCCGACCACTCAGCTGGGTGATAGCCATTCAGCATTGTAGGAAATGGAGAAGCAAGAAGTCTTTCTGAACCGTCTAGTCCATAGTTCTTTCTCCTAGAGCTTCCTATCTCTTAACACTTAGTATTTTTCAAACCTGGGAATCAGAATCATCTAGGTAGCGTTTGTGTGTCTGTACATTTATCACTTAACTAGAGGCCCCGTGCACGAAGTACATGCACGGGGACGGGGGTGACCTCCTCAGCCTAGCCTGCACCCTCCAATCTAGGACCCCTCGGAGGATGTCCATCTGCCAGTTTAGGCCAGATCCTAAACCGGCAGTCAGACATCTCTCTCAAAATCCTGGACCACTGACTCCTAATCGCTCACCTGCCTGCCTGATCACCCCTAATCCCCCCACCAGCCTGATTACCCCTCACTGCCTCTGTGTGCTGGCCTGATCACCCCTAACTTCCCCCTCCCTGCTGACCTGGTCACCCCACACAGCCTGCTTGTTCAGTCATTTAGTCGTCCCTCACTAAACCCCCTGCTGGCTTGGTCATAGGCAGCCATCTTGTGAGGGCATGATGGCCAATTTGCGTATTACATCTTTATTACATAGAATTAGTGGACTTTTGTGAGACATGGTCAGTAATTATTGAACATACAACATTATATTAGGTCAGTATTTTACAAGGTATAATTGATGAACCTCACACAGGAGGGTCAATCAGGGCCCGTTATATAAGTGCCCTATATAGGGGTACCATTTTTAATCTTTAACATATTTTTACTGTACCTTTTCTGTGATAGATACACAAATACTATTGTGTTAAAATCTCCTACAGCATTCAATACGGTAACATGCTGTACAGGTGTGTAACCTAAGAGCATAGGCTAAACCATATAGCCCAGGCATGTAGTAGGCTTCTATGTCCTTTAGGTTTGTGAAAGTGCACGACAGACTTGTTTACCTCATTTCTCAGAACGTACCCATTGTTAAGTGGTACGTAACTATATATGGGTAGGCTGTGCTGTGTCTAACATGTCCCCTTCTGACAGATACTTAATCTCAACTAGAGGCCGTACTGGTAGGGTCCCTAGCAGCTGCTGGCTGCTAGCCGGGTACTCCTTCCCTTTCCCGGGCCGACCCCACCCCCTGGTCAAACTCCCGGACAACTCTCAGTTGAGGGGACAATTTGCATACTATGCTTTTATTAGGTAGGATGTTTTGCTGTCATAAACCACGGCATGATGAAGAACTTGGGAGACGATCTTTTCGCATGTGTTAGTTTCTCAGAGTTTTTGAACTCTTCCACACAAGACACGAATAATTAAAGCAGTAGCGATTACTTAAAGCAGTAGCGTTGATGATATTGTAACTAGCTTAGGACTTTAACACTCACATTCATTCATTTAACAAATTTGTGTCTTGTGCCTGCTGTGTGTCAGGCACTGGTGAAAGTGAGTGACAGAAGTAGAGGCCATGGTGATTGATTAAGAGCTTAGGTTTTGGAGTTAGGCCTGGATTCACGACCCTAAAACTCAACTGAATCTTGGGAAGACAACAGAACTTTTTCTTGTTTCCTCCTTTGTAAAAAAAAAAGTAGGACTCCAAAAGTTATTGGAAAATTAAATGAGATAATACATGGCAAGCTCTTAACCTGGCAAAAAGCACTCGGATCTTAGACCTAAAAAAGCTATTAGACAATTTGGCAATTAACTACTTTTCTGTCTCCATTGTAAGTTTCTTAAACTCAAGGACTGTTTTTTTCACTTTAATATTTACTTACTAAATCATTTGTGACATGATTTAAAGGTATGTATTCAGTGGGTGTAGTAGGAGAAGGATACCTTTTCCAAAATGGAAAAGATGAATCTTAAAGTTGGATACAAGTTATTAGGCAGAGGAGAAAGGATACTTATTCTCAGCTGTGAAAGCATAGTGGGTGTAGGTTATGAGACTAGAGAGGTAGGCAGAGATCTTGTGTTGTACATTGAGGATTTTAAAAAAATCTTTATTGAAGGATTTTAAAAGACAAGGGGTATGAACAACATGATGATAATTCCGGTAGGGAAGATAGAATACCAAGGCGTGGCCAATGAAATAAGGAAGGTTAACATAGCTGACCGAGGACTAAAAGGAAATGAAGGACATAACTAGGGCACTGGCAAAGGGCATGACGTACAGGGATGTTTGTGAGTATGTCGTATGTGAGGGGATGTAGGTGGTAGATAAGAACCCAGAAATGTTTGAGCTTTCTGGATGAAATTGGCTAGCTGAGGAAGGTGTGGATGGGAGATTTACTTAAGAACAAAAAGTAGAAGAGTAGGTATCATTTCTTCAGATAGGCGATTTAAAATGAAATTGATCCCTGGCCAGTGGGCTTAGTGGTTAGAGTGTTGGCCCATGCGTGGGTTTCAATTTCTGGTCAGGGGCAGTACCCTGTTCGCATATTTGGCACGTGTGGAGGCAACTGTATGGATGTGTCTCTCCATCAATATTTCTCTCTCTCCTCAACTCCCTCCCTCCCATTCTCTCTAAAACTCAAAGGGAAAAAAAGACCCTCCGATAATGATTAACAAAAACAAACCACCAACAACAAAACACACACATGAATTTGAGAGGCTTGGGAGACACCTAAGTGAACATGTCTGGTAGTCTCAGAATTAGGAGAGATCTTGGATGGAAAGTAAACATTGTAAGATTATTATCAATTTATTCATTTGTGCATCAATTTTTATGTTTAGTAATTGCACCTGACATGGAACAAAAGCTATATGGTGGTTTGGTCAATACATTTGTTTTTTTTTTTTTTTTTTTTTAGATTTGGTTGATATTTGTACTTTGGTTAGCAGAGTTGAAGGAAATTGGGATGAAGTGATTTGTGTGCAACTCATTCATTCTTCAAAGTTAGGCCAGAAGACAACAATTTCTTGAGTAATACTAAAATGTTTACTTATTTAAAATTTCTGCTGGTGTATTTCACAACAGCAGCTGTTTAAGGGTCATACAGGTGTTTCTTTACACAATGACATTTTGTATCCTTATGTATTCAAATTGTTCATTGAGATTGTAATTCAAGTTCTTGTTTTTGAGGAAGATTTTGGTACAGTTTTAGAGAATCTGAAGTATTTTCAGTGAGATCATTACTTGTTGAGGGGAGGCAGACTCTTCATAGTACTTTTATTCTAGTGCTTTCAGTTTATACTGTTGTTAAAATGACCAGGGTACCACTTTATTTGTTAGCATTCTGGGATGTGAGGTGTTCTAAACAGGGAAATACTTTTCAGTAACTACTATACAGTCAACCACCAACATTTAAAACTATTGTTAATTTTAAAAAGTTTCACACACACTTCCTTTTATGATTAATTTAAACGAATCAACCAGAAGGAATAAAAAACTAAGTTATTTCAATCACTAAAAGTTAATTTGTGTTCTTTTTTAACTACTTAAAATTTTTCATGGTCGTAATTAGAGGTATGTTGGTGGTTAGTGGGTCTTAACCTTGGTCAGGCATTGGAAACACTTCTAATATGCTTAATACTTGGAGGCTCGTTAATACCTGAAAAAAGAGGTGGGGATTCAAAAAATGTGCATATTCAGTATTTTAGTTAATTATGATGAGCCATCAGGATTGATAACCTCCAGCATGAATTACATATTATGTGGTAATATTTGTAAAAGTACTCTGTAAACTTACATTTTATACAAAACCAACATACTATTCACTTAATATTTAATTTGGTTTTTGGTGTATTAACTGACATGAATTAAATATGAATTAAACATGTATTAAATATATACATGGTGTTCCAGTTTTTTATTACTCTGTAGTTTTCAATATTTTAGAATTTTAAGTATTACTTTAAAGAGTATTTTTAAGCAAACCTCTTCTGCCCTCCCTAGTTATTTTCCTAGTTTAGCACATTAAATTTGTTTTAATTTTTGTTTCTTATATTATTGGAGAGAGATTTGTTATATTTAAACTGATTAGTTCTATATTTTCAGTAGAATATACTAAACTTAAAATCATCATCAGGAATATTTTGTTTTATGCTGTGACATATAATATGGAACTATTAAGTAATGCAATATGATAGTAATTTTTGCTTTTTTAACTATATGTACATTGCTTTGCACTTTTTTCTCCTCTATGGGTATATTTATCTTCTTCTGTCCCTGGACTTTGTAACTATCCAGTTTTGCCGTTACAGATCTTTGTTTTCCTTGTCAGCTTTGGCGCTGGGAGCAGAGGGGGCCGAGATCGCAGCCCCAAACCCGGCCCCAAGCCCGGCCATGGTGGCGCTGGGGGCAGGTGGGTCGCGATCACAGCCACAAACCTGGCTCCAAGTCCAGCCATGGCGATGCTGGGGGCCGGGATAGCAGCCACAAACCAGCCCCAAGCCCAGCCATGGTGGCACTGGGGGTTTTGGGGGTGGAGACTTTTATATATGAGGATGTTTATTCAAATGTGTATAGACTCTTGCTCTTTTTCTACTTTCTGGCTATTATGAATAAAGTCCCTATGAACATGTATCCTTACTAATAAAAGCCTCAGTGGTGGTCATGTGTGACGCCCTCACACCTCAGAAGGTGGCTGCGCACACAGCAGGCACATGCAGGTGGCAGGGCTTGGCTTGATGCTGTGTGCATAACATGGAGCCTGCCTGGTAGTCCCGCCTCCTCCTGGCTATGTGGAGCTGGGAGGAGGTGGGTCCCCGGCTCTAAGCGAGGCTTGCTTGGGGATCCGGTGAGGCCTACTTGGGAGGGCCCCCAGCTCTACAAGCAAGGCCTGCCTGGGTGTCCAGCATGGCCTGCCTAGGAGTCCCCTGGCTCTACATGGCAAGGCCTGCGTAGGGGTCCCTCAGCTCCACATGGCAAGTCCTGCCTGGGGGGTTCCCTCAGCTCCGCATGGAGAGGCTTGCCTGGGGGTCCTAGGTGTCCTGCCTCCCAGATCCATGTGGTGCAGAGGCAGGATCCTCGGCTCCGGCCTACCTCTTTGGGGCAGTTCATCAAGGAGTCCCAGAGGGATGGTCGGGGCCTGCCTCTTTAGGGCGATCAATCGCGGGGCTCCTGCATTGTGACAGGGCACAGGCCAGGCTGGGGAACACCCCCCCCCCCCCCCGCACTGAGTGCACAGATTTTGTGCACCGGGCCCCTCCTCCTCCTCCCCCTCCTCCTCCTCCTCCCCCCCCCTTATTAAAAATACTGTTTTCTTGGCCCTATCAACAAGATTTTACTTGTCGCCCAGCCTGCATGGCACAGTGGTTGAGTGTCAGCCTATGAATCAGGAAAAGATTCCACTCTGTTTCTAGGCTGAGGCCCAGGTAACTTTTTTATAAAGCTCCCCAAATACTTCTCATTACAGCCAGGATTGGGAACTACTTATCTGCAAAGAATAAAGACCTTAGTAATTGCACATTGTACTTACTCTTTGTGAAGTGATAAATATTTCATTCATGTATATTAGTATACGTACAAATGTATATGTATGAAAATATATGTATATCTTCCAATAACATTATGAAGACATCCCAATCTAAAGCTTAGAAAGGTTATGTAATTTACTCACCAGAGCATAGCTCTAAGTTAGAGCAGATGCTGGTATTCATATTTCTTATTTATTAAAATACTAGAGACCTGTTGCAGGAAGATTCCTGCAAGAATAGGGCTTCCTGTGGCCTGAGCAAAGCTCCCTCCTTCTCCGCTGCCTCACTCTCTCCCTTCACTGCCGTGCTTGCTCCCATCTCCTCTGACTCGCTCGCATCTTCTCTGCCTCGGTCCCTCCAGTCTCTTCTGCCTCACTCCCTCCCTTCTCCCCAGCCCCACTTGCTTGCTTCTCCACAGCTTTGGTCCCTTCTGCAGTGCTTGGCTTCCTTCTATGCCGTCTTCTGCACCAGGATATACAAATCAACTGCCATCTTGGTTGGGTTAATTTGCATACTCACTGGTTGGCTGGTGGGCTGCCTTGTGGGTGTGGTGGGGGTGTGGTCAATTTGCATATTACTCTTTTATTAGATAGGATGATACCGGATTTATGCACCTGGCCTGCAGGGATCGCACCTAAACTGGCAGGTAGCCAGGGAGGAGCCAGAACCAGGGCCAGGCGCCTTGCCCCTTGTAGTTATCCCTGCCTGCTGTGCCTGCTGCTGCAGCTTAGGAGTGCTGCCGGGGAGGCTCGCACGCCTGCCGCTGTGCTCACCAGCCGCGAGCCTGGCTTCTGGATGAGTGGTGCTCACCCTGTGGGAGCACACTGACCACCAGGGAATGGCTCCTGTGTTGAGCATCTGACCCCTGGTGGTCAGTGCATGTCATGCCGACTGGTGGTTTTGCCATTCTGTCGATTTGCATATTAGCCTTTTGTTATATAGGATAGTTTTAAAAAAACTATCTCTGAATCTTTTGTAGAGGTTTGGTCTTTCCATTCCCTTTAACAGTATTTGTGGCAGGGGGTTATGTGCTTCTAACCATCATTGTTACTCTCCTGTGAACTTTATTTTGTACATATCCCTGCTGAAACCAAGAACTGCATATCTTGTGATCTTAAAATTACAGATCAGAACACATCTACCTTTTGTCTCATTCTGCTTGCTATAAGTCTGTTAATGAGATCTTTTGTTGTTGTTGTTATGGTAATTAGAGCAACTTGTTACTTGAATGGCTGAAAAAAAATTTTCACCTTCTTACTTTTGTAGCCTTAGTTTATAGTTCTGATCTTAACTGAAAGTTTGTCTTTCAAATTTTGGTTTGGGGGTGGGGAAAAAAGTAATGGTTTAGATCCACATATTTCTGTGTTAAAATTTAATTTGGTTCTGAGTGTGTCATATAAACTTTTGTTACCTTTTTCAGTTTTTATCATCTGCCAGTTTGACAGACATATCTTTTATGTTTTTTTTTATCAAAAGTATTGAATGATGTTATCTGGATTTAATTAAGATGGATCCTAGTGATGTACAATTCTGTTGAATTTGGTGTACAACTAACCAGCTATTGATCAATCTTACTTTATAACTTCCCAGTCTTTCTGAACCTTGCTTGTCAGAATTACACTCTACAATATATTTATTTATTTATTTATTATTGATTTTGTACAGAGCAGAAGGGAAAGGGATAGAAAGTCAGAAACATCGATCAGCCGCCTCTTGCATGCCCCCTACTGGGCTGTGCCCGCAGCCAAGGCACATGCCCTTGACCAGAATCGAACCCGGGACCTTTCAGTCCACAGTCCGACGCTCTATCCTCGTAGCCAAACCGGTTTCGGCCAATATTTTTATCTTTAACCTTGTCAGAATTACGCTTTTTTCCTTTGCAATCTAATGCAGCAGTCGCCACTGGTGGGCTGCAGACCACTCGTGGTCTGTGAGGGCCAAAAGGCTGGCGACTGCTGGTCTAATGAACTTGTCAGAAATGGAAAATAAAGAACAACTGATTTGTCTATTAAAAAAAACAACATGCTGATTTGTGGTGAACATGACTTCATTTTCTTTCTCTGTGATTTTTTTTTTTTTTACTGCAAATGCTTCAGGTTCCTTAATAATAACCTGGAAAACAGAAAATATTATAAAATTGAATTACCCCAATCCACTTAGCAAAATACAACCAGTGTTAAAATTTGAATATATTTTCTTTCCAGCTTTTTTTTTTTTTGTAAACTTTTCTCAAAAGCAGTAAGAGGCCCAGGAAGTCCCGGGATCAGTTTCCACTCAGGTCACATGCCTGGGTTGTTGGCTCTATCTCCAGTAGGGGGCATGCAGGTGGCAGCCAGTCCAATGATTCTCTCTTATCATTGATGTTTCTACCTCTCCCCTCTAAAATCGATAAATCTGTAATAATAAAAGCATAATATGCTAATTAGACCTGATGTCTTTCTGGACAACCTTCCAGACGAAGTCAGGGCTGCGAGGGAAGCCGGTGCTGACTGCCTGGGAAGGAAGGCCTGCTCTTGCACAAATTAAGTGCATTGGGATAACCTCCTATCTAATAAAAGAGTAACCTGCAAATGTGACTGTACCTTAACTCCTGATTGGCTATGCTACCAGCCAAGTAGGAGCAGGGGGCAGGGCCAAGCTGTGGGACGGCTGGGCCCTGGGAGTGGAGACGAAGCAGTAGAGGCAGTGAGCACCAAGGTGCCCTGGCCCCCGAGCTGTGTCCTGAGGCAGCTGGGCAGGGGCAGCGCCTGTGAGCCACCCGCGGCCCCCATGCGCTGTTCGAGGAGGAGGCTGTGCAGGGGCGGCGGCTGGGAGTACCCCACTGCCCCCATGAGCTGTATGGGGAAGCGGCAGGGCAGGGCCCGGCCCCGGACACTGAACGTGGAAGTGGCAGTGAGTGCCCAGTCCCTGGGGCTGGGTGGTCACAGGAAGTTGGGACTGAGCTGAGCAGGGAGATGGCTGGGTGCCCAAGGCTGGCTTTAGGCCTGGGGCAGGCTAGGGGTGAGCCATCAGTTGGATATCCCCTATGCGCTCCCAGTATGTGAGAGGGGGCAGGTTGGGTTGAGGGACCACCCACCCCCAGTGCACGAGTTTTGTGCACCGGGCCACTAGTACACACACACACTCTAGAGGCCCATTGCATGAAGATTCATGCAATAGGCTTTCCTTCACTGGCTGCCAGGATGAGTTTTCCTCTGGAACCGGGGACCCAGGCCTTCCCTCTGGCTGTTGCCTTCCGTTTTTGCTTTGGCCGCTGGAGGCTTCACTCCAGCTGGAGCCTTCAGTCTTCTCTGCTCTGGCCGGAGTGCCACGCTGCTGCTGCCTCGTCTCCACCCTCGAGGGCGGGCGCTCATCTCCGAGCCCGGGGGCCAGGCACTTGCCGCTACCGCCACAGCAGCTTTGTCTCGTTTGGTCCTGCCCCCCGCTCCTGATTGGCTGGTAGCATAGCCAATCAGGAGCCAAGGTAGGTCACATTTGCATGTTACTCTTTTATTAGGATATTTTAAAGCAATAAGTAGTGGTGGCACGTGATTACATTTCTCTTGTGTTCTTAAGGTAAGTCATAGGTAGGTGTATGTTTAACTTTTTCAGAAATTGCCAAACTATTTTCCAACATAATTGTAACATTTTACATCCCTATCAACTGTGTATAAGAACTCCAGTTGCTTCACATATTCACTTGAGGTGGTCACTCACTAATTTTAGCCATTTTAGTAGAATTGTAGAAATACCTCATTGTGATTTTAATTTGCCTTTTACTGATGACTAATGATGTTGAGGACCTTAATCATGTGCTTATTTGCCATCCATGTCATTGGTGGTCTATGGAAATGTTTGGTCCATTTTTAAGTTGGGTTATTTGTCTTATTGCCTTGTATGTTTTAGATACTAATGCTTTGTTGAACTATTCAAATAACTCATTCCTCATCATACTTTTATCTGCAGTCTATTAATAATTTGCCTGTCACGTTCATTGCTGTGCTGTTTGCCTCAATAGTGTTTCTCTGTTTCTGTTATACTCCATTTAAAAAGTTCGATTCTTTTGTAAGGAAGAGCTGTTCTATCTTACGTATTCATTGATTCATTCATTCATTCAGTTACTTGTTAATACTGGTATTAGGGAAACGAATATAAATTTTATCAAATTGTCCTGAATATGACTAAGGAGAGCTATTTTAAATTGGCTCCTATTCTTTCTTTCAACATCCCCCTTAAATTTTTTGGAGTACTTCTTTACTTTCTGGTTCATCTTGTATTTTCCTTCCCTAAGCCCTGGAATCAGTCGTTTCTCCAAGGAGTCCAAGTTCCACTTATTTGAGAAATAGTATTTAGAATGAGAGGTCTGAGCACTAGAAGTGGTCATTGCTCTTCGAGTGTCATTGCTTCTAGGTGTCGTTAGCAAATCTAGGAAACTACATAATTAGGTATATTCACACATCTGTATTAATTTCTGTGTATCTAAGTGTGTATAAACAGTATATATGTGTATGTTTATTAATGTAAAAGTCATTAATTCACACTGATTTGCCAATTCTAGTCCACTAACACAAGGTTCAGTCTAGTCTTTTTCTTGGCCTTGTTTGTAACTCCTTTCTCCAACAGCGAAAAACTTGGCGTTCATCCACAGTTTACTTACACATTTGTTCACTTCTGGTATACACATTAAAGTAGTTTCAGAATTGATGTTATTTACTTACTAAGGTATAATATTTGTAACTACTTTTGTGTCTTTAATCTTATACAGTCAGAGTACTGTTTTTCAAAGTTAGATTTTTTTCTTCCCCACTCTAAGTGTGGTAATGTCACTGATTTGAAGTACAGTTAGCTTCATTTGTTACTTGTTTTTAGTTCATTTTGTGTTCTCATATCCTGGCGGATTTAGGTTACTTTTTATTGGAACACGTGAAACATTACTTGGGTATTAGCAGTCAGCTGTGTAAAACAGCATGTCCACAGTGCCCCTCGGCCCTTACATCTCTTTTTACTCTCCTGGTGCTGTCCAGCTCACCCGTCCATGGACGCTCAGTCTCACTGGTGTCTGGGTCCGTTTCTGGCTTCTCCCTAGGTTTTTGCATAAATCAGAAGCTAGCCGTAAGAAAGGAGACAGAAAATTATAAGTAAAAGATAGTGTACGGATCTTCTTTTTCCTTGTCTTCTGTCTAGTTGATTGCTTATTCCTTTTTGGAAATGAGGTAATTGAAACCCAGTTCTTGTTGAATTGTCTTATTTCTTCCATGTAGTTAGTCTTTGCTTTGTGTATTTTGGGACTGTTGTTAGGAGCGTATTTGTCATACCTTCTTAATAAACGCTTGTTTTAGTCAACCTGAAACATTTTCTGTCTATAGTAACAATATTTGCCTTAAAGTCAGTGTTGTAGCCACTTAACTTTCTCTTTGTTACTTTTCCGAAACTTTTTCTCTCCGGCTAATTGTATCTGTGATTCCAGAAGTGTTTCTCGTGGCGCCACACAGCTGAGCCGCGTGTTTAAAACCCCATGCGGCCCGTCTTTGCCTTGTGGCTGGAGTGTTGGACCCTGTGACATTTAACCCGAGTACGCCGAAAGGCAAGCTTTACATCTGTCAGATGCTGAAGTTTCAGTCTTAGTTCTTTTCAACTTGAGGCTTTTTGTTTAGTTCTTTTTAATCATTCTCTCTCTTTAGTGATGTTCTGCATTGGCAAACGTTGTTCGTATGCTTTCCGTTCGTTTTTGAACATGTCTGAAGTGTGCCGAATGTCTGGGCCTTTCGTGGTTTTTTTTATTATTGCTTTCCCCCTCTGTACAGGCCGTACCTTCTTGTCGAGGGTTTTTGTTTTGTCTTGTTGCATTTCTCATAATTTTTTCTGGAATAATGGACTTTTAAGTAATGCAGTACGGCAACTGGGTCAGATGCCTCCTCCCTCCCATTCCACAGGGTTTGTCTGTCTGTCTGTCTGTTGTTTAACAACTTTTGGGGAACTCATTCTGCAGAGTCTGTTTTCTTTGATTTGTGTTATCGTTGAAGTGTCTGATTATCGTAGCGGGTTGGTGATCTTGTGGAGTCTCTCCGGGAGCCGCCAGGCCTGTGAGATAGCGCTAGTTCTTGGGGAAGGAGGCTGCGAAGGAGCAGCTCTGCCGCCTGCAGTGGTGAACAGCTGCTCATTCTGGCCGGATCGAGCGGTGCTGGTTGGCACGGCTGCTGTGGTGCTGAGAGGGGCCATGAGAGGGGCGAGTGACAATGCGGAAAGAGCTGCTGTGTTTGCCGAGATCCATCCTTTCTATTAAACAAGCGCTCTGGATTGCTACCGGCCTCTTGTTGATTTCCAGGGCTCTGGAGAAGTCGATTTTGATCATTTCACCAGTTTTCTCATTTCTTTCAATGGAGAGAGTTTCCTGAGGTCTCCGCCAGTTTCCCACTGCCACTCCATCATATGTTACCTTAGTTGTCTAGTGTGTGCACAAGGAAATGTTTGAAGGCACCTAATAAATACTGTGCCAGCTAGTACAGGTTTCCTTCCTATATGGAAATGGAGTATTCCTGTGAACCTTTTATAAACTGAAATGTGTAAAGCAGAGAAGCAGTTACCATTATTTAAATGGAAATTTTTTAGTGTTTCCAGACCCCCAAAATAACCCAACAAGTTATACCAGTATACTTAGTTATGTCCAGTTTTACACTAAGTGTAATCCCTTTAAGACCCCTTTTTCCCCCTAATACCTTATTACATGTCCTGTAACAGATGCACAAAATAAATTGAGATAAAGTAGATTGGGTAACAGACATAGTTCAAAGCTATGGCAGCCTGATGTTGAGGTAGTGAGTTGAGTTCTGAGCCACACTCCGGGCTAGGGATATTCACTGCCCTTGTAAAGGTTTGTTATCAAACAGCGCTGTTTCCCCCCCCCCCCCCCCCCCCCCACACACACCTTTTTATCTGAAAAAGCAAAAGTCCTTTTACTTTCCTTTGGTTAGTGAAAATAGGAACTCATCTCAGTAAAGGGGGAGGGGCAGGGGGCATTTAAAAATAGTAGAAGGGACATCCAAACCAAGTTTAGGACATGCCTATGTAATGTAACATCTTAATGTTTTTGTGACAGTAAATCTAGAACCTAGGCATTTTTATACCAGTTATATTTAAAATATTTAAAACATTTAAGTGATTAAGTTTTTAAACGCTTTCCTTATATGTAAGAGAGATGGTAGGAGTTTAATTAAGCAAGTGCTAGACACTTGTATCTGTGTATATGATATAAGGCTTTTGTTAATACACTGAGTAATAAGTAAATTTATGAATTAATATCTCTTTCGTGGTATGTTATTTACTTATTTATATTTAGAATTAACCTATATTTCAGGAGAAATAAATGTAATTATTTTTGTCAATGTGTAAAACAATATACAGTATATCTATGTTTTAAGACTTATAGGGGTACAGATTGAACTTGCAGTTATATAGGAAAGACCAAATGTTTATCTTTGATATTTAAAGTTATTGATATAAACCTTGGATATTTGTAGCCTGATTCTTTTTTTTAATTGTAGTTACCAAGGGGAGAGATAGAATTCTGGTCATATTAAGGTAATTTGGGCTGAACTTTTGGTTTTGTAAAGATGGGAGGAGTTGAAGATTTTTAAGTAGATCATACTAGGAATATATTTTAATTTTCCTCAGATTCTGATTTTGTTGGGCTTCCAGTCTATTACAACACTCCGAGATCAGTTTTGATGTTACTGAAAAGTCTATTTAGCAGTTTCTAAAACAAGTTGCTCTTTTCAATCCTTCCACAATACTAGCTATATGCTTATGATTACAGAGTCTGTGTTTGCAGCACCAGCTCGCCCTAGAATGTCACTGCCTGCTGGACATCTCTCCTTGAATATATAATAGACACCTCAAACTGAGCATGCTCAAAGATGTTTTTTATTTTGGCAACTTTGGCTCTGACCTTCCCAGCCTTTTCTGGCTCTGACCTTTCCAGCCTTTTCCTTCTCTATTGTTGCCTCTTTCCCTAGGAGATATCACCAGCCATGGAGTTGTTCAAGCTGAAAGCCTAATTTCCTCTGGTCTCTCTCTCCATCCCCCGTCAAATCCAGTCCATTAGCAATGCCCTGACAGTTGTACCTTCAAGACGTTCTGAATCCGTCTGGTCTTAATCCCCACCATCTAAAGTTAGTGCACCCTTTCTTTCTTGGGCTGTTGCAGTAGGCTCCTTACTAGTTTCCTTATTTTCACTTCTTCTCTAAGCAGTGAGAGCTATCTTTAAAACACAAATCGGGTCAGGTCACTCGCCTGTGGGAACCCTCCAGTGGCTTCCCCTCGTACCTAAAATAGCATCCATGCTTTTTTTGTCTGATCCCACATGACCTGGCCCCCAACTGCCTCCCTGACCTCATTTTCTGTGGCTTATCCCCTGGCCCACTGTTCACATCATTACAGTTCGTGTACCTTCTTTTGGTTCCTGGAAGTGCAAGTGCATCCCCACTTTTAGGGCCTGCCACTTTGCCTAGAATAATACTTCTCTTTTCTTACCTCAGTCCTCAAATGATACTTACTACATGCCAAAGCCTGTTCTAGGAGATGAGGATAAAGCAAGGAATAAGACACCGGGGGCAGACTTTGAGGCGGTTTTGTTATGCTTTTTGTCTGGTGGGTTTCTAATATACAACTTATAATATTTTCTCTGAAACTTCTTCAACTCTCCCAGAGAGCCATGTGGTTTTGTTGTTGTTTGGTTGGTTTTTTGGGGTTTTTTATCCCATAATTTATATAATCCATTAATGTCTACCTTGATGAAGCTTACAATCTAGTTGGAGGTGGTTGGGGCAGAGATGGCAATAAACAAGATGAGTACAATGTACGTTAGCTGGTGGCTAGGGCTAAGGAGAAAATCATAAAGCAGCAAAGTTCTGAGGTGACGAGTGGGATTATAATGTTGGGTAAGGGGGTCAGGATGGGCCTTGCCGGAAGGTGACATGTGAAGAGTTAGCATCATTGTCATCAGTCTTTCACGTTGTAATGTAACTCACAGGTTCATGTCAGGATAGAATAAAAACGCAGACATTTTGTTCAAGGGCAATCTGTTTTCTTTGTGCTTCATTAGTTATCTTTCAGTTTCAAGCTCACATTTACATCATTTTCCCATTTTGTTTCCATCTTTAGCTTCCTTCCCTTACGTATCCATCCATGTGCCTGCATTTCTCCCAATTCTGAATTTTAGTTTAGGTAATTAATAAAACCTGAAATACAGTGCCATGTAAATATTTTACCTAAAACATTTTGTCTTTATCTGATCTGGGCTGTCTTCATTCAGTGACTGACAAAGCAAAATTGACATTTTTTTTTCTTACTGGTATTTAAACTTGGTTCCTGTATACCTTCCTGAAAGTTTATGTTTGACAGCTTTCCCACCATTTCTCATAACACTTCAGGTGCAGGGCATTTAAAAGGTAGGAGGTTTTTTGTTTTAAATTTCATCAAGAGAGCTGCTGAAAATGAACTAAACTCACCAGGCCTAGTATCCCTCAAAATAAATAAACAAACAAACAAATAAAAAGACTTATTGACGTGTAGCGAAAAGTCTGCCTTTAATTTATTTGTAACTTACCTCTGATTTGTTGAATTACATGTAAGTAATGTTCATTTTTCCCCTATCTTTTGCTATGTTCCAATGGATTTCCTCTCCTGTTTGCACTAACTGTGTCATGTACAATTCTTGGAATTCTTCATCTACTGTTCCTCTGTGGATCTGTTCTGTTGGAATCTGGAACACTGGAATGATGGAAACGTGTTCTTTACAAAGTAGCTGTGAGTATACTTGATAATTTATAGAGAGACTTTTTTCAGTCTAAATTAACTTAAATTTAACTTATAGTTGGATGAAATAAAGCCAAGGAAGCCTCAATTTAATACATAGTTTTAGCTCTACACATTTAGGCTCTCAGATATTTTATTTTAAAATAGTATATTCTGATCAGTATCCTAATTATATTTAAAATTAGGTTTTCAATTTAATTGTGGTTTTTTTTGTTTTGTTTTTTTTTTTGCCTTAACATTTGGCTTAAAAACTACTTTATGTGAATGAAAGAACAGTAAAAGGTTATGGACAGAATATTTAACTACATATGTGATACTAGTGAGGAATGCAGACTGTTGTTAAATCCATATGTTTAAATTAATGCTTTAATTTCATATGAAGTTTTTTAAATGAGAATTTAAATGTTACAAAAACTTGTAAGAGAAATGAGTACCTCTTAGGAATATTTTGCAATTATATTTTAACCAGGGGCCCGCTGCACGAAATGCGTGCACAGGCAGGGCCCCTAGGCCTGGCCAGAGATCAGGGCTGATCAGGGCCTTCTTTCCCCCGGCTGCCAGCTGCCGGCTGGGGCCTGCCTCGTTCCCCGCCAACCCCTGGTGGTCAGTGCACATCACAGCGAGCGGTTGAGCGCCTGAGGGGACAATTTGCATATTAGCCTTTTATTATATAGGATGATGAATAAGACCTACCTCTAAGTAAAATTAACTAATAAGACTCTACTCAGATGGCCTGAACAATGGACAGTTTTTCTCACCAATGGGTAAGTTAAAAATCAGACTTATTCACTACACCAATTTAGAAGTACGTTTCTTTGAATTACTCACAAAACTATTATATTGAGTTCATCAGAAAACATAAAAAGTATAAAACTGAATTGTAATTTAAAACCAGGATAAATCTAAATTGCCTGATAATAGGGACAGCAGGATCATGTGAAAACTTGAAGTAACGTAAGGGGTCTGGTGTCATAGCAGGAAAGACCCTGCATATCGATTAGCTCTGGGTCGTGAGAGCCTTCAGAAGCTTGTGGAGAAATTGCTTTAAACTCCGCTTTTGTTCTTGCCTGTGGTAATTAGTGTGAACAAATGGGAAAATTAGAAGAGTTATTAATATAATTTTAAGGGATTTTATATTGTGAATAACCCTTTGTTGTTTCTTTTTAAGTTGATTGGTCAGAATCTTATTGTGACTAACCCACTATAAAGTGAAATCTTTGCTCGGAGGCAGGTTTTTTTAAATTTTTATTTTATTTTCTTGGATTTTTATAATTGGCTAGTATATTGTCAGTTAACTCATGCTTAATTCATTTTGTCCATTGCTGCAGTTAACCAATACTTTCATTGATACCATTAGAAGTCTTTTATTTGCCATGAATAATAGTTTGTATCGCTCTTAAAAATAGGTTAATGAAGGGAATTTGAAATGTGTGACAGAAGCGGTTGTTGATATATGAATAACTTGGCCCTTTTTTCTTTTCTCAGCAACAGAAGAACCTTGAAGGCTATGTGGGATTTGCAAATCTACCAAATCAAGTATACAGGAAATCTGTGAAGAGAGGATTTGAATTCACACTTATGGTTGTGGGTAAGATATGATTTCTCCCTAAAATTGAATTTTGATCTAAACTTCAAACTATTAATCAACTCTGGATGAATTTAAGAAAACAATAGTCCAAAAAAACTGCAGGGATCCTGTGTTATGTTTTCTCGTATTATGTGAATGCATTTTAAAATTTAGTTAGGTATAACAGGATTTATATGTTTTCTTGTCTCCTTTTTAAAGATGACACAGTTTTGGAAACTAAAAGTTGACAAGCAGTGGGGAGGAGGTGGAATAGAACACTGGAGTTCTTTTCACTTGGTTATGCTACAAGAGGAAATAGCATCTGGTGATTACTTATTTCTCCAGGATAATTTTTTTTCTGCAGCTTACATTGCTAAGTAGGATCACAGCACATGAGCATTTAACTTAAACATAGTGCTCTCAATTTGAAAAAGAAAGGGTAGGAAGGATCATAATCATGCAAATTATTATCCTAAGAATTCATTCATTGAGCATAAATCCTGAAGTGAGTGAAATATGAATCTCCTTATTTTTTAATTCAGCCTCATTTTTCCTGTGCTTTATTCTGTGAATACCTTACCCTGCATATAGTAAATTTTAAGAGATTGTCGAGGGTTACTTTAATAGTAGGTTGGTAGCATCATCATTGTATATGGAGGAACACATTACCGTATGTAAGGTGAATAGACTTAAATGACAGTCTTAATCTTAAATGACTATAATATTTTCATCTCATATAGGCTGACTTTAGAACAAATCCTAAGTATGATGTAACTTTATTGTATTTGTCTATACTTTGTAAGAAGGTTAAAAGCAGGATAATGGATTGACTGTCCTTGACAAAGAAAATTGAGTTGATACTGGGTCTTTATGTTGTGTACATTAATTTTTGCTAATACAATCAATCCCTGGTATTGACTTAGATTAAATTATTTATAAAACTAGAGGCCTGGTGCATGAAAATTCATGCACTGGAGAGAGGGGTCCCTCATCCCGGCCTCCCCCCTCTCCCAGTCTGGGAGCCCTCAGGGGCAGGAGGTGACCCAGAGATCAGGGGAGGGCAGTGCCCCATCACACCTCTACTGCTGCCACTGCCGGCAGCACAAGCCTCGGCCAACCCTGGTTATCTGAGCCTTGTGGGGCTCTGGGCAGCTGGGCAGCCGCCATCCGAGGCTCTGCTTGTGCCTTGGGCTGGGCCTGGACGGCTAGGCAACCAACATCTGAGGCACAGGCAAGCCGCATGCCGGCCTGGGTGCCTGGGGGGCCGACGGGACTGGGGGACTCCGGAGGCAGGTGTGTGGAGTGGCGGGACCTGCCTGGGGGTGGGCCTGGCCATGCCGCACACTTGAGGCCCCAGCAGGGCTGAGGGGACTAGGTGCCGCCATCTTGTGGCTATGGGTGCCACCATCTGTGAGGGCGTGACAGTCAATTAGCATTTCCCTCTTTATTAGATAGAATACACCTTCATTGAAGGGAAAACTATTTTTATCAATTGATCATAATACTTTAGTTAATTAACTTGCCTGTCACAGGTAGAGTGGAAGTATAGTATGCCTAGCTTCCAAATTGATGCTATGGAGTAGAAGAGTGAATCTAGCTATATGGATAAAACTTCTATAGAACATTCCTTTTTTTCCGTAAGTTGGTAACATGATCATTATATGTAAAGAAATAGTACATTTACATATGTAATGGTAGTGATCTTAAATGACAAACTCTAAACAAATGTAAGATCATTTTTTTAATTTGCAAGAGAACTTCCAGAGTTATATAATGATTTTCAAAAAGGTTTGATATTAAAATGTTAGTATAAAAAGTAACTTCTTTTTTGAAAAATATTTTTATTGATCTTTTTTTTTTTTTTTTTAAAGAGGAAGGGAGAGGGAGAGAGATACAGAAATACTAATGAGGGAAACATCAAATTGATTGACTCCTGCGCATGCCCTGCTGGGAATCGAGCTGTAACCTGTGGCATGTGCCCTGACCAGAAGTCTAACCACTGACCTCTTGGTGGATGGGTCAGCAACACTCGGCCACTGACCACTCCAGCCAGGCTAAAGAGTAATTTCTTGAACATATACTTAGTAGAATAATATCGGTGTATGCAGATCAGATTGAATTTTAAATGCCTGTGAGATTTTTCTAGATAAAATATATATTTTTTAAATGTCACCTCTTACCTGAGGATATGGATTCATTGACTTGAGGGAGGGACGGACACACACACACACACACACACACACACACACACTCGGTTGTCTCCTGTATGCACCCCAACAGGGGATTGAACCTGCAACGTTTCACTGGCCACAGCCACGCTGGCCAGGGCCAGATAAAACATTTCATACTCATATCCTCTTGGTTTTCAGAGAAAATACGTCATCTCTGAATGTATCCTTTTGTGAACTACGGCTTTTCTGTTTTCATTGATAACACATTTAGGTCTGTAATTCAGCAAAGTATGAAATCTGTCTAGCTTTTTATTAAGCATATCCATACCATTAACTATTATGAATATTATAACTATGCATACTCATGGTTTTTTTATTTATTTAAGAAATACAGATTCGCACAATCACCAGTGTACTTCATGCAACCTACCACTTGTCCTTAGTATATAAATTTGGGTATATGAGATATATAGCACTTGAAAGAATCTATGAGTCATCTAGTACATAAGATTAAAGTCAGCCCTTCAGCTTTAAAAGGCACTCTTAACATCAGTTTGTGGAATGTGCTCCCTGCTCAAGAACAGGTCAACTCCTTGCTTCCCCTCTTCTATCCAAATAAAATGTTTTCTTTTTTTGTTGTTGTTATACTGTATATTTTGTGTGTGTGTGTGTGTGTGGTTTTTTCCTGATATCTCGCTTTTTTCTTGTCCTCTAAGTGTGATCATTGGCCTTAAGCTGCCCTCTAGTTTTATAGAACCCTCCACTTTATGTCCACAAAATCTTTTTCTAATTCATATTTTTCAAAACTAATCCTGTTCCCATTCAAACTAAAACTTATTTAGTGAATGCTGGCCGCTACTACAAAGAAATTAGAGGAAAAATGTAATCTCCACCCCCCACCCCAGTATGAAAGACTAACAGTGTTTCCAAGAATACTTGATTTTAGGAGGGAATGTTTATTGAATGATCAGTTAGAATTTCAGGCAACAGCATGAAGAATTTAGAGGAACGTGGTACAAAGAGCTGTTAAACAGTGTCTGTTGATTTCAGCTTTTTTTTTTCAGTTTAGCAGAACTTACAAAATTGATTTACAAATTCCAAAAGGTGGCATACCCTAGTCCAGCTGTCGGTAAACTCATCAGTCAATAGAGCCAAATAGCAACAGCACAATGATTGAAATTTCTTTTGAGAGCCATGTTTTTTAAACTTAAACTTCTTCTAATGCCACTTCTTTAAAACAGACTTGCCCAGGCTTTGGTATTTTGTGGAAGAGCCACACTCAAGGGGCCAAAAGCCGCATGTGGCTCGTGAGCTGCAATTTGCCCACCTAAAGGTTTACCTAGCCTAAAGGAAAAAGTACACCCATTACCTCCCACTTTGCCCCCTTCCAACCAGCCCCTGCCCCACCCCAGATGTTCACCCTCTAAGGACCGTGCATTTAAAGACAGAGTTGTGATCATGCATTTTAAAAATAATCATAAACAAAATTTTCTCCATAGACATTTAGGTTTTTCTGGTAACAGGATTTTTTTCTTCTCAAATTGGAGTATTTTTATTTGAGTATAACAAGAAATAGCATCCTATATAATAAAAGGCTAATATGCAAACTTGACCAAACAGCAGAACAACCGGTCGCTGTGATGCGTACTGACTGCGAGGGGGCAGACGCTCAATGCAGGAGCTGCCCCTTGGTGGTCAGTGCGCTCCCACAGGGGGAGCACCACTCAGCCAGAAGCCCTGAGCTGGGCTCACAGTTGGTGAGTGCAGGGCAGTGGCGGTAGCCTCTCTTGCTTCTGCAACAGTGCTAAGGATGTCCAACTGCCAGGTTACTCAGGAAGCAGGCCTAAGCCATCAGTCAGAAGTCCCCCAAGGGCTCCCAGACTGCAAGAGGATGCAGGCTAGACTGAGGGACCCCCACCCCCAGTACACGAATTCTGTGCACTGGGCCTCTAGTAGATCATAAATATCCTTAAGACCTCCCAACTTTTGATGCATAGCAAGTGAAAACTTTTTAACTCTGAATGAGCTAATTATTGAGCAGCTGGTTGGAATGTTTGCTACTAGCTACACAGCAGAATTACTACTTAGCTTTTAGTGCTGGTGGTTAATTACTGTAATTAGAATATGTAAACCTTGTTTAAATAATTGTAGAACCAGGTCATAGGGGACTTATTTAGCTTGCATTTTATAATTATCCTGTACATCATATGTATGTTGAAGGAGACCCTAATAGATTCTGAGGAGATGAGTTTTATAGCAAATTCCAAGATATGTAGAATACCTTGGAAATAATCAGTAGCTAATGTAACCTAGACTGTTAGATTAAATCTTTAGAGATAAGCATATGAGAAAGCAAAACAAAGACTAGCACCCTCCTGGATAACTTATTTTTATCTACCTCCTGGGTGATATATTTTCTTTACCTAACTGAATAAATCTGTACTTTTAAATTTCCCACCTGTTAACTCTTACCATTTAACTTCTCAATATAAAATTGCTTTTATTAAAGGTCAGTAAAAGGCCTTCTCATTGTCCCTTGGCCACTTTTTTCTTTAATCTTTTATTTGATATTATTGACCACTTTCCTTTGCAATTCCTTCTCACTTTTTACGATACTGCCTCTTGGTTTATCTGGTTCCTTTCCACTAACCATCTTTATTTTTATTATTATTATTTATTTTAATATCTATTGTTGAAACTTTAAATGTTGGTGTAACTATTATAAATAATTATTGATGGGACTTCAAAACTTCGTAAACAAACATCTTATGGATGTTTTATTCTAAGGCTTGAAATCTAATATTCTGAACATGGATGAAATATACATGGCTTTCATGGGCTAAAACTCAAAGGTATGATCACAATATATAAGTATTCAATAAGTATCTGAAAAAATGTCTACTTGGGTAGGATTTTTTCATTTATTTTTAATGAAGCATATTATTCAGATTTATTTTTAATAATTGAGCGTATTAATTATTCAGATTATTTCCATTTTTTAACTAGTTGGTTAATCAGTATCTGAGAGGCCTGTTGGTCTTGTCACTGTGTGCTCTTACAGCGCCTTGGACAATCTCCTTTGTACCGTGTTTGAATTAAATGGTATATTATAGGTTTCCCAGCCAGTGTGTATATGGGTGTGTGTGTGTGTGTGTGTGTATGGGTACGTGTGTGTGTGTGTGTGTGTGTGTGTGTGTAGGCAGATTCTTTTCCTAGCTGTATGATTTCTTGCTTTGGTCATTAATTATTGCATTTTTACTTTTATGTTTTATTTCACTAAACCAACTGTATACAATCCAGTGTTTTATGTCTAACTTTGACCTCTAGGGGATACGTTATTGTTAAAAATGAAGGCTATTGCCCGGCTGGTGTGACTCTGTTTGAGCAGCGACCTATGAACTAGAGGTCATGGTTTGATTCCCAGTCAGAGAACTGGGATAAAATACGCATGGCTTTTGGGTCTCGGGCTCAATCCCCTGTAGAGAGCGTGCAGGAGGAAGCCCATAATGATTCTCTTTCATCATTGATGTTTCTCTCTCTCTCCCTCTCCCTTCCTCTCTCTGAAATCAATAAAAACAAGATTTTTTCTAAACAGAAGCTATTGTACCAGGTATATTACTTTGTAAAATTATAAAACTAAAAGGATTCCTTGGAAACATGGGTCTAATTTGATAAGAAAATGAGGACAAAGAGCTTACTCTAACAGGAAGTCTTTATAGTATATTTTCTAATGTCACATTTTTGTCCCACCAAGAAGTACTTGCAGATCGCATTGGTTGGAGATTAAAGTGGATAACTCGGCAGAGTTTAACAGATTCCCCTCCTCCCTGTTTCTTTCAGGTGAATCTGGATTGGGAAAGTCAACGTTAATCAACTCATTATTCCTCACAGACCTGTATTCTCCAGAGTACCCAGGTCCTTCCCATCGAATAAAAAAGACTGTACAGGTATGCGTATTAGTTTTATTAATTGATAACAAGCTGCAATATCTTAACACACAAAATCGTGTACTATAACTTTTATTATGCTTCCTTAGAGGTAGGTTTCAGAGTTGGCCTCAGCCAATGTAAGGTGGTAAACATGTTGCTAAGAGAGAAAGAAGTGCACCTAATTAGAGGAATTATCTAGACTAAAAACAAAATTTGTCCTGAAGACCCTAATAGAAATTACACTATGATAATTGTAGGAGTAACGAATACCCCTAGAGTTGTGCTAAATAGTAAGGTAGCTACTTGCTTTGTGTGGCTATTTAAGTTTGAATGAGTTAAAGTAAATAAAATTAAAAATTTCATTTCTCAGTTGCAGTAGTCACATCTCAGATATTCACTAGCCATATGTGGCCAGTCGCTACTATTTGGGCAGGGAATGTATATATTTTACCATTGCAGAAAGTTCTGTTGGACAGAAGAGAAAACATGACTCTGAAAAGCCATTGTTATTTAAATACAGTGTTCTGTGTTCATTGGTAACATAATACCACATAGTAGTTGAGTGGCAGTAGCAATTCATTAAGGCTACCAAGCTCTGTGTGGTCTAATTTAGTAATTTTCAAACTTATGAATTCAAATCACTTGGTAAAATTTAATTTCTGGTCTGTTAGATCTGAGGTGGGCTGAGATTCTGCGTGTCTAACAAAATCCTAGGTGATGGCTGTGGTGCTGGCTCGTAGACCATACTGCATATATAGACTCTAGATCTGCACTGTCCAGTACAGTGGCATTTGCCACAGGTAGCTGTTGAGCTCTTAAAATATGGGTAGTCCAACTTGAGACGTTATCCTATCTAATCAAGAGGTAATATGCAAATTGACCGTCACTCCAACACACAAGATGGCCACCCCCATGTGTTCAAAGATGGCCGCCTCCATGTGGATACAAGATGGCCAGCAGGGGAGGGCAGTTGGGAGGGACCAGGCCTGCAAAGGAGGGCAGCTGGGGGCAATCAGGGCTGCAGAGGAGAGCAATTTGAAGCGACCAGGCCAGCAGGGGAGAGCAGTTTGGGGGGACCAGGCCTGCAAGGGAAGGCAGTTAGTGGCAATCAGGCTGGCAGGGGAGCAGTTAGGCATCTATCAGGCTGGCAGGGGAGTGGTTAGGGGGTGATCAGGCTGGCAGAAGCAGTTAGGGGCAATCAGTCAGGCAGGTAGAAAGGCGAGCAGTTGGGAGCCTGCAGTCCTGGATTGTGAGAGGGGTCCCAGATTGGAAAGGGTGCAAGCTGGACTGAGGAACACCGCATGAATTTTTGTACACCGGGCTTCTAGTGCAAATATAAAATACACCTGTTTTGGAGACTTAGTATGTAAAAGTGAGTGTAAAATGTCTAATAGTTTTTCTTATATTGATTGCATTTTGCAATGATATTTTGGTTATATTGGGTTAAATAAAATACATTAATGTATTACTTTTTAAAGTGGCTACTGAAAAACTTAGTTACTTTCGGAGTTTACATTTACATTTTTGTTCGGCAGCAGTGCTCTAAACCAGTGGTTGCCAACCTTTTGAACCTCACAGACCACCAGTGGCCCACCAGTTGGCAACTGCTGCTTTAAACTATTGATTGAGCCGAGACTGGTTTGGCTCAGTGGATAGAGCGTCGGCCTGCGGACTGAAGGGTTCCGGGTTCGATTCCGGCAAGGGCATGTACCTTGGCTGCGGGCACATCCCCAGTAGGGGGCGTGCAAGAGGCAGCTGATCCATGTTTCTCTCTCATCGATGTTTCTGACTTTCTATCCCTCTCCCTTCCGCTCCGTAAAAAATCAATAAAATATATTTAAAAAATAAAAATAAACTATTGATTGAAAAAGCTGTTGGTGGAGTGATGCAGCACATAGCAGAGAGGAGGCGCACGGAGCAGGCTTTACTCGGCAGTGGTTCAGGAGCTGGATTTGGAGGATTGGCAGAGATTATCTCAGAGCCCAAGATGGAAGGACAGTCTGGAAATTTAGGACAGAAACATATATATCAAACTGTGAGATGCAGTGTAGAAATTAGTTCCCTAAAACATAATTCTGTGACATAAATGTTTCACTTATTCTTTCTGAAGCTTTGCTGCTGGGAATATTTTTTTATCCCTCATAGAACTTGAAATTTCAAATTACCTGCAAAAAGTGTGTTCTAAAATCTGGCAACTACATTGCTTATTATAATCAGTATTAGGTATTTTAACTCTCAGCAAGAAGTTAAACTTTTAACTTTCTTAATGTAGGAATTCAAATTCAGGATCAGCGAATGAAGTACGCAGAAATGTAAAAGAAACCCCAGTGCAGATTCCTAGATTTGGGCATATCTATAAATACAAAAGCCTAAGTGACTGGTCGACCAGTTGCTGTGATGCACACTGACCACCAGGGGACAGACACTCAACGCACAAGGTCGGGCTCCCTCCTGTCCTGATCGGGCCTGTGGGGATCAGGCCAAAACCCGCTATCTGACATCCTTTGAGAGGTCAGGGACTGTGAGAGGCCACAGACTAGGCTGAGGGACCCCACCGGTGCATGCATCTGCTCCGTGCCTCCAGTATAAAATGTCTGTTAGCCCTAGCTGGTTTGATTCTGTGGATAGAGTGTCGGACCGTGAGTTCGATCCAGTCAGGGTACATGACTGGGTTTAAGGCTCAATCCCCATTGGGGGAGTGCAGGAAGCAATCAGACAATGATTCTGATCATTGATGTTTTGTCTTTCCCTCTTCCTGCTGTCTACAATCAGTAAAAACGTATTTTGAAAACTATATCTGTTAAATCTCAGTGTTTCTTTACCTACCGAAAGTCTTTGGTAATTAATGCTAGTGTGGTTTTCTAAATCCTCTTAGTAATTCTAGCACCTAACAAAATGCCAGGCCTGCATTAGTACTTAAACTCAACTAATGAACCATTATCATCTTCCAGGTAGTATACCAAGTACTTTAAATACATTAACTTACTTAATTCTCGTAAGGACTTTACCAAGTGTTTGGTGTTATTATCTCCATTTCACAAATGTGGACGTTGAGGCACAGAGATGCTGACAGGCCTGAGATCATGTAGAGTGACAGAACTGGGCTACAGAGACCAGCTGTCTGGTTTAGTCTGCATTCTTCAACCTGTGCTCTCTCTCCGTTGTAGATAGTCAGAGCTAGTTCAGTAGATTAACTTATTCTTAAGAAGTGGATTAGCTTTTCCTTACCTCTGCCCCTTTTTAATAATCTTTGGTCCAATAAACTGTCAGTTTTCTTTTGGCTTATTTCACCTTTTCCTTTAAAAATATGACATAAGGAGATATTTGGTCAATTAGACAATTTAAAGTAAAGACAAAATGATTTGATGAGTGAAGTTCTTTCTTCCTCAGAGTTTTGTAATACGTGAAAGAAGTTTAAATAACGGGAAAATGCATCTCTAGGCCGTGAGCTGATCTCTCTGGGCTGTGCTAGCTAGTAAGGGACACTCCAAGTGGGGTTTTCGTCGTCGTGCGCACACAGTGTTTGCTGTTGCTTACTAGATTTGAATTGCAAGATGGACTCGGGAGTGCATTAACTTTCATTTAAGTACAAGGCTTGGGATTCCAGTAAACTGCTGCTGGGTGGGTGATGGGAGGCAGTTATTGCGTGGAAGTTTTGTGCCTTACCCTGTTTTATTTTACTTCGTTTAATAACCGGAAGAAACAGTATCTCCAGCTCTCTCGATCCCTGTGCAGGGGGGTGTCTGCTAGTGTCTGAGCGGTGAGAGTCATCCCGTGCGACCGCAGGGACTCCCCACACAGAGCTCGGGTTTCACGTGCTCTGCAGTGAAGACTTCGTTCAAACGACGAGAGGTTGTTTGTAGTGTATTTATCGCCGTGCTTATTCTGTGACGGTTCACATAGTGCAAAAAGTATATTAAATAGGATTCGTGGACAGTTGTCATCAGTGATTCCCCACATTGTGAGACTGAATATATTTTCCTTTTATTAAGTCTTCTTAATTTTATACAGTGAGCATGCTTTTATCATTCTTTCCTTTCTTTTCTTTTAAACACCTTTCAGAAAGGAAAAAGTATAACCAAAAGATAAAACGTAGCTGTGGTGGGGGCTTGGGGCAGGGTAAAATTTCTGCTAGGGCAGTTCAACAAAACCTGTCCTCTCTTATGCTTTGTGCCAAAAATAAATTTGCAAAACAAATCAACATATTTATTTAAAATATCTGTAGCCATATGGTTCTGTTGACCCTAAACCAGCTGCTCTTCCCGCAGATTTTTCCATCTCACTACATGCAGCTCGACCTTTCCGGTTGCTCAGACCAAAATCTTGGAGCCATTCTTAATTCCTTTGTTCCTTCTGCTTCAGTACAGTCCACCACGGCATATCCAGAATCCTACCACCTTTTCCCGCTCTCCTAGTTAGTACCACTCACATCCTTACCTAGGTAACAGCCGCTTACAGGTTAGAAGTTACAGACAACTTCTCTCAGGCGAGCATCTGCTAAAGACATTGAGAAAAGTTCTCAATTTATTTTGTTAGAATTCTTTTTGCATTGGCCCATCTCCAATAATCGGTTCTAAACTCAGTTGACCTTCCTCTAAGGTAACACTTCAAAAGCATCCTCGTTTGCCCTGGCCGGGTTGCTCAGTTAGCAGAGCATCACCCCTGTCTGCCAAGGTTTGGGGTTTGGTCCCTGGTCAGGGCCGTACAGGGATCAGTCAGTGGTGCACAAATAAGCAGAATGACAGGTCAGTGTTTCCTTCCTCCCTTCCTTCCTTCCTTCCTTCCTTCCTTCCTTCCTTCCTTCCTTCCTTCCTCTTTCCCTTCCCCCTCTCAAAACCAATCAATAACCTTTTTTAAGTGCCATCTTTTATTGTAAATATTTTTGAGTATTTCTAGTAAGATTCGTAAGAAAAAGGCCTGTGTGCCACTGTTAAGTCTCCTCCTTTTTCCCACAAGTAAGACCTACAGCCTCTGAGAACTGGGTTGATCCAGACTTAGGATCCCAGAAAAGTCCTTTGTCCTGGCATAGCATAGAGCTATTCCTTGATATACTGAAACAAGTTGTAGATCATCCAAACTCCCCCTCCCCGCTTACCCAGGGGAGAACAGGACATGCGCCAAGTCATTCAGCACAGTTGGAGAAGAGAACGTAATTTTCTTTTGCAGTTGACTGGCTCTTCACCAAGCCCAGTAATCTCTCAGATGATCTGCTCTTGAAAGCTCATAAATTCTCTCAGCAGAGAGTGGTCAGAGAATTATATCCCAGCCCAGACATATTAGACTATAAGAAACATACAATCCTGAATTTCAAAAGGCAGTGTCTACAATTTCCCTGACATGAAGGCTTTCTGAAACACTTGTCAACTGTCCAAAAAAGGAGGAAGAGGAAAGAAAAGTCCTGTGATGTAGCCAAATAGGGAGTGAAATTTTAATAAAACCACAATTTCACTCTAGCCGGTTTAGCTCAGTGGATAGTGTCGGCCTGTAGACCAGTTCGATTCCAGTTAAGGGCACATACCTTGGTTGCACACTCCTCCCTGGTCTGGGCCCTGTTTGGGACATGTGCAACCAATCAGTTGATTTCTCTCACATCCATGTTTCCCTTTCTCTTCCACTCCCTAAAAATCAATGGAAAAATTATCCTTGGGTGAGGATTCACAACAACAAAAACCCCCACAATTTCATAATCTCCTTGAGCACTTTACTTACAAGAAACTTATATCTTAAAAAGACATTCCCGCCCTAACTGGTTTGGCTCAGTGGATAGAGCGTCGGCCTGTAGACTGAAAAGATCCCAGGTTCAATTCCAGTCAAGGGCATGTACCTTGGCTGTGGGCACATCCCCAGTAAAGGGTGTGCAAGAGGCAGCTGATCGATATTTCTCTCTCATTAATGTTTCTAACTCTATCCCTCTCCCTTCCGCTCTGTAAAAAATCGATAAACTATATTTTTAAAAAAAGACCTTCACATTCACAGTCTTGGAAGAAAGGAGAAGCTGTCTACACTGAATAGAGAAGTTATTCTGGGCTTCCTGTTATATAAAAGTGGTTCCAATTTGAGTGAAGTTTTCAGTATTAGATAGAATTAATTCTGACCTCCTGTTTTGGTGGGGAGCTCTGCTGTTCCACATGTGGGTGACACTGTAGTCCTGGAGTTCTTTGTACCGGTGGCTCTCAAACTGGAGTGTGCACCGGTCACCTGGAAGGCTTGCTAAGCCAGAGGGCTGAGTCCCCCACCTCACAGTTGGCTGTTCAGGAGGTTAGAGTGTAATTAGGAAACTCTCCTGTTGCGGTTGTTCCAATGTTTGTATTTTTTTAAGACACAGAACGTACATTGGAATGCTTGTCGTATACCAGGTTTTGCAGCTACAGTGATGGTAACAGAATTCTCAAGGATCTCGCAGTAAAGTGAAGGATATAGTGATAAAGATGTTGCTATAAGGTGCTGTAAAGGTGACCATGGCGAGGTAGATTTTAGTGAAGTAGTAGGAATAGAAGGCAATATGGCAGTGGGCAGAAAAGTGAGTGGTAAGTGAGGCAGTAAAGATGGGATAGCTGTGAAGGAAGGGATGAGGGAATACCTAGAGAGTCATTTGGTTTTTATTTCCAAAAAAGACCTGAGGATGTTTATATCCTATGAAGAATCAGTCCCTAAGGGATGAGAGGTTGAAGATACAGGGGAAATAGACCAAACGGTTTTTAAGATGACTAAAATGGGAAGATATCAGATTCCCAGCATGGATTGAGAAATTAGACTTAGGAAGAAAGGGATCTATTCCACTGAAGGAGGGAATATTCAGGGTTGCTTCAGATAAGTTCAGATGGGCACTCATCTTCAAGGAAAAAGAAGGTCCTTTTTTGAGTTTGATGGCAAAGATATTCGGCTTGAGCATGGGAAGAGCCATACTGGGCAGTGAGAGAGTCCTGAGACTAAGGAGCAAATGAAAGGATTATCAGACAGCAGGGAAATTCCCATTGAGATTGAAATTCGTGAATTTTATGAAACCAGGTATCTGAGCTAGACAGGACAAGATATAAAGGGTTAGGGAGAGGGCTGCTAATAGAAAGTGAAAGGCACAAGGGACTGAAAGTCTCAGAGTAGGAGATGGGGGAATGAGGTGTGGTGGTTCAGAGTAGAAGGCTGAATTAGAATTCTCTATAATAAAAGCCTAATATGCTAAGTGTCCAGTCATTTGATTGGCCATTCAACCAATCATATCGTGGTATGCTAATGATATGCTAAAGTTGCTCAACCACTCACTATGATGTGCACTGACCACCAGGGGGCAGGCAGTCAACCGGTTGAGCCAGTTTCGGTCCAGTGGCAGAACAGCCAGTCGCTATGATGCGCACTGACCACCAGAGGGGCAGACGCTTAACTCAGGAGCTGCCCCCTGGTCATCAGTGCGCTCCTGCAGGGGGAGCACCACTCAGCCAGAGCTAGGCTCACGGCTGGCAAGAGCAGTGGTGGCAGCACTAAGGATGTCTGACTCCCGGCTTAGGTCCATTAATCGGACATCCCCCGAGGACTCCCAGACTGAGAAGGCACAGGCCAGGCTGAGAGACCCCCTGAGTGCACAGATTTCATGCACCGGGCCTCTAGTCTCTAGCTAAACTTCTCAAAAACTAGATCTGGGTGTCGATAAAAAGGAAGTAGTCTTAAGGCAGAGCAATTCTGTTGGCCATTGCTGCTTTTAGTTTCTTGAGGAACAATGAAGTTTTTAAGATGATGATTGTCTTTTAAGCCATTCAATAATGAAAATAGTTATTGTGTTTAACTAAGTGAAATATCTCAGCTTCAGGATGTTGAAGTCTGCAGAGCTTTGGCTATAATGTCAAGCAAGTGTAGCCGGAGAGAAGCTCTTGGCAGAAAATTCAGCCCTAGCCAGTCTGGCTCAGTGGATAGAGCATCTGCCTGTGGACCAGAGGGTCCCGGCTCAATTCCGGTCCAGGGCATGTCCCTCAGTTGTAGGCTCCCCCCTGGCCTGGGCCCTGGGCTGGGCACGTGGGGGAGGCAACCCGTCAATGTGTTTCTCTCCCTCTCCCACTCTCTCTAAAAATCAATGGAAAAATATCCTTGGATGAGGATTAACAAAATAGACAAATACATAATAAAAAATATTTTTTTAAAAAGCAAGAAAGTTCTAACTTTTCCTTAAAATTTAATCCAGCTAATTAAGTAACACTTCATTTACCATAGCAAATCATTCTTAAACATTAGGTTAGAAAAGTTTAACAGTGTTTTGAAAATGAAAGAAATGAAGATTATAAACATGGAAGGTTTGACTGTTCCCCCAGATTGAATAACAAGAATATTAGAAAACAGTGCCTTGGATTTCTGGAATCTAGGAATCCTAAAGAGGCCTCAATAAATTAGTTATACATAAACAATATGAGGGCTTTAGTTTTATTTTCCAGAGAGAAACAGAATTGAAAATGCCCCTGATTCATTCCTTCAGTGTTTAATCTTAGAGAACTCTTGAGTGATGCCATAAAAAAATGCTGATGTGACCTGCTTAAGTAAAGCGCATGGGAAAGTGGCCATTTGGAACACATTTGTTAAGAAAAGTTTGAAATTCCTGGACGTGCACTGATTTGTTTTCCATGGATCCCATGGGGAGACTCAGGCAGATGATGGGATACAGTTGGATCCTGCGAAGGGCACTCGTTTACAGTTATGTTTTCTGGATTTCTTCCATATGTTGCTGTCGTCTCTGTATTTGACCATGTATGGATACACAGAATTTCATAGGCCAGAGGAGAAAAGAAGCTTTATAAACACTCTTTAAAGTATGTAAAATACAGATCTTTATTTTTCTTACCATGTCAATAAACAAGTGCTGATTTTTTTAAAATAAAGACAAGGAGACAAAGACCTTAAAATTTACTCTGTTAGAATGTGTGATTAATGTACAATTTATTACTGAAGGTTGAGTAATAAGGCGATCAAATGGTTTGAAGTGGAAGATGACTCCTATAGAACAGTTGTACTTTTGCATCATATTATTAGAGTAACCTGGTATAAGACAGGCTGTTTCATCTTGGCCATGAGGTCTGAAACGTGTTCTCCCAAGTTGTACTGGAGATAACCAAAAAATACCAGAACCCATATATATTTGTTTTTTAAATATATTTTGAATTGATTTCGGGGGGCGGGGAGAGGGGGGAGAGAAACATCAATAACGAGAGAGAATCATTGATCGACTGCCTCCTGCACACCCCCTACTGGGGGTCAGGCCCACAACATGGCGTGTGTCCTGACCGGGACTCTCACCTGTGACCCGGTTCACAGGCCAGTGCGCAACCCGAGCCGCACTGGCTGCGCTAGGACCCTTATGTTTTGATGTTTACTTTCGGAATCTATAGAAAATTAATACTTATCAGTATTTAATGTTCAGGTTGCCAGTTACATAGAATGAGTCAGTAAGTTAAATACACATACATTGGGAGGTGCAGTTTACATCAGGATCAGAGCTGTCTGAAGACCACTGGTCTGAAAAGATGAGACCTTTGTCTCTTGTCTAAAATAGTAGAAACCCCTCCACGGACTTGCATGTCCAAATTTAGGAACTGTTTTCAGTTTTAACAAAAATTTTATTTGATAACACTCTTTAACAAAATAACTTCTGATTTCTGTAGACCTGCACTGTCCAATTCCATAGTCACTAAGCCACATGTGGCTATTTAAAATAATTCAAAGGGAATGAAATTAAACTTTGTTTCTCAGTTACACGTTGTAAGGTCTAAGTAGCCACTGGGGCAGGCAGCTACTGTAGCGGGCAGTGCCAGTACAGAGCATTGCAGTTTTCTCAACAAGTTCTCTGGGGTAGTCTGTGACAGATGTACTTGCTCAGCAATCTCGGTTTCATCTCCTCAGTCCCTTCATGCATCAGCTAGCACCTGTGAGAAATGCCAGCGGAAAAGGGAGAGACATCCTTGGTGCTGTAAAGGAGCACCAAACTTCTTTTATCCAGAAATCAGCCAGTTTTCCTTCCAAAACTCTATCACATAAATAGTTGCAGTTGCTTTTCACCTGTTCGTTATAACCTTTTTCCCTAAGTGTGGTGGCCCTTAATCTGGACTGTACAATCGCACTTAACACTCAAAGCTTTAATATAGTTCTTGCCTCTTAACATTAGCCTTTAGCTGGAATGTCTAGTTTTAATAAGCACTAGATGTAAATATACAATGAATGGGGGAATTAGTATTCTTTTCTTCACTTTATTTAGCAGCAGCATATGCCCAGAGTGAATGATTTATATGTTCTGATTGTTTAAGTCCAATACTCTTTCTCAAATAGGTTTTTACAAATTCTATAGAGAATGGAAGATTTCAGTCGGAGTTAGTAGGGTTTTACTCTAACAAGAATATATATTTTTTAACTGCTGGGACCTCTGTTGATGACTTTGGCCTAAATATGCAATACCACTTTAGAAAAGAAAACTGGATCTTAGCCATAACATAAACACAAGTATAAATAATTACATACATGCTGAGAAAGATTTGAGAATGGTACTAAGTTTACTTAAGTAATTGATTTATACCAAAGTAGATGGAGAACATTTTTTTGTGTTAGATTAAATGTAATGTCTGCCTAATCACAATATTAATTACTGAATCATTCCAACATGGTCTTTATTTATATTAATGGATGTGCATTGAGGACATATAAATATTATATGGCTTTAGTGATTATCGCCATTTATCAATTCCTTCTTTATACCAACTATGAGTCATAAACCCAATATTTACATTGTACTTTTCTTTCAGTAAACAAGACTTTTTATGTCTACGATAATGAAAATGTGGGGGTGGGTAGATTTAGTTTGCAAAAAACTTCTTGATTAGTTTGATTAATGCTAATCTTCTACAGCTTACCTTGTAGGAAACTGTAGGTATAATGTTGTGGTATTAATTTCTGCACCAATTACTCTTAACAGGTGGAACAATCCAAAGTTTTAATCAAAGAAGGCGGGGTTCAGTTGCTCCTCACAATAGTTGACACCCCAGGATTTGGAGATGCAGTGGATAATAGTAATTGGTAAGAAGCATTTGATATCACTGCTTTCCATAATATTCAGGGTTCGGGGTGTTTTTAGACCCTTTCTGCTTAAAATTTTAAAATTTTCCATCTTAGCAAAGGCCGCTAAACTGTTCATACACCAACCTTGCCACTTAAGGTTGCTTCATTTTCTTTGAACTGACTTTCTTTTCTATAAAATGGAGATAATATTTATCCTTGAATTATTTTGAAGACAAATTTAAAACATGTATACAAGAATTCTGTAAGAAATTTAAAACTTTTCATTTTCTGCTATAATCTATATATATAAACACCTAAGCAACCAAACCACTGAACTACTAGTCAGTGCACTCACAGCCAACCTCCTGCAGTCTCTCCCCCCAGCTGGCCAGCCTCCCGTGTCCCTCACCCCCGGCCTGCCCAGCCCCAATTAGGACTGGGCAAGACAGCCCTGATTGACCCGATCGCCAGCCAGGCTGAGGGACCCCACCTGTGCATGAATTCGTGCACTAGGCCTTTAGTATTAAATATTTATATATGTTATTTTCTATCACATTGTAATTTAAACCTGACTTTTAGATCTTTATTTTTCCATACATCATAAAGAAAACATCAATGACACTTTAATTGGAAATTTTAATTTTGGGGGGTTCCATCTTTTGTTTTTGAAGTAAATTTCTCTCAACTTTAAAAACACACAAATTCATCATGAGGTTTGTCTGTATTGTATATAAATATAAAAATTTCTTTGGATATAATTTTTCATATTGTAAATTGCCTTAGCATTGATATACTTATCGGTACAAATATGATAATAATTCAGTTATGTTTTGACTTAAATATTTTATTTAGAAAATTTAGAAATAATCAAGATTTAGTCAACATAATTTATACACTGTTTTTATTTAAATCAATGTATGTAGAATAACTTGAGACATACTGATTAGATTGATTTTGCCTATTTAAAAATATAGATTATTACCCTTTAACACTCGTCATTCGTACAGTTAAATGTAGAATTGCCACTTAATTATTTTGTTCCTCTTCACTCCTAGCTGGCAGCCTGTTATCGACTACATTGACAGTAAGTTTGAGGACTACCTAAATGCAGAGTCTCGAGTGAACAGACGGCAGATGCCTGACAGCAGGGTGCAGTGTTGTCTATACTTCATTGCTCCTTCAGGCCATGGGTCAGTACCTTGATGCTTCTGATAACCGTTTGTTGTTTATTACTCAATTTCCGGTTCACACTTTAGTATTACTTGTATGTGTACACTTCACTGTACTAGTGGGAAAGTCCCAAATTCCATGTAAAAATGGCTTATAATTTTTTTTTCAGTCCTAGATAAACCAGCAATGATTTTACTTTGTCGTTTCTCATGTATCCTTTTTTTACTTGCCTTCATAGAGAGGAACAGTGTTGTAATCACAGTTACATGCTGCAGTGTGCCCAGTTTGGCTCTCTTTTGGACTACTGTGCCACTAATTGAACCACCCAATAAGGAGAAACAGCCATAGCAATTAGCTTAGATTATATTCTAAAATTACAAAGATGTTATTTAAAATAGATTGGAGAGAAGGTTACTGAAAGACAGAAGTACCAAAGTCCTCCCATACCATTTCTTTGGTCACACTGTCTCAGGATCCTGGCATCGGTACTAACCTTCTGCTTATACGGAGTTAACAACTAAGTATCTAGACATTCATCTGGGGTGGCTGGTTTTTCAGTGTGTGTTGTCGTTGCTAGTCTTTGGCTAATCTTCACCTGAGGGTTTACATTTCCCATTGATTTTTAGGGCGAGTGGGAGAGAGAGGGAAAGACAGAGAAACACTGATGTGAGAGAAACACACCGATTGGTCGCCTCCTCAGGGCCTGGGCCCTGACCAGGGTCTGAGCCGGGGGGAGCATGCAACCAAGGTATGTGCCCTTGACTGCAATTGACCCCGGGACCCTCTGGCCCACAGGCCGATGCTCTATCCACTGACCCAAACTGGCTAGGGCTGGTGTGTGTGTTCTGTTTGCCAGCCTGCACTCTCTTTTTTGTTGTTTTTATTTCCTCTGCCATTTTGAGTAGATACATGTGTCATTGGTAACTGCAGATGTTTATCTTTAATCTTTTTCTGGGTAAAAGATTCAGTGGTAGATAATTGCTATTAATCTGGGTAAATGACTCAGCATAACTCAGTCACTTGATGATAGGAACCCCACCATCTTTCCGCCAAAAGAAACTAGACTATTATATGCTATCGGACTAGATAATCCAATAGCCAAGTTACAGTAGTGTTCAGCAGTTCCTTCGTAAGAATACCTGTCTCTTCTATTTCCTGCTCCTTTCTCCACCTTTGCCCGTATCACTGTCTTGGTTTCCCGCTGTCGCTACAGAAAGCCTTGCGTATGTAGTGTACCGTTTTTTGCAGTCAGATTGTAGTGGTGCAAATATTTCTTTTCAAATATTTGTCTACTATGAAGAAAGCACAGAAAGGATCTCAAAAGGCTTGTCAAAGTCATGTCGCCAAGGCAGTGTGGCTCAGTGGTTAGCGTCAGCCTTATGAACCAGGTGACAGACAGTTCGTTTCCTTGTCAGGGCACATGCCCGGGCTGCGGGGCGGGTCCCCAGTGCGGGCCTGCGGGGGCAGCTGGTTAACGAGTCTCTCTCCTTCTCTCCCCCCTCTCTGAAATCAGTTTTTTTAAAAGTAATCTCAGAAATACAACACACGCTCTATAGCCTTTTATGAGTTCTTGTTAGCTTCTCCCCAAATTTATACATTTTTAATCATTCTAGTTTAACTTGTGTTTTTGTGTTGTTGTTTTTCTGGAGACGGACAGAATAAAATCTTAATCTGAGGTTGAATCAATAGAAATTGGTCCGTTTATATTCAGTTTTATTATTTTAGGTCTTTTGGGCTCTCTCCAAGACTTTGTAATTCTCATGAAATCACATTTCTTCTGTTTCCCAGGGGGAAATATACTTCTTAAAATTGCATGGGAAATAAGATTTTTTTTAAATTAAAACAATTTTTGGTAGCATTCAAATGATGTGTAGTGGCGTTGGGCCATTGATTGTCACAGGAATGGGAGTTCAAAATGTTTATTTCTGATGTACAAAACTGTGTTTTTGAATAGTTTCTCAGCCTAACTATTTCTAGAACTGGAGCAAAGTTTTGTCCATTCATATGTGCTGCTTAGTATGCATTAAGTGAAGGAATATGACACTAACTTTTATGTAGGGAGTTGTAACTCCCCTGCTCCCTGCAGACTAAATTCTAGGCAGTCTGATACAGTAATAAGGACCTGTCTATCTTCTATGGGTAGTCCCTGGATTTCCTTTTTAGAAGGGACCTGTTTTTGGAGTAATTATGAGGTGTTCCAGGAATGTATTTTCAGTGCCCTCCCCGCCCCTCACCTCACCCCACCAGTGTCATCACGAAACACACACGGTTAATTTTTTATTTCAGCTACTGATGCTTCATTTTCCTTGTTCAGGGGTAGATAATTGCTATTATAACCACCAATATCCCAGCACATCCTTAGAGTATGTGTCTGGCAAATAAGTAAAGCAGTTCCAGTGTATTTAATCTAGCATTTGGGGGTGTGAAGAATCTGCGTTTCCAAACCTAAATTCAGTTATATTAAATATGTGTATTTCAGACTGAAACCATTGGATATTGAGTTTATGAAGCGTTTGCATGAGAAAGTGAACATCATCCCACTTATTGCCAAAGCAGACACACTCACACCAGAGGAGTGCCAACAGTTCAAAAAACAGGTAGGCGGACGGCTCCAGCTCCTGGGTCTCACACCGCTCTCGTCGCTGTAGCTTTTCACGTTGTCGGTGTGACGTGTCACCGTGTTTTCCGCGCGGTGGTTTGTGCTGCATTGCAGGTAACTTGAAAAGAGTCCTCTGTCTTAGTTTCCTCCTGGAAGCTCCTCGCTGTCCCCAAGGCGCGTTTACCCCCGTCGGTGAAGGCTGTTGTAGACACTCCGTGTCGCTTCACCAGCATCCCCCCCCACACACACACTTTAGAATCATTCTCATGAATTTCCAAGAATATTACTTTCTGAAAGGCCATGGTTATGTTCCCCCCCCCCCTCCCCCGGGGGGGGTCATCGTGCTTTCTCAGTAAAACAGTCAGATTTCTTCTGTAATGGGTGTATTTGTTTAAGTGCCTTGATAGCACTGTTTGTCATTTTATTTAGGAAAAAAAATTGTGGCGTAAAGTGGTACCTAATAATTTCTTTAATTTTCTGTAAAAGCTGAACACTTTTTAAATCGGGTTTATTTTTTCCTCCTTGTATTTGGTTTGTACGTATATTTTATGAAATGTAGGGTCAATTTCTGGTTTGTACATATATTTTATGAGATGTAGGGTCAATTTCTGGAATTACTCTTGTATTCCAGTAACTATTTTTTAATTTTAGGCCAATGGTCTAATAAATTGCAGTTGTTTTGTATAATATTTTAAAATAGATCTTAATTATACCGTGTTTTCCGGAGTATGAGACGACCGGAACCGATGCTGACAGGAGGAAGATAACAGACAATAGAGAGAGAGCAGGTGCCGGGCAAGTCCCTGGCGAGTTAGCAACGCCCATCCTCACGGTATTTTCACACCGGCGTATAAGACGACCCCCGACTTTTGAGAAGATTTTCTTGAGTTAAAAAGTCGTCTTATACACTGGAAAATACTGCACCTTATTTTCCTTGTAGTTCTCTTTGTAACAAGAAACTTTATTTTTTCACCTTTTTCAGGATAAATTTGAGGATGTCTTAAACCTGTTAAAAAAAAAAAAACCTTTTGAAATTTGCTTGTTAAAGCTATTTAGATTTTGAGATTGCTTTAACACATCACTTTTACTATATTTGGTATTACCATCACTCTCATTTTTATAATGTGCTATTTCTAAATTCAATTACTAATCGTATACATTCCTTCCCCTCTGTCTGATTGTAACGTATCTTGATTTGGGACAGTACTAATGACCTAAACAAGATGATCTCGACTTCCAGATCGGTCGCGTTGTAGTGGTGGCACAGTTTTTCCATATGCTTAAAGATAATGGTTCTAACTCAGGGTGCCTGTCAAACTCACCTGGAGCTTTGTCTAAACGAGTTATCAGCTTGCATCTCTACCGGTTGGCTCAGTGGGTGAAGGTGGAGCTTTCGCTTTGGCATTTTGAGGGTGTTCATTCAGGTCCTTTAAATACACAACCTCTGCTCTTAGAGCAGCGCTCAGTGTTTCTTCTCTTCCAGTCGTGCACCTGACACGTTGTTATTTAGTTCCTGTCTGTTCCTATGCAGACACGTACCCCCGCTGTAAAACGTGTGGTTCTGTGTTTTTCCCAGTGGCCCTTTTGTCCCCTCTTAGTTTAGTGACCATCTAACCCATTCTGTTTAGGGTCCCCCCACTGTGGCGGGGCCTTTGCAGTGAGAATAGCACTGAAACGCCAATTCGGGTAGGGAGCTAGCTAGTTCTAGGAATGTTAGTGGTTTGTTGCGAATTTGAACAATACTTGGACATCCGTATTTTGTTTAGACTTTAAAATAATTTTGGACGAGATAATTTAATTTGAAGAGGGTTATTTCTGTTATTACTAATAAGCCATCTTTCTCTTGTCTGCATTCTCCTCATTAACACCTTCGCTTCTTTATTTCCCGGGCGTATTTTGTCCTTGTGCTTACCCAATCTTGTGTCTGTCGCTCCTTGATTTGTGCTTGTGCACATTTACATGCAAGGATATATTCTAATAGTGTCGAATTTTCCTACTGAAGCCAATACAGTATTTAGTTTACTTACCTTAGCTACAGTCTTCTGAAAATTTTAGGTGAGTTTAGGCATTGTTGATTCAGCCGAATAAAAACTGTTGGAGAGAGCTTTATTAGAGAAAGAATCTCAGTCATTGTAAATAAATGACCTACAGCCATTACAGTAGAAATCAACTAGAGAAAGCCCCTTCTGGAATCTTAACTCATGGTTAGAACTTTTTTGGTGTTACAACCACATTAGCGCCTCTGAAGTGTTTGGGTCTCGGTGGTAAAGACCAGCATAGTGCTTTGTTTGTAGATGACGGTTTTTACATTATTGGAAAACAGTCAAGGACCTAAAGCTGAGGGCTCATAGGAATTTAAGGTGAGTATAATAAAAATAGAGTTAATGTATTAATTATGTGTAGTGCTTTTTTTTTTTTTTGCTAATTTCCTCCTCTTCCATTTTAGATAATGAAAGAAATCCAAGAACATAAAATTAAAATATATGAATTTCCAGAGACAGATGATGAAGAAGAAAATAAGCTTGTTAAAAAGATAAAGGTAGGCTCATTCCCATACAAATATTAAAATGTTTTGGAGCCTTAAAAACATTATAATATCCACAACAATATCAATTGGGAGATTATTCATTGTTGACTTCAACTTTGCAATTAACTATGGTGACAATTATATGTAATAAGGCATTGTGTGGAATAGAGAGATGAATAATATAATTCCAATCTTCATATGGTTTTCAAATGAACTGGTTTCATATAATTCCCCCCCTCAAAACCAGGTAATGAGAAGGGAGAGGATTTGTTGTTAAGCACTGTTATGCTTATCTTTGTTTTAACAGCCTGACAAAATATGTTCACTTTTGTTCTTTTATAAAAATTAACCAAAAATCTATACCAACATAATTTTCTGTATTTTTAATTTATAGTGATTTCCTACGTACCCTGAACCTAAAAATGTTTTTGTAAATGGCATTATAATTATCTAAGAACGTAATTATGTTGGAATAATGAAATGCTTTACCAATAAAGAATTTCTAAGTTTTTGTAGCAATAGCCATATATTTTATATATCCTTCTATACTCTGGGAGCTACAAGGAATGTGAAAAACTGTATTCTGATCTGGCTGGATGAATACAGATATTGGCCCCAGATTTGGACTTCCAGAAGTATAGTCTCGCGAGTGCAATGTTCCCTTCCTCCGGGGCTGTTAGGGTCGCTTTGTGGTCAGGCGGGCCAGTCACAAGTCTCATTTCTCCCCTCAATTTGCCAATATAGCTTTTACTCTCTTTAGTTTTTCAATATGGGACAGCTGCTTTTTGGAATGATTTTTATTTTATTATTATTATTTTTTTACAAACAATTTGATCCGTACATGCTTTAGTGTTCTAAATTTTTTAGAGAAAATATGGTGTTATTCATTGTTAACATTGCTAAGAAATACCATGATATGGCAGTTTACTAAATAGTAACTGAATGCCCTATAAAAGTGAATATAGAGACTGTCAAGACAATTTTTTTTTTTGTTTTACCAATCTGTTCTTGAGTAATATAACTTTTATTCTGGACTTGTGAAGACTACAGAGATGTATTTGAACAAGAATACTTTGTTTTATAGGACCGTTTACCTCTTGCTGTGGTAGGTAGTAATACTATCATTGAAGTTAATGGCAAAAGGGTCAGAGGAAGGCAGTATCCTTGGGGTGTTGCTGAAGGTAAGGTTTTCTTTAGTGAATGACTTTCTATAAGAACTCAAAAGTGATAAAAATGTGTACTTACAGTAAGTAGTATGTATAATGTGATCATTGTATTGATATAGTTCAGGTTGTGAGAGGGGTTGTGAATTATTTTATTTAGTCTCATTTTCTCAGATCTTCTGTCCTCCTAGGGCAGGCAGGTGTGTGTCAAACCCTGACACTGTCACACTCAGCAGGCGCTGGTCAGTGCCCCACCTCCCACCTCTGCCCCAGCATGAGGTCTGTTCTGTTCTCTCGTCTGAACACACGCATACAGCGCAGGAGTCTTTACTGGGGTCCAAACGTTGCCCCTGAGGGATGTGATTCCCTTTCTGAAATTGAGAACAGTTTTGTAAAAAAGGCCTCTCACTTTTATCTGAGTCTCCACTGGGTCCAGGAGCCTCAGGAACGGCTGAGAACAGCTGCCAGAGCCCAGGGAGAGCATTCGGTCTCCTTTCCTCAGGACAGAGCTGCCTTTTTAGGCATCTTCTCTCTGGGCGGGGGCTCATTGTCAAGAGGTCCTCTGCTAATTTTGTAAAGAGTTTTAAACATCAATTAAACCTTAGCTACAGTATCAAATCTCAGAAGTCCACTGGCAAAAAGATGCGTTTCCCTAAGTTTGTATTTATTATTATTGATTTAACCTAATAGAAAAATGCAAGTCTCCTCTGTTATAACTTGGACCAAAGATTGAGTCATGATTATTTTATCTACTTGTTACTGCTCTGGGAAATTCTGTAATTTTTAGGGCATTGTTCCACGTTACTGTGCGTATCAGTGACTTTCCCGCCAGTGACCGTACTGGTCCCCAGCCCGTTATCCCAGGCTACCTTCCGTTGCTGAGCAGAGGCTTTAGAGCTTGTACAACCCTTGAAATCTGTGATGAAGAACTTACTTCTATCTCTAGTTTTAGGGGATCTTACCCCCTAAATATGTTCCTGTAAGTCTTCAGCGGGGGGCTTCTAAAGAGCTTCCCCTTTTACTCTCCCACCACTAAACTTTTAAAATGCGTTTTCTATGGAGCAAATGTATTCTCTACCAGTAAAGGAAAAGATATGCTCTCCCTCTCAACTTCGCGGAAGTTGCTCTGCAGAGATCCTATGTTCGATGTATATATTTGATCACTGAAGGTTAAACTCCGGTAAAGCAGCATTACACTGTGCTCGCCGGCCATGCCCTTGGGTTAGGTCCTGTGGGACCGTGTTAGCCTGAACGATAGCACTTTCACAGGTCCTGCCCGGCCCGTGGGGCCAGGATTTGGTAGCTGGTGCTGAAAGAAAACCCTTGAGTGCATCTTTCCTGGGCCTGTGCCCAGTGGCAGCTGTCACTCAATGGCACAGAAAAACAAATCCTTAGTGAAAAATTTATCTACGCTGTTTTGCATATTCTTTTATTGTTGTTACCTCCACTTTTCTGTGAAATGTTCTTTGAAAAATCTGCAGTTAATGGAAATAACATGGTCTATTTCTTTTATAGTTGAAAATGGTGAACATTGTGATTTCACAATTCTAAGAAATATGTTGATAAGGTAAGTGTAAGTAATGAAAACAATGAGCTTTTTCTTTCCCTAAATAAAGTTCGAGTTGGACAGATTTGTTTTGTCTTCCATAAATGTAGCTAATTTAAATTGGTGTCTCATTCTAGCCCTTAAGTAAGTAGTGCATGGAGACAACTTGGATTATTTCACCAAGATTTTAAAGTCATTAGCAAAAATACAAAATGAGCTGTGTGGGTAGGGACTTATAGAAAAAAAAGTCTATCATTGTATTTTCAGTTGATGTTTTAACACTAAAGGAGGTATGAAAAGTTGAAAGGAAAAACTTGTTTTTTTCTTATTGGGAAAAGTGGAAGGAAAGGCTAGGTTTTGAAGGCATGCTTCTTGTAAAGGGGAGCTTATAGTTGAAGAGGTTATGTGGTGTCACCTATAGATACACTAGTACCAAAAATTGAGTGACAGCCCAGGAGAGACTGTAATGAGTTAGTGTGTTCTCAGAAAATAGCTCCCACACCAAAGGAACTCTTTAGTTTGGAAAGTCAGTGACAAATTAGCATGAGCTATGTATTCTCAACCACTGGCTTTGCTTGGAATAAGCTGCCTGGCTTTACTGAAGTGGGGAGGATAGAGCTTTAGGTCTAACTCTGTGGCCAGAGAGAGGATAAAGTCATCAAAGGGCAGAGTATAAAGAGAAAGGAGACGTGGGGAGCCCAGAATTAGATCCAGGAGTAGTGAGCTCTTGGAGAACTGCCTAGAAATGTCAGATAGCAGGAATTGAGTCAGTAATTTAACATCACATTCTAATCACAAAGGGGGGGGGTAATTGTAAATGTTTCATGGACATGGAGAAGAATAAAAACGGGGTACACCTTTGTCTCCCAGAAGAGGGTTTTGGTAAAGTGGTGGAGTGGTGAGGAAGGGAGGATTGGATGAATCCAGAGACCTCCACACCACACGCATCCAAGGAACTGCATTTGTGGAAGGAAGTCATGCAGCAGCTCAGGGTGCCTTTAGCATTTCGAATCATTAAGGAATGATGACATTGTCTGATGTACTGTGCAGTTTATTTTATATGTATTGATTTTATATATTATGGAAATCCTGTGAGCAAATATTTAGCCAAGATACCACATTCATTGGACAGTTTGAGTAAACATGTTTAAATCCCCACTTTGAATTCATCCTGATATGTGATCTGAAGTGTCCCTGTGAATTTATCACCTTAGTAGAAAATCTTAATAGTACTGCAAAAAGAAAAGGATTTCTTTCAGGTTTTATGAGCAACCGTAGAAGCTAATCTACATTCCCTTCTCCAGTAAAATACATTCAGCAGATCCTTGAATAATGTCATTTTGTTCAATGTTGTTTTGTTATGATGTTGAGAAGCCACAGGAACTTAACTTTTGTTTATATCTATTAGCCTGGAAAGTCGCAGAACCTATCGATATGGTAAGGGAGGACTTACTGTAGTATAAAAGCCTATACTCTTATGTGGAAATGTCATCTTTAGTAAGTGCTTTGAGGGGATTATGGCTCTTAAATTCCCATTTGGAACCTAAATTTCTATTGGTGTCAAATTAGTGCATGTATCTTGCTCTGCTTTTTAATAGAAGCAAACCCTTGGTCTGTTCCTTACTTCTGACAGAACACATATGCAGGACTTGAAAGATGTCACCAATAATGTACACTATGAGAACTACCGGAGCAGAAAATTGGCAGCTGTGACTTACAATGGAGTCGATAATAACAAGAATAAAGGGCAGCTTACTAAGTGAGTATACGTCAGAAAAGGTATTAGTATATAATTGCATTGTGTTATTTCATCCAGTATCTCCTGGCTACTCCACAGAAAACTGGGCTGTTACTTGTGCACAACAGCGGAATTTTATGTTAAGCTTTGTTTTGGCGGTTTTATATTTTTCTGTTTAATTGTGGGAGGAAGTTGTCTCCTTGCATTCTCTTGGTCATTTGCCATTTTTATAATCTGTGCCACACAGTTAGCTAATAGTTCCCCAATTAGAAATTAAATAGCTCCTTTAGAAAATACTTTTTTTTTTTAAGGAAAGAGAAAAGTTACTATTAAGATCTCTTAACCCATATTGCTTGTAAGATAACTATCTCATTGTCTCTTTAAGAAGACTTCACACAGAACTTCTACCTTTTATTATGTCTTCTTTAAATAAGCCTTCTGATAGCAGAGTTTTCACTACCATCATATAGAAACAAGGGGCAGAACCAGACAGATACCTGGATGGCTGTAGTCCTGGTGATCTTCTCTGCTCTCTCTTCCTATTGTGGATTAGCACGGAGTCCATTGGCTGCGTCTGGACTCGTGGGATGGTGTGAGCCACTACCAACTGTGCAGCTTCCCCTGCTGAGTGCAGGTGTCAGGCTGCGTGGTTTTGTGATGAAATGGGGAAAGGGGTCTGAGGACATGGTGTGTTAGCTGGGGTAGTCCTTTGTAACAAGTCTCTGCCTTTTTTTAAAAAACTTGGAACTGCTGAAGATCATAAGTATTATAAAGACTATTTTAACTATAGTATGTACATTTGTAGCCAGGTGTTATCTACCACCCAAGGATAATCTGAAGGATCATCTGTATAAATAATGAGAAAGGCAAGTTCTCAAAGTAGCCACTACTGTTTTATAGTGGCCAGCATCCCTCATAATGGAACAGAAAATGCTCCTTTTTTCTTTTTTACTTCTGTCTCCACATTCCAGAGGAAGCACCCAAAGCAGTTCTCTTAAAGCCTGTGTTTATTTTCTTCCATATTTTCTTAATGATGCTTGGGTCATAGTTCCTACTTTCTGACTTAGAATTTCTTCTTATGCTATTAGCATGCTTCTTTGAGAAACTTTAGTGATCAGTTTCTAGGTTTTCTGGTTTCAAGGATATGGTGAGTGATTTTTAAAAAGCTGAATTTCGGGTTTGTCCTTTAGTGAGTGATTCTGATTTGATAGATGGAGGGTGGGCCTGAGAGTTTATATTTTTAATAAGCACCTTGAGTGATTCTGATATAGGTGATTAGTAATTCATACTTTGCAGACAATTGACTTCTAGGAAAAATTGATTTGGTTAATATTTTAATTTTTGAATATTTAAAATACAATTTTTAAATAAAATATTTCAGGTAAGGTTTACATAAGGCAAATAAAAGGCAAGACTTTGTTTTAGCAAAATTTTATTCAACTTTATCACAAAAAATGTAAGGATAGTTAATAAGTATTGTTAGTAAATGTTAATAAAACCCTATCCGTTTTATTTTATTTTATTTTTAATATATCCTTTGAAAGGCCTCTCAATTATTTTTGTTTCATTGAATTTTTCAATTACAGTTGACATTCAACATTATTTTATATTAGTTTCAGGTGTATGTACAGCATAATAGTTTTACAGTTACGTAACTTATGAAGTGATCCAGTCTACTAGTAATTCATTTTATTTTTTAATAATTTTTATTGATTTCAGAGAGAGACATATCAGTGATGAGAGAGAATCATTGATCAGCTGCCTCCTGAACGCCCCACAGTGGGGATCGAGCCCACAGCCCAGGCCTGTGCTGATACATAATTGAACCTCCTGGTTCATGGGTTGACACTCAACCACTGAGGCGCACCTGCTGGACTCCTCTAATTTCTTTTAAATGCATTTCACTAGCTTAAAGGTTTTATAGCGGTTTAAAGAAAAACATTAGTAAGTCCACTTATAATTTTACTAGAGACCCATTGCATGAAATTCGTGCATGGGGCGTGGGGGGGGGGGGCCCTCAGCCTAGCCTGCACCATTGGGGGATGTCCGACTGCTCTTTTAGGCCCGATCCTAAACCGGCAGTCAAACATCCCTCTCACAATCCTGGACCGCTGGTTCCTAATCACTCACTTGCCTGCCTGCCTGGTCACCCCTGACTGCCATCCTCTGCCAGCCTGATTGCCCCTCACTGCCTCTGCGTGCTAACCTGATCACACACCCCCACCAGCTGCCTGAGTGTGAAAAAGAGTTTCCCGTTAAGAAGTAGGCAAGTAATGTAATTTAAGTGTTTTTTCCTAGCCATCTAATAAAAAGTTTTATTTGAAAAAACAATTATGACAAGTAATCCCTTTTCCCGTGTTTTCTACATAGTAAGCGTAATTTTGTATTGCTTCTAAGTACCACTTTAGTAAAGGTGACCAGAAGTAGGATGGCAATTTATTTAAAAATTAAAGAGATTTGAAAGATCATTTTGATGAATGAGAGATGTCAAAAATTCCATTTTTAAATGTATGTGGCCACTTAGTTAATATAATACTGGAAGATCAATTTTTTTGGTGTCAAGAGTCATATTTTTTCAAGGTCAGAAGTTTAAATATCTCAAATGTGAAATATTACAAGTTTCTTTTGAGAGTATGCATATTAAATAGGTTTAAAAATTTGAGCAGGCTCTAAGAAGGTAATTGCACAGCATATTTATATTTATAAGTTAGAATATAAGTACTAACAGAATTTTGGAAAAGAAATAAAATCACATTAACAAATTCTGCCGTAAGTTTTTATTTTAGGGCACATACTTTATTTAACTATAAAAATCTATGAATTTTCCTTTAATTGCTGCTTTCCAGTGTGGTTCACTTCACATATGCTAAGTTTCTGTATTTTTTGTTCTTTTAGATATGACACAGGTGAAGGCATGTAAGTGGCTATTTGTTTTTCCAAAGACAGCAGGTCTAGTATATACAGGGGTTTTTAATATTTAAATTTTTACTTTAAAAGCAAATTTCAAAACATTATAGCATGTTTCTCTGCTATAAAAGTGTCATATTTTCTCCCAGAGTTAAATAAGAATCTAGATAACAATGTTTACTCATATAAACTGGTAGTCTTTTCACATGCAAATTATGCTATGAATTCTTTAAATTTATATGAATTGCCTTCTTCCTCCCAGGAATAAAATTAAAAGAGCATTTTATAGATAAGTTATTATAATTAGGAATACATATTTAACTTTAAAATCACAATTCTATCTGAATTTTAATTTTTTAAATATATTTACAGTCTTGAATATTTGTTTTCAAATCACAGCAATAGTGTTGGATAATCTAAATTGCTTAAATATATATGTCAGTTATTAAGACTATCACTTTAAAAATAGTTATTGGATTGTTTCTTTTTTAATCTTTAAAAGGTTTTAGAAGGTGGAAAAAATGAGGTTATAGATATAGACCCTTTTCGAAAATCTGGCATCAGCTTTGGACCCTCTTATCAGAAAAAATGCTTCTGTGCGCACCACACACGCGCACACACGCGTTTGGCATGTGATTTTGTTGTTGGTACTCCTCGCCTGAGGCTGTTTTTCCGTTGGTCTTTAGAAAGAGTGGGGGAGAGGGCAGAGACAGAGAGACACATCAGTTGGTTGCCTCCTGCCGACGCCCAGCGTGGTGGGGAGGGGAATTAAGCCTGTGACCCAGGTGCGCGCCCTTGGCTGGAATCGGACCCGAGACCCTTCCGTCCAGGGGCCGGCGCTCTACCCACTGAGCCAGACGGGCTAAGGCTGCCATGTCGTTTGGGGGTGTTCATTTGCTGTATATGCTCGAGAGATCTGATGCCATAAAGATGAGAAATATATTATTAAAAAGGACCTCATCAGCTTTTAATGAAATAATGACATTTACACTTAAAACTTTATTATTTGTTGACCTCAGGATCTTATTCTAAGTTAATGTTTGGCTTAGTTTCGTTTTCAGGACTTCCGTTTCATTGCTTAGTTGTTAAACTGTACTGCAGATTTGTAAGGCTTCTTTCGGTAAAGAAATCTCCTGTAGCCCAGTAACATTTTATTCTCATGTACGCTAACTGCAAAAGCAGGTCATCTTGCTCACGGCATATATCGCGTTTTCGTCCTTCCTGTTTTGCTAAGAAAAAGCAGTCACCTCTCTCTGTCCTGTGCTCTTTCAGTATTTTCCGTCTAGTCTCGTCCTCCGAGAGAGAGAGAGAGAGAGAGAGAGAGAGACAGAGAGACAGAGAGAGAGAGGGACAGCGAGCTCTCGGGGCGGACACGGGCAGCCTCCGGGGCAGAAGTCCGCGTGGTCTCGGTGCCGCTCAGCATGAGCACCCACCCTGGAAGTTGTGGGTGCTGCTGAAGACCTGATTTTCTTTTTTAGCCATGATTTAATTTTTAAGTCACTTTCTTGAAACAGAACTCACCGATTTACAATGTTAACATTCAGTGGCCAAAGCCTGTTTGCGTGGAGGCCAAGTCAACATGTTCTAGCAGCAGAGTCCGAGGAGAGCCTGCGTCTTCGGTCGTCGGTGGCTTGAAGAGTGTCCGACCTCCTAGAGCCCCGAGCTCGCCTTCCTCCCCTGGCGGGGCCTGTAGTGGGTTACTGACACTGGCATTCTCCTGGGCCTGTGCACATTCTCTTTAATTAAACTCATTTGTGTTGTTTTTCTCAACATGAGCATTTTGGACAAAGTTGTGCGGAGATTTAAGCCTGTGCATTTGAATGTCAGTGGAATACTGAGCTGTTAGTTTATGCTTGTGTCTGTTTTCTGACATATTAAAATAATTATAAAGATAATTACTTGCTTCGGATTCTGTGTGTGTGTGTGTGTGTGCGTGTGTTTTTATCACTATTGTTATCAATCTTGAAAAAATAAATGAAATATTTGGGTTAGGTGGAATAAATTTTCAAGAGCATCAGTTACCAGAGTGGACTGAAAATGCTCTGCGTGTCTGAATGTGGAGTGCTGTAATGGCTGCTGGTCATCTCCAGCATGTCATTTCAGTTACCAAACTAAGTTTGGATTGTTGTTAATTAACAGTGTAATTGTAATGTCAGTGGTTGTCTTAGATTGTAATGCTTGGAGATTTGTAGAATTCAGAGTATTCTGCGTTTATTAACTTTGTTAACTCAATTCCTTTTTCATAGTAGAACCTTGTTTAAAGAAGGTACAAAATGAAATAATTTTCTTCTAGTTTTCCGTTCTGTGAATATATTTTGAAATGTTTCCTTTCCGTTTTCCTTCCACACTTCATTTAATAGGTTACCTCTAGGTCATGTGCACTAGCTTTACAGAAACATCCTACTGACAGTGGCCTTTGTTTTTTAGAGCTATTTTCATAATAATTATTTACTAGCGATTTAAGTTTAGATAAGAAATTTTGTGGAAGTTCTAGATTATAAATATAAATATAAAAATTCATAAAGAATTTTTAACACATTTATATGTGGAACTTCTGATCTGTGTTCAATGTTATTTACATGGTGTCAGGTAATTGAAAAGTCATTTTGAAACTTAACTTTCAAGACACAGAAAGCAGAGAGTTTAGTAATGCCATACAGTATCTCATTTGTTTTCATCACTCAGAGTTTTGTGTTAACTTTTTATTTCTGGATGTGTAATGATTATTCTTCATGTTCATGACAGGAGCCCTCTGGCACAAATGGAAGACGAAAGAAGGGAGCATGTAGCTAAGATGAAGAAGATGGAGATGGAGATGGAGCAGGTGTTTGAGATGAAGGTCAAAGAAAAAGTTCAGAAACTGAAGGACTCTGAAGCTGAGGTAATCAGCCTGATAGTTCCACTTCTTACGACACAGTATTCTTTTTCAGAATAATACTGTTCATAAAGTTCAAAGATAATAAGAACTTTTATAAATATTTTCCCAAATTGAATATAATACTCTAATGTAATAAAACAGAGAAATAAAAGCAAGCACTATGTTTCTATAAAATCTACTTCACTATGTAAGTGGACGTAGTATATTTGGTAGAAAGACATACTAGTCAGAATAGTTATAATGAATTATTAGTTATAGTAAGTTATGAGAAGTGAAATTATAAGCTATTCCATATATTTAGAATAAGAAAAATAATTGTCAGAGTTTTGATAAATTTAACTTTTTTGAAGGCTGAAATCTTCCTTAGCGTTAAAGGGCCTGGCACCTGTAAAGAGATCTGGGCCAAATTCCCCCTAATACTGTAAGCCGTGTCTCCCTGCTTTCGTCCCGCTGTGTCAGCTTTCTGAACCTTGAATTAGGAGACAGGTTCAGATCCTGGTTTTCTGCCACTTTCTGGATAATGACCATGGCATGGGACTTAAATGTAGACGATTTGCTCCTCTATACAGCGGGAGGGAGCGCTGGCGTCTTCCCTGGTGAGCGTCCTGCATGTTTGTGAGCGATGAGCAATGAGGTGGGATATGTCTGCTGTTAGAAAGTGCTCCACAACCGGAAGCTTGTTGCGCTGTTCCCCATTGCTCAAGACTATTCTCTGGGGCCCCTCGAGGGGGGGGGTGGTCACAAATCCCATAGGAAGAGGAGTCATAGTGTCTTCCAGATGGTGCTCTGAGTTTCTAGCACAAGAACTCGGTGCGCACGCTCTTACGTGAGGGTGGATGAAACGCATCTTTGCGCCTGAGTTCTGACCCGGTCTTACTTGATATGCATGCTGTGGTCTAGCTCCAGCGGCGCCATGAGCAAATGAAGAAGAACCTGGAAGCACAGCACAAAGAATTAGAGGAAAAGCGCCGTCAGTTTGAAGACGAGAAAGCCAACTGGGAAGCCCAGCAACGCATTTTAGAACAACAGAACTCTTCAAGGTAACTAGTTCCCAAGAGATGTCTAGTGATGTTTTAAAGATTATTTTATTTAAAAAATTAGGATAGCATTTTAAAAGACACCACCCCTTATGCATCCCAAGCACAATTATTTTAATATTTTTATATAGATGACTTTTTCACTACAAACATTTTGGATGATTGAACAATCTCCATAACTAAATTAGTAGGTTCATAACATTCTGCCCAGTTGACTCACCATAATCAGTCTCCTACCTTCTCCCTCCAATTATCGGACGAGTGGTTGTGTTCAGTTTTTAGTAAACACAGGAAATACTGCTATAAAGATCTTTTATGTAGTTAGAGGTATGTTTTAATTGTGTTGAATTATTTAGGTAAAATTTTTAAGATAAAAGTTTGGGTATCTCAATTCCTACTGCAGTTAACAAGTTTCACAGTCTTTATTTAAAAACTCAGTAATATTTGTACCTTGGTTTTTTTCCCCCCTCTCATTAGTTCCATTTAAAACTGAGTAAGTTGAATTGTTGTAAGGATTCTACAATTTATCCTCACTGCTAAATGTTTTTAAGATTAGACATTTGTTCAATTAACTTTCTCCAAGGAGGAGGAAAATACATTTGTGAAAGCAAAGGCATTTCCGAATACATAGTATATTATGCAGTAGAAGAAAAGGATACCCTATTAGATATCAGTTGATTTTTTTAAATTTGCACTGTTTCATTTGAGAATTGTTCTCATATATTGAAAATTGGTTTTTGTCATATAGTTACCTGTACTTTTTGTCAAATACTTTCATTGCCTAAGAAAATACTGTTATGAACTAGCATTGTCTTCATTGTTTACTTAATTTTCAGATGAAAAAGTAGTGTTTGAAAACCCAACAGAGTTGTAGTATGGGTTAGGCATTGCTACCGTTTGTTGTTTACAATGTTTATAACATAGTCAGCCATTTTGATTATTTTCTTTAATCATTTAGAACCTTGGAAAAGAACAAGAAGAAAGGGAAGATCTTTTAAACCCTCTGTTGACCACCAGTTACGTATTAGTTGCCAATATGCCAGCTGGGACATCAGTGTTGGTTGGATCCGTTTGACCAGTTTGCACCAGTTTTATCCTTAATGATGGATTTACCAGCATGACAAAAGTTATTATTTTTTGTTCTTGATGGAGATTAAGATGCCTTGAATTGTCTAGGGTATTGCTGTGTACTTAGAAACTAACAGCTCTAAGTACCTTTCCTACATTTTGTTTTTTTTATTAAACAGATGTCTTCAATCTAATGCAAGAAAACATTTTCCTATTGTACAATCATGTTCTGGTGGTTTGACTGTTTACAGGATATTCCAAAATAAAAGGACTCTGAAAGGTTTTCACTGAGGATAAGTTGCCATAATATGATGCAAACTGTGCTTCTCTATAATAATTATAATACAAAGGTTCCATCCAGTGCAGCATATACGATAATGTAATTTAGTCTAACACAGTTGACCCTATTTTTTGACACTTCCATTGTTTAAAAATACACATGGAAAGAAAAAAACCTATATGCTTACAATGCACCTAGAGCTTTTTTATAACAGCCTTTTTTTTGTTTGTTCGTTTGTTTTGGATTCTTTAAATATATGTTATTCTCATTTAGTGCCCTCTTTAGCCAGAGTCTCATTACTGCTTCATTTTTGTAACAACATTTAATTTAGGTATTTCCATATATTGGCCCTGCTAAAATAGAATATAGCATCTTTCATATGGTAGGCACCAACAAGGAAACTTTCCTTTAATTCCCTTTTTACATTTTATGGTAAGTAGCAGGGGAAAATGCATTTATAGGCAACATTGTGGAGCTAACGACCAGCCTCTCTCTCCCCATGGCAGCCTCTTTATTTTACTAGAAAATGGGAATCATGGCCTCTTGGACAGAAAAAAAAGTCACCCTTCTGCATTTAGCTGTATTCATATATTGCATTTCTGTACTTTTTGTTTGTACTGTAAAAAATTCACATAATAAACCATGTTGTGATGTAATGGAGTGTGGGTCTCACTGTCCTCAGGTGACGGAAAGACTAGACTGTGTTTGGGCAGAAGCTTTCCTGCTTGACGTTGTCGGCCCCACGGTTGCAGCGCGTCTTTTCTCGTGGTTTCGCTCGGGATGCGGACGCCTCGCGCTGCTCCCCCCGCAGTGCTGCCGCTCTGGGGCGGGTCTCGTGGCGGCCGCTGTGAAGCGTGTCCGGCGGTGAGGCCTCCGTTGTGGCTCTGAGCTCGTGCCCGGTGTCCGTGGCACGCCGTGTCCCCCGGTCCGGGGAGGAGCCGCGCGGCTGCAGGGCCGTTTTGCCAGAGGCCTGGACTCTGGCTGCTGTGTGGCGGCTGGTGGCACTGTCACTGTCACGGCCAGGTGGGCCTGCGGTGCGGGCCCCCGCGGGGCGGAAGCGTCACCCGGTGGACGCCGCTGCCGAACCACTCGCTGTCTTGCTCCTTATCGGGTCGGGGCGCCGGTCCCCGTGCAGTTAGGGCAGCGCGTGGCGGCGTTGTACTGCCACCCAGCGGCGTGAGGTCTGGTTGTTTCATTATCAAGTTCACGGGCAGCAGGGGAAGCTGCCGGCGCGTCAGGTGTCTGCCTTCTCTGTGTGTAGCTCGGTGTGCGATCTTGGGAGTAGTCACATTCTGACGCCCCGTACCTTCCAGGCCTTTAAAATCCTCTCGGAGAAGCTGACCTAAGGATGTGGAGCTCAGGGGGGTGGTAGGTGAGGAGGAGGAGGAAGGGGTCGGCGGCTGCTCAGGTGGAAAGAGTGGCAGAGAGCTTGGCTCTCCCTCAGGGTTCAGTGGATCGGCGCACTCCGCTCCGGGAGCCATGGACGCGGACTTGTGAATAGTTGTTAAATCTCCGAGGAGTCCTGGGTAGGCTGCTGAGTGTCCTGCCTGCCACTCGGGTAAATGGAACTCCTCGCTAATAAAAGCTTGGCAATGTAAGTCAGTCAGTGTACTGCGTTCAGGTTGTTCTCCCTGCTCCTTGGCTAATCATAGTAATTGTCCATCTTGAATGCTCACTGTTGCGGACAGTGAGTTTATGTGCGTTTTCTTCGTTTAATCCTCACTAGAATCTGATGCCAGCGTCTCCTTTCTCAGCGTGGAAGCAGGTCCAGTGACTTCTCCAGGAGACAGGTGGTGACTGGTGGAGCTGCTGTTTGAACCGGGCGTGGTGACCCAGGGACCGTGTGCCTCTGTCCATGCTAATGACCACCTGTCATCCAGGTTCCAACCCCAGCTCTGTGGGAACTGGGCCTCTGACTTCCCTTCCCAACATTCCTTCCTTCAGCTATAAAACGGCCACATGTCGCTTGCTGTTTGGGGTGCCGTTACTTCTGCCTGCGTGTGCAGTGGTGTGTGGACTCAAATTACTGTGTGTGTGTGTGTTTTTTTAGAGAGCAAGTGGGGAAGAGAGAGAGAAACATCAACTGGTTGCCTTCCGCACATGCCCTGACTGGGGCCCAAAGTCAAATCCGAAGTCCAGGGACATGCCCTTGACAGGAATGGAGTCTGCGACCCTTCGGTGCCTGGGCTGACACCAACACTGAGCAGCACCATCCAGGGCTCGGAATGGCCGTTGGATGTGTAGGCGGCGCAGCGGGGCCAGCGCAGGCCGGGAGAATCGCTCTCCCAGTTTCAGGGGGTGGTTTGTTTTCAGGATGTTGGCATGGTGCTGCGGCTTGCTCTGGGTCCCCTGTGTACGCACAGATACTGGTTGGAGTTACTGACCGAGGTGTGTTTCCACAAAGAGGCACACCATGGAAATAAGGCAACTTTGGGGAGAAGTGGCTTTTTTACCACGCTAGTGATCCTATATAATAAAAGCCTAATAGGCCAAGCGTATGGTCATCCATTCGTCCAACCAATCAAAGCATAATATGCTAATGATATGCTAAGGCCGCTCAACCACTTGCTATGATGTGCACTGACCACCGGGGGCAGATGCTCTGACCAGTAGGTTAGCTTCGCTGCTGGGGTCTGGCCAATCAGGACTGAGCTAGATGGGCCGGACATGTCCTGGAACCCTCCCACAGTCCGTCCCCGGCTGGCCAACCTCCTATCCCCTCCCTGGTGCCGATCATGCACCGTGGGGTCCTCCAGCCTGACCTGCGCCCTCTCGCAATCCGGGACCCATCAGAGGGTGTCAGAGAGCCGGTTTTCGGCCCAATCCCGTAGGCCAGGCCAAAGGACCCTGCTGGTGCATGAATTCATGCACCAGGCCTCTAGTGGGAGTTAGAAAACACGCCATTATTTGTAATTAATGCTGAGGTATTTTATCTGAGTGTCTGCAATGAAAACATTGCTGCCTTTCAAGCGAATCTGGTTCCCATGATTTGGGGTCAATCCACAGGATGTTCAAAGTGGAGTGTCAGCTGTTCTCAGCAGAGACCGGCCAGCAATTTCCTGCGTTCTTGAGGAGCCTTTCAAAGCTTCACGGGAAGAATGAAGACTATTCTTGGCCTGAGCCTTTGCCCCATGGGGTGCTGGGCCCAGCCAAACCGCCTTGTACTAGCAAAGGAGGGTCAAGTGAAAGGAGACCTTGTTCTGGGCCAGGCTCTCAAAGGGCGGCCTGAGCCCCTTGGCCACACACCCCCGCTATTGGGATGCAGTGTTTGTGAACCTGCCCACATCCAATGCCACTCGGGCCCTCGGAAATCCTCCGGGGGGGGGGGGGGGGGGGGGGGCCGACACCTCTGAGGACAGACATCTGCAAAGACGTGGCGTAAGATGGGGCTGGTGGAAGTGGGGGTGAAGACGGCCAAAAGATGCCTGTCTTTTCTCCCCCGAGGGAGGGCGGGGCTGCTTGGCCTCCTGGCTTCGAAGTGCTGCCAGGAGCAGTTCACCTGGACGTGGACCAGGAAACAAACCGCAGAATCCGTGGGCGGAGGGCTGGCTCGCCCAGGGCCCACCACCGCTAACCCGGTCTGGTGGGGGCCTTTTCCCTGTGGTCTGGGTGTCAGGGGTCCCTTTCGTATGTAAGTCACACCCCACTGCTTCCTGTGTCTTGGCTGAGCCAGCAATTTGGGCGACTTGGCAAGTGCTGGCTGCCCTGGCTCGCTGTGCTGTGAGTGGGGGCTCTCCCCCTTGCTCTGCAGAAATGCCGGGACACAGGAGGGGTCGGGGGAGCAGTCGGGGAGCTGTGGATTTCTGTCCCGGGAATAAACCCATAGGGGATGACAAATGGTGGCTCTGCGCTTTGCTTTAAAAACGGCAGCGCTGAAATGAGCACCTCGGGGACACAGCCCTGTCACGTGGGCACCACACAAAATGCTCCTCCAGCCGGCAGGCCCCGGTTCGCTGCTCAGAACGAGGCTGGCCTTTTCCCCACCGCCCAGAGCCCAACCGGACCCAGCAGCCAGGCGCGGGGGGGTGGGGCGAGGCGCGGGCCGCTCACTGACCGGCCTCGGCGGGCCTGGCCCGGGCACACAGCACATCCCGGAGACGGCTTTCTCTCTGGCTGGGGTGGGGGGGGGGGTGGGGGGGCTGGTAGGCCTGGCCCCCCCAAACTCGAACATTTCAGCAGGATCCAAACTGCGGGACGCGGTCACCGAGGGGGAGAACGCTCACTGAAAGCCGGGGAAGGGAACAAACAGCCACACGCAGCCACCGGGTGCCTGCCCCGTGTCCGGGGCCCCACAGACCCCCCCACAACGCACTGACTGTCGGAAACAAGCAGACTGGAGTCACACCAGATCGTACAGCGCTTTCCTCTGCACTCCCCGCGCCGCATGCACCTGGGGGTCCCGCGGCCACCTGGGCTTTCAAGCACGAAGCGACCCCGGGTGGTGGCCTGGGCCCGTGGGCAGCTCGCCCGCACCTCTGACAGCCGCCCGGCCCCTTCCCGTCGGGCCCCCCGTTTCCTGGAGTCCACGGGGGCTGGGATCCGAGGGGACAGCCCTGCCTCGCTCCCGCGGGGTGCCTCCCCCCCCCCCCCCCCCCCCCCCCGTTCCCTGGAGGGTGGCCGCCGGGAGGAAGGGGCGGCATCCCTGCAGACCGGCCCGGGCGGGAGGTGGCTTTGCTGGGCCTTAGCCAGCGCGTCTGCCCGCGGGAGTCAGATTTCATTTAGCTTCGGAAGTACGTCAGGACCTCCTATCTCTACGTTTAATTGCCGACGTAACTGAGACTTGGAACAGCATCACAATCGAGCACAGCAAACGTGAACAGCTGGGCAGTTTCTCTGGAAGTTACACGGAATGACCACGTGGCCAGGCACCCGCCGCTCGGGCCTGGGGCGTCATGTGCGCCCCGGCTCACAGCATCACTCACGGGAGCCAAGTAGGTGGAAACGACCCCCTGTTGTGATGCACCCCCATCTTATAGAGGACGCCTCAAAAAGCCAATGACGGGGTCATTTATTAAAAGCCGGCTGCACGTGCGAGGCTAATGCCCCGGACAGCTCACACGTCTGCTCGTGTTGGCAGAACAGCACAAAAGTGGTGATTCCGTCTGTGGGTCTGGAATGAGGAACCTGCTTTGCAAAAAGGCATTTTTACAGAATCCAGACTGAGCAAGGCAGCTACCTAAAGTCTCTAAGAATCGCTGAATCCACAGAAACACATTATCTGGGACCCCCTGGGCAATTTAGAGTAATGGTGCTGTCCAGATCCTGGGATCACTGAGTCAACAGGAATGCACTACCCTTCTCCTCCCAAAGTAAGACATCCCCCGAAAATGAGACCTCACTGTAATATAAGGCATCCCCCTGAAAATAAGATCTAGTGCATCTTTGGGAGCAACAATTAATATAAGACTGTCTTGTTTTCGGGGAAACGGTATCAGTAGCTGCTTGAGGCAATTAGGATAATTGTGCTCCCCCGACTCCAGGACCACCGAGTCCACCGGAACTCAGTATCTGCAGCTGCTGAGACCATTTGGAACAACTGAGCTGTCTTGGTTCCCGGAGGAATGTGCTTCGGTAACTAGTGAGGTTACAATCAACGGGGCATTCAAACCGCCGGCAAGGGAGCATTGGGGCGGCGTGCGTAAGCTCAGAAAATCAAAATAACTCCTGTTGTTTTACCAAGCACACAGACAGAACCCGAAGGCAGTTTCTACCTAGGTGACTGCTGCCGCACGTCACCACTTTCGGGAAACGCCTGGGGACGGAGCTGTGGGGACGGGAAGGACTGGACACCGTCAGGCCTCGGGGGAGCGGGAGGGGCAGCTGCTGCCCAAAGGGCACAGTTGCCTCTGTGTTGACAGCTCTTTTGAAGAGATGGCGGTGATGGCTGCCCAGCGGAGTGGCTGCCAATGCCCTGAGCTGTGCTCTTAGGAACGCTTCCCATGGCCACTGCGACACTGCACAGACGTCACCCTAATGTCTTCAGCTAGAAAACAGCATTGAGGTGACCCCGCTGCCCACCTCCCCGCGGCCGGCGGCTGAGCGGCAGCTGGGTCTGCGCTCTGTCCCGGGAAGGGCAGGCTGGGCTGGGCGGCGGGGAGCCACCGGGAGCAGCCAGGCCAGCGAGGGCCATTGGTGAGTCAGCCCCCCACTCGCTGTCCTGTGGGCTCTGGCCCCGGCCCTGGCTCCCCCAGGCCTGGTGAGCCACCCGGCCACCTCACCCACCTCCAGGGACCCTCCCTCCCACCTTCTCTACCTATTCCTGTCCCCCCTCAGGCTGCAGGGTCTGGGCCAGCTCTGCCCTGCCCTCCCGCCCAGCCCCACCGGCTCCTCACACTCCTCTCATGGCGCCCCAAAGTGGGGAGGGCCAAAGTGTGAAGCTTCGCCCTGGCTGGGTTGGCTCAGTGGACAGAGCGTCGGCCTGCGGACTGAAAGGTCCCAGGTTCGATCCTGGTCAAGGGCATGGACCTTGGCTGCGGGCACATCCCCGGTGGGGGGTGTGCAGGAGGCAGCTGATCGATGTTTCTCTCTCATCAATGTTTCTGATGACTTTCTATCCCTCTCCCTTCCTCTCTGTAAAAATCAATAAAAACAAACAAAAAAGTGTGAACCTTTCACAGGTGCCCGCTCTCCGGAAGTAAAGGGCTCCCATGAATCCTTCCAGAAGCCAGAGCATTCCCTTAGGGCCGTGGTCAGCAAACCGCGGCTCGAGAGCCGCATTCCGCTCTTTGGCCCCTTGAGTGTGGCTCCCACAAAACACCACGGCCTGGGCGGGTGAGTCTATGGTGAAGAAGCGGCGTTAGAAGAAGCTGAAGTTTAAAAATGTGGCTCTCCACAGAAATGTCAATAGTTGTCCTGTTGGTATCTGGCTCTGTGGACTAGTGAGTTTGCCGACCCGAGGCTTAGGGCACATCTTCCTAATGGGCGCCCCGATGAGAAGCGGAGGAGCCCGGCGCCCACAGACAGCCCGGGGCTCTGGCGGCTGGGCCTGAGATGGGGGGTCCGCACAGGGAGCGGCCAGGGCGCCCCCAGTCCCATGCCCGCCGTCCCAGACCAGCTGCTGTGCCCCCCAGGCCCCCTGCTGGTGGCGCCATTCCTTTTGGGGTCTCCCCTGAGGTGCTTCTGTAAGTGTCCCTCAAACCAAAGGGCGTCACAGGAACCGCATTGTAAAAAGACCTCGTTGTGTATCATGGGAAACAGGGATGTTGTTGGAATCCGGGGTTTTGTTGCCCCTGTTTACAGTTTTAAATACATTTTACTGATTTTTTACAGAGAGGAAGGGAGAGAAAGTCAGAAACATCGATGAGAGAGAAACATCCATCAGCTGCCTCCTGCACACACACACCCTCTCCCCCCCCACTGGGGATGTGCCCGCAACCAAGGTCCATGCCCTGGACCGGAATCGAACCCGGGACTCTTCAGTCCGCAGGCCGACGCTCAATCCACTGAGCCAAAGGGGTTTCGGCTGAAGTTATTTTCTTTTGAATTGGGTGGTGGGGTGCTAGACCGTAAGGGTTTTCAGCCCCTCGGAATCCTGAACTGGTGCTGCCCAGCCTGCCTTGGGGGGTGTCTCTCCCAGACCCTCACTGCTCTCCAGGCCCCGGAGCAGCACAGGGAGGCCAGGTTGGGCCGGGAAGAGAGGGGCAGGCGTGGGGGACCCCTCAGGCTTCCCCAGAGGAGTGTGGCCCCTGTGGACGGGGCCAGAGGACATGCTCAGGAAGCCGGGGCTGGACGGGGAGAAGCTAGGGTCTGAGCACACAGTGGGGATCCCCCTGTCCCCATTTGGGGCAGAGATCGAGAGCAGTGGGGCACCGCCCCCTGGTGGCCGGAGAGCGAGGCTCCAGCTCCCGGAGCGTCAGTCTGACGGGTAGCCCTGGGCACTGGGGGGAGGGTCCCGGGGCCTCGCCATGTCCCGGGTGGATGGGGGGCCGTCCAGAAGAGCCGGACAGAGACCCCTGTGCTGCCCGAGGAGGTGTGAGCGCACAGCGGGCCCTCGCCGGCTATTTGGGCCCCTGGGAAACCGGCTGCGGGAGCGGCCTGCGGCCGGAGGCCTGCCTGCCCCCCCACCCGCCCCGCCCAGCCTAGCCCAGCCCGGGGCCAGGAACCCCTTCCTTTGGCAGTGCTGGGAGCACAACTCCCAGCGGGCACCAGGGGGCAGCACTGCCCAGGCATCGGGCTCCTTCCAGGCTTCAGTGGCTCCCAGGCACTGTTCCTGCGTGGCCTGGGTATTTCCAGGCCCTTTCCACCCTCCAGTGTCCCCGCGCGGAGGCAGAAACGACACAGTCCTCTGCCCAGCGGGACCTTCACCTGCCGCGCTCACCAGCCTGCACGTGTGCGTTTTCACCCTCCTTCCTTTCCTCCTTCCTTTCCCCCTTCCTTTCTTCTTCCTTCTCCTTCCTTCCTTCCTCCTTCCTTCCTTCTCCTTCCTTCCTTTTCTCCTTCCTTCCTCTTACCTTTCCTCCTTCCTTCCCTCCTTCTCTCCCTCCTTCCTTCCTTCCTTCTTTTCCTCTTTCTTCCTCCTTCCTTCTCCTTCCTTTCTTCCTTTCTTCCTTCCCTCCTTCCTTCCCTCCTTCCTTTCCTCCTTCTTTCTTCTTCCTTCCTTCCCTCCTTTTTTCCTTCTTTCCTCCCTCCCTTCCTTCCTTCCTTCCTTCCTTCCTTCCTTCCTTCCTCCCTTCCTTTTTTCTTCCTTCCTTCCTTCTTCCTTTCTTCTCCTTCCTTCCTCCTTTCCTTCCTTTTTTCTTCCTTCCTTAGTTCTGAGAAGTCTGCTGTGTTCTGGAAAGACTGGCAGAAATCACGGGGATTTCCATGGCCCCATCGCGAACCCTGACTGGGTCGCTTCAAACCCAGGGAGGCGGTTGTAACGCTCTGTCCGCTCCAGCGGCCTCAGACCTGCTTCCGGAGGAGCCGTGGGGGCCGGGGACTGGGGACTGGAGACTGGGGGCCGGGGGCTGGGGGCTGATAGCCGGTGGGCGAGCGAGCGGGCAGCGGGCGGGCGAGCGGGTGGTGGGCGAGCGGGTGGCGGGCGGGCGGGCGAGCGGGTGGCGGGCTCAGCTCCGGCCTCTGCCAGGTGTCGGTGCCCCGTCATGAGGCTGCCGCAGCAGGCGGTGAGGGCGCCCCGATGTGAGTGAGTGAGTGCGGGTTCCCGGCCTCGGGGACGTGTGTGACGACACGGGCACTGCAGTGAGGGAGCCGCCTCCGTTCTGCACACGGAAAGATCACACGGAGACCACGTGACAGGACGAGCACATCCCAGGCCTCGGTGCTCGGGGGCTGGCGGAGTCCCGGCCCGGCCCGGCGTGCGGAGGGGCCCTGTCCCGGCTGTTCTGTCTGCGGATCGGCCCGTGGGGGTGGGGGCAATGCGCTCACAGTGGCTCCGACAGAAGACAGTGCGTAGTTAACCGAGGACAAAGCGAGATGGGCTGTGTGTGCGGACTCCGTCTCGCTTCTCCTCCTCTCTTTAGGGCGAGCGGGGGCTGTGGCCGCAGAGCCCCGGACATGCGGCTCCCGCCCTTGGCACTGAGCCGCCCCTCGGGGCCCCCTCCCGTGTCTGCGTGGCCGCCGGCCGCCGGGCAGCTGGGCGGGCTGGCCGCGGAGTTTGGGGACGAGTCTTTTTCATTGTTATTATTTTATGGATTTCAGAGAGCGCCGGGGAGAGGGACCGGAACCCCAGTGGTGAGAGAGTCATGCATTGGGCTGCTCCCCCCCCCCCCCCCCGATCCAGCCTTCAGCCCGCAGGCCGGCGCTCTAGCCACTGGGCAGCACCGGCCAGGGCCCAGTCCACCTTCCTGGAGACGCATCTGCTGCCGGGAGGCAGGCAGGCACCCAGACGGGGCGAGGCAGGGCCGCCGGCAGACAGGTGCCAGGCGGGGTGCCCCCTTGGCTCGGCCCTCCTGGCTCCGGGCGGCGGGCCCCGGGCACGGAGCTGTGTGAGTGTCGCCGGGCAGCGTTTCTCATCCTGCCGGAGCCGGCTGCCGGGGGGTGGGGGTTCTTCCTGCGCCGGGGCCCTGCGTCTCCATGGGGCGAGGTCTCCCATTTCCCACCCCCTGTCCTCGAGGGAAACCCTGGGCCTGGCCAAGGCGGCCGAGAGCGGGCTTTCTGAGTCCTGAGAAGAGCTGCCAGGCTGCCCCCTGCCCCCCTCACCCCCCCTTCCCCCCCCCCCCCCCCCGGCCGGGGGCACTGACGGGGCTGGAGAGGCAGCTTGGCAGAAAGCCTCTGCTGTTCACAAAGGACCCTCTCTCTCCGCCTCTGTCCTCCGGCCGCGGGGCCAGGGGTGCCGACCACTTTCCCAGGCCCCGCTGGGGCGGGGGGGGGGGGGGGGCTGCCCGCGCAGGGGAAAGCGTGGTGGCCTTTCGCTGTGCCTCCCGCCTCGCTGCCGGCGGCCTCTGGGCTCAGGATGACGGCGCTGCTGGCGGAGCGGTGTCTGCGGAGCCGCCGGCAGGAGGCTGTGTTGGCGGCAGGTGGTTAGCAGGTCCTGGTGGCGGGCGGGAGCAGCTCTGTGTGCGGAAAGCCGGGGGCCCCGCAGGGACGCGGCCAGCCTCCCTCCCAGGTCCCCGGACGGCAGGGCGCGGACGGAGGGCGCAGGCTCCGCACGCTTCTCTCGCGGCGCCCCAAAGCGGGGAGGGCCAAAGTGTGAAGCTCCGCCCTGGCCGGTTCGGCTCAGTGGACAGAGCGTCAGCCTGAGACTCAAAGGTCCCGGGTTCGATTTCGGTCAAGGGCGTGTGCCTTGGCTGCGGGCGCATCCCCAGTGGGGGGCGTGCAGGAGGCGGCTAATGGATGTTTCTCTCTCATCGATGTTTCTGACTCTCTGTCCCTCTCCCCTCCTCTCTGTAAAAAAATCAGCAACATGTATTAAAAGAAGAAAAAAGAACGAAAGCGACAGAGGGTACACCTGACAGCGGAGGAGCAAATGGGCCCCCACTCGGCCCCTCCCGTCACTCACCTGCCGCCCGGCCCTGGGGCTGCCCTCCCACCCAAACAGCCCGAGAGCCGGCGCTGGTTTGGCAAGAATCGCCGTGGTGCGGGTAAATCTCGGATCTGGGGGTTTTGCCACAGAACTGCCCCACCACCAAGAACTCATACCCCGAGGCCGGCCTCTCGCCATTGAAGACTGGCAAGGGGGTCCTTCAGCCTCAGCCTGGCCGCCGGCCGCCACCTCCCAAACAAGGGGTGCAGCCAGCCGCCGTCTGTGTTTAGGGAGCGATTCTTCACCCTGAAGGCCGGCCGGGAGTACAGCGTCGCGGGGGGTCGACTTAAAATGGCCTTGACCCCCAATCCGCTGCTCTCCCGGGGGCGGGAGGCGGCTAGGGGGACAGGAGTTGTTCTGGGTTTGAGAGGAGGCTAATGAGTTTTCCGAAAACCACCGACTGTTTTGCAGAGCGATAGAAATAATTCTTCCTTCTAAAAATAGCACCCCCCCCCAAAAGAGAACCAAACAAAATAAAAATAGCCTCCTGGAAGCCAGAGGCCTGGAGCTGGTCCCGGGTCCAGAGGCCCAAACTGCTGCTTGGCAGGTTCTGTGTGACCATCGGCCCAGCCCCCGGCGCCGGCGTCTGCCCCCCACGGGACGGGTGACCGACTCGGGGCCTGCGAGGGACTTCGGAGCTGGCCCATCACCAACTCTTCCCTGTTTCCATCTTCCTCAGCGCCCCCAGCCAGCGGTCGGCACACTCATCCGTCCACAGAGCGAAATGCCAGCAGTCCAGCGATGGACATCTCTGTGGAGAGCCACATTTTTTAAACTTAAACTTCTTCTAACGCCACTTCTTCCACACAGACTCGCCCAGGCCGTGGTGTTTTGTGGGAGAGCCACCCTCAAGGGGCCAAAGAGCCGCATGTGGCTCTCGAGCCCGTTTGCCGACCACGGTCCTAAGCCACCAGTTCCCAAACCGTGTTGCCCATCAGAATCAATGGAGACGCTTTTTAAAAGATTCCAATTCCTGGGGTTTCCCCCAGGCCTGCTGCCTCCTGGTCGGCCGGAGCAGAGACAGCTTTAAGTTCCCAAGAGGATTGGGGTGCACAGCCCGGTCTGAGGTGTAGGGGGAAGGCTGGGTGACCTCCCGCTGCTCCTCGGAGTCGCACTCCCTCTGGACCTGGAGCTTTCCCGTCTGCTTGGGAGACTTCCCACCCACCGCTCCTCTGCCTCACATATATATCGTCTCCAGTGTCCTCTGTTTGGAGGAAAGCACCAGGCAGGCCCTTGAGATCTGATTCACTTACAATGGTACCTGCTGAGCCTTCTAGCGGGAGGGAGGGAGGGACGGAGGGAGGGAGAGATTGGCCCGGGGCAGGTAGAGGAGCAGGAGGAGGAGAATGGGGTTCCAGTCCTGTCTGTGCCAATTTGCTGCACAACAATTTCTCCAGCTACTCCCCCTGAGGAGCTACTCTCCCCTCGGATAAAGGAGGAGCTGGATTAGACCCGGGGGGCCACCTACAGGAGGTGCCAGCCGGGCGCAGGGAGCATGTGCAGAGCTAAGCTCAGCCCCCCCAGGTCTGCCTTCTACAGGAGCCCAGAGAGCCGCTGTGGGTGGGCCCAGGGGACTCCGAGGCGCCCTCTAGCCGGGACCTTTTGTCATGTGCCCGTGAGCAAACAGCTCCCGGGTGGGCATGTGGAGGACAGAGTACCAGAACAGTGCTGGTTCTCAGAACCTGCCTCTCCCCAACCTCCCCCCCCCACAAGCTGCCAGGCAGTGCCATCTGTGGAGGTGGGCCTACAGGCCATGTCCTCTGTAGCCCACCTACTGGGGTCTCCGCTCTGTAGTGCCCGTCCCCTGTTACAGGTATCTGGGGGCAGCAATGGGCTCTTAGAAGACGCCAGGTGCCATTCAGGCCCCCAAATGCTTGCCATGAACGGAAGGCTGTGTAGTTCTTTCTCCCCCGCCCCTTTAAAAAGTGTAAAACCGAAGACCTATAGACGCCACATCAAATGAATGCATAGCTTCACGAGGTGCCGGTGACCAAACCTTCATCCCTGCTCACCCCACGGGACCGACCTTCACGCCACCTCAGAAGCCCCTCCGCGTCCTCTCAGCGCCTCCCTTCCCCTGGAGCAGGTGGGGAACGCACGGCCCTGCCGAGGCATTGGGAGTTAATTAAACGTTTGGCCAAGCGCAGCAGCCGGTTTGTAAGCGGATCGTGCTGCATGGCCCACAAATGGTGTCATAAACTTCCCGGTGCCCGGGGCAGGAAAGAGGTCCCCAGGCCTCAGAGCAAACACGCTCCTGGCTTGTGGGGTCACCACTTCTTAGCGTTTCTTCATAATTCCGTTGCCTCCTCACATTCCTGGTCTCCACAGTCTCAGCTTGCCTTCCGAAAGTGTGTGTTGTCTTTTTAAAAAAATTAAATGTATTGGGGTGACATCCTAATAGATAAAAAGCCAGGGGCCGTCACGACCAAAACAACTGATGGGACTGCTGAACAGCAGGCTGTGTGAGGTGACCAGGCTGGCACAGGGGGCAGTTGGGGGTAAACAGGCTGGCAGGGGAGGCAGTTTGGGGCAACAAGGCTGGCAAGGGGGGGCAGTTGGGGGCGACCAGGCCAGCAAGTGCACAATACGGGGAGATCAGGCCAGCAGGGGCACAATAAGGGGTGACCAGGTTGGCAGGGGATCAGTGAGGGGCAATTAGGCAAGTAGGCAGGTGAGCAGTTAGGAGCCAGTGGTCCCGGATTGTGAGAGGGATGTCCGACTGCTGATTTAGGCCTGATCCCTGGGATAGAGCCTGAACTGGCAGTGGGACATCCCCCAAGGGGTCCCAGATTGGAGAGGGTGCAGGCATGGCTGAGGGGAACCACCCTCCCCCGCATGAATTTCGTGCACCGGGCCTCTAGTTGGTTAATAAATTCACACAGGTTTGGGTGTACAGCCCTAGAACACATCATCTGTACGTGACGTTGTGTGTTCAACACCCAAGTCAAGTCTCCTTCCAGCACCGTGTGTTCCCCTTTACCTCCTTCATCTGCCCCACCGCGTTACATCTTCCATGTCTCACTGGATTTACGGCTCCCCTGTCCCTCTGAGATGGAGGGCCAGGGCCTGGAGCCGTGCTTGCCCAGCCTGGGTTCTGCTGATTGCGCACTCACTGCTCTGTGCTCCGATTCCTGAAAGCTGGCAGCTGAAATCAGAGTTTCATCAGCTTCACTTCCAGTCCCCTTGGCACGACTGTGGGTGGTGTGTGTTCTTTCCTCAGGAGACACGTGTCTGGTTTTCTCTTCCTCCCACTCCCCCTCCTTCTCCCCCTCCTCCTCCTCCTCCTCCTCCTCCCCCTCCTCCCACTCCTCCTCCTCCTCCTCCTCCCCCTCCTCCCACTCCTCCTCCTCCTCCTTCTCCTCCTCCTCCTCCTTCTCCTCCTCCTCCTCCTCCCCCTCCTCCCACTCCTCCTCCTCCTCCTCCTCCTCCTCCTCCCCCTCCTCCTCCTCCTCCTCCTTCTCCTCCCCCTCCTCCCCCTCCTTCTCCTCCCCCTCCTCCCACTCCTCCTCCTCCTCCCTCTCTCTCCCTCTCTCTCTCCCCCTGATCCCCACCATTGACATTGTCTGGATCTATTCATTCACTGGAACTATAAGTGCTGGGCGCCCAGTGCTGCCCCTCCCTTGTCTTCAGCTACTGAAGCTCTTGAGGAGGAGGCGCTGAGCCTCCATCTCAGCTGCTGGCTTCCTCACGCAGGAAGGCTTTGCTCCGGGGGCCACGGCCCTCCGCGCCCAGCGGACAGGCGGAAAGCAGGCGGCCCGTCTGTGCTTCTGTTTCTGCAGATGCTGAGGTCGCCTTGCTGATCGTACCCAGACACTGCAAACCGCCTCCTCCTGGAGGGAACCGGCACTGGTTCTGGGCCGTTTCCTGATCTCCGGAGCGAACCCCCGCAGCACAGGTCCGGCCCTGCAGAGGAGGGCTCCGGAGAGTCCCCGCCGGGCTCGGGGGGGGGGGGGGGGGGGCCGACATGGCCACGTCTGGTGTGCGCGGTGCCCGCGGCCTAAACACGCCGGAGGGGCCTGGTTCGTGCACTGGATCCCAGAGGGCCATTGGCACGGAGACCAGGCCAGCGGCCACTGTTCACGGTGTCTCATGGTGGGCTGTCCTGGGGCCTGAAATCCTGCAGTTACAGATGCTCAAATTCTGCAATTTTAGATGCCCTTTGTTTCCTGGTGACAGGCTCTCCTTGCTGAAGAAGACCGGCAATCCCTGCATCCGATCATCCCTTCTCCCCAGCCCCGCCTCCTCGCCCCGGGGCCCATCCATCCTGCACTCCGCCCTCCACTCCCACTCCCAGACTCCCTGCTGCTTCCAAGCACAGCCCGGTGTGGGGGGGGGGGGGGGGGGGGGACGTTCTCCACCGAGCAGAAAGGAAAAACAGAAACCTGAAGCAATTAACGCTTTAATCTTTCATGACCCGTGTCTCCATCGATGCAAATGACTCATCGCCGTCATGAAATATTAACCGAGGCAGCACTCCCGGATTGTGTGCGAGGCCAAATCGCTCCCCGTCGTCCATGAGAAAATGATCAGGCAGCAGTTTCTGGAAACAGACGGCGCTTCTGAAGGCCCGGCGCGGGAGGGAGCCAGGGCTCCTCTCTGTGCGGCCCCCGGGCAGCGGGGCAGAGAGCCAGGTGGAGGGTGGAGGGTGCGAGCCGGGCCTGCGGGACACCCAGCGGGCCGTGGCCCGGCACACGGGACCTGGCCCCCGGGCCTGGGGGCGCCTCTCAGCAGGATGGGATCCCTGCACCCTGTGTGTTCGCGGATAAGACAATCGTGTCAGAAAACACTTGTTTTATTTGACTTTTTTCTTCGGCGAAACAGGTCACGGGCCGTGTCGCAGCGTGGCCAACGCTGTGAGCCGTCTCGGAGGCCTGAGTGGCCCCCGGTGCGGCTCGGGGTGAGCGTCGGCCTGTGAACCAGGTCAGGGCTCCACTCCCGGTCGGGGCTCACGGCGGGGCTGTGGGCTCCGTCCCCAGTGGGGGGCGTGCAGGAGGCAGCCGATCAATGCTTCTCTCTCATCAGTGATGTCTCTCTCTCTCCCCGTTTCCCTTCCTCTGAAATATAGATGTGTGTGTGTGTGTGTGTGTGTGTGTGTGTGTGTGTGTGTGTGTATTATTATTATTATTATTTTTAAAGAACCTTCGTCTTGCACAGGCTTCCTGCCAGCAAAGGGCCGTCTCCACACGGGTAGGCAGCCTGTCCCGGGGACCTGTGGGGGGTGGCTCTCCCTCACGGCAGGTGTGTCGGGGAGAAGGAGCATTGGACGTGACCCCGCCGCTCTAGCCCTCACCGCCGCTGCCCGGGGAACGGGCCAGCCTGTGGGCGGGTAGGACCATGAGCGCAGGAGGGCCCAGAGGCCTCATGGGAAATGCTGACCCTCTGAGGACAGGGCGTGTGGCCTGGACCGTTATTCTGTGGCGACACAGCTGTCTGCTGGCCCAGCGGTCCTTCCCGGGAGAGCCCCCTCCCCGAGGAGCCGTGGGGCGCCAGGTCTCGCCTCCCGGACTGGCCCGGGCTGTGGCCCAGTTTTGTCCGATGACACCATGAGATGGTACCAGGAGCTCGAGGGGCCACTTCCTCCCCGTCCCCACGAAGAAGCGTCCAGACCCGCGCCCAGCTGGGAACTTGGCCCTGGAGGCGGACTGGCTTGAGGCCTTCTTGCTTCTGCCTCAGGCCCTCACAAGTGAGGGGCGTCCACAGTCTACGCTCCACCCCAAGAACCACACTTGCCCCCGGGCGGTGGCAGGGACCCAGGAAAGCGGGGGAGGAGGCCCAAGGCACGGTGGCACCTCCCTGCGTCTAAGCCAGTCTCCGCTGCGCCCAGCTCAGGCCCAGCTGCCCGACCCCCGCCTGACTTTTGTACGGAATTGCCAAGTGTTGCGGCATCGGCAATGGTGTCTCGTTGCTGTTGCTTCAGAGACGGGCCCGTGGGAGACATGTGACCCCCCTTCTGCTCTGTCCTCAGCAGGGGAGTGGGTACAGGGGCCATGGAGAAGCTGCAGTAAGACTTGTAAACAGCCCAGGCGGTGTGGCTCAGTGGGTGAGCGTCGACCTATGAACCAGGGGGTGTGGGCTCGATCCCCAGCAGGTGGGGGGAGGTGCAGGAGGCAGCCAATCAGGAGGTGTGGGCTGGATCCCCAGCAGGGGGGAGGTGCAGGAGGCAGCCAATCAGAATGTGCGGGCTGGATCCCCAGCAGAGGGGAGGTGCAGGAGGCAGCCAATCAGAATGTGCGGGCTCCATCCCCAGCAGGGGGGAGGTGCAGGAGGCAGCCAATCAGAATGTGCGGGCTGGATCCCCAGGAGGTGGGGGGAGGTGCAGGAGGCAGCCAATCAGGAGGTGTGGGCTGGATCCCCAGCAGTGGGGGAGGTGCAGGAGGCAGCCAATCAGAATGTGCGGGCTGGATCCCCAGGAGGTGGGGGGAGGTGCAGGAGGCAGCCAATCAGGAGGTGTGGGCTGGATCCCCAGCAGGGGGGAGGTGCAGGAGGCAGCCAATCAGGAGGTGCGGGCTGGATCCCCAGCAGGGGGGAGGTGCAAGAGGCAGCCAATCAGAATGTGCGGGCTGGATCCCCAGCAGTGAGGGAGGTGCAGGAGGCAGCCAATCAGTGATTCTCTCTCATCACTGATGTTTCTCTCACTCCCTCTCCCTTCCTCTCTGAAATCAATAAAAATGTATTAAAAAAAAGAGGTGTAAACAGTTCCAGGCTGGCCCACGCACCCCTGCCCACTCTCACTGTATTTCCACCGAGTGGCGGCGACTTAAAGTTGCCTTCGCTCCCCTGTTGTCATTCCTTCCTTTTCTCTCCTGTAATGTGCCTTTCTACGCTTACCCCTTCTGCGTGCAGAGGGACAGACTGACGGGAGGGAGGGAGGGAGGGAGGGAGGGAGGGAGGGAGGGAGGGAGGGAGGGAGGAAGCAGCGCCGAGGGCGGCATTTCCTTGGGCAGGGCTGGACCGGCGGCCTGGGGGGCCTTTCGGTTCTCCCCGCCGCCCCGGGGCTGCTCACAGAACCAGCTGTGGCCGCTGTTACAGAGACACCAGGCCCCCCGCACTGTCCCCCGTAAGTCAGGAGTCTCTCCTGTGACTGTCTGGGGGGGGGTCTCAGGCTGCTGGGATGGGGCAGTGCCATCCGAGCCCCAGGCCCCTGGGCTCAAAGTGCAGCTTCTCCCTCACGGTCAAGGGCGCTGCCCCATTTCCCGGCGTCACAGCCACGTTGCAGCCTCACCTGTGAGAGGCACTGTGCTGCACAAGCCCAGTCAGGAGGGAGACAGCCGAATAGTCTGTCCTGGCCCCCAAACTACAGAGATTGTAGGCAGCAGATGCCCTCGGGGTGAAATAAGTATAAGTGCAATCTCTCTCCCAGAAGGTCAGGCTCACAGACCCCTGGGGGTTATGAGGGCCAGCGGGTCGCCAGGCAGCCAGGGTGTGGGGCCGGGTGTTCTCATCATGCGTGCCTCCCGCCAGCTCTTGCACAATCAAAGACCCCCAGTGCTTTCTATTGATAAGCTAGATAAGGCCATTGGTTTAATGACAATACTATGAATCAAGGAAGAGACCCTACATCTACACGAATGAAAGAGAAATATGCAAATCGACCGTCACTCTGTGACACCCACCAATAAGTCAGGAGGGAGTATGCAAATTAACCCGGCAAAGATGGTGGCAGCCCCGCCCCCGGCCGCTCCGGGACTCTGGGCAGCACGCATGCAGGCACACAGGGCCGGGCGGGGGTGGGGGGATGCCTGCTATGAGGGGGAGAGTGGGGGGGAGCTACAGGAGTGGCTCTCTGGCCTGAGCGAGGTCTGGGTCCCGGGTTCCGGAGGAAAACCGGTGGTGGCAGCCACGGGAAGGAAGGCCTGCTGCACGAACCTCGTGCAACAGGCCTTCAGTTTTCAAATGAAATGAGGGAAAACTGGCTGATTAGAAGATAATGTGCATTCTATTATCATTATTAATCCTCACCTGAGGATGTTTTTTCAATTGATTTTTAGAGAGAGTAAAAGAGAGAGGGAAAAGCAGAGAGACATGCATCAATTGGTTGCCTTCCAGTTAGAACCTGTTGGTCCTCGGGCTAGTGCTCTACCCACTGAGCCAAACTGGCCGGGGCAGGTAAGGACCATGAGCGATGGAGGCAGCTGACCAATGACTCTCTCTTGTCATTACGTGTCTGCTTCCCAGCATCCTCCTGGGCCTGTCTCTAGACCGGGGGGGCGGGGGGGGGGGCTGGTAGGAAACCTCACCCACAAATCTCCTCACACATCTCCTTCTCTGAGGACATGTTGAGGGGGGAAGAGAGAAAGAGAGAGAGAGAGAGATCAGCTGACTGCCCTCCACATGTGCCCAACCACGGATTGAACCCAAAGCCCAGGTGTGCCCTGGATGGGAATGGAAGGGGCGACCCTTCCGAGCACAGGACTCGGGCCAGCTCCCCTGTCTTCTGTTCCCTCCCTCCCCCGCCCCCCGCCCTGCAGACGTCCCCTGGGGCCGCACATGTGGGGAGAGGACATTTGAAGACGAACCCCTCCTTCCATGGCCGAGGAGGGCGAGCAGCGAGGGGCAAGCCTCGGGGTGGCCTTTGCTGCCCTTGGGCGTCGGCCGAGGATGTGGGGTGGCACGCGGCTGGCACGGCCCCGGCTGGCAGGGCCGGCTCCCCGGGGGGCGCTTGGCACGACTGTGAGCTCCTGGGTCACAGCCTCCCGGTTCCAGGTACCAAACGCCTTTGCTGGGCGTTGGCCGGGGTTGGCCTCTCTGCCCGAGCCTGGCAGCCCGGCCCCTCCCCGGGCGTGTGTGGCGGAAGGGCGGGTCCTGTGTGCGGGGTTCCTGTGCTTCTCCGGGGGCAGCTGCTCCTTTACACTCACAGGTGCGAGTCCTGCCCTGGGGGGAGGGGGGCCGCACCCACTTCACAGATGTTTTCCAGATGTGGGTGCTCAGGTGCCTCAGAAGCATGAGCCTTTCTTTTTAAAATTTTTTGTGTTTTTTTTAAAATGTATTTTATTGATTTTTACAGAGAGGAAGGGAGAGGGATAGAGAGTCAGAAACATGGATGAGAGAGAGACATCGATCAGCTGCCTCCTGCACACCCCGCACTGGGGATGTGCCCGCAGCCAAGGTACATGCCCTTGACGTGAATCGAACCTGGGACCTTTCAGTCTGCAGGCCGACGCTCTATCCACTGAGCCACACCAGTTTCGGCAGAAGCGTGAACCTATCAACTCACTTTCCCACCCCAATGCTCCCTTACATTCAAATTAAACCCTTTTCCAAGAATGAAACATCTTCGCACACCCTCCGCCGCCCCCTGGAGGTCAGAGGCTGAGTTGTCATCTGCCCCCCCCCCCCCCATGTCTAGTCCTTCCCAGCTGGAGGTCAGGCCTGGCATCGGAAGAGCACCCCAATTTCTAACCCAAAGTTCTGGGACCAGATATGTTTGACATCAGAAATGAAAACTCAGGTGTTTTCAGATTTATGAAGGAATTTTAATGTGTGTGTCAGGTCTTACGTAACACCTGGCAGGGCCTGAGGAGGAGGGGGAGGAGTGAAGGTTTCAATGAGGCAAATCCGTGGGGAGAGCAGTCCTGATTAAACCGCATCCTGGTGGCTCACCCCCCGCCACCGGATAAACTATTAAATCATTAACGCCAGCCCCAGCGCACCCAGGGCACATGGGTGTGTCTCCGGCGTTTACTTCAGCCACCTCACGCCGATGGTGAAACCTTAGCCAGAGGCCACTGTGCGAAATGTCCACGTCCCTCCCGGTGACTGTCTCCTCTCCCTCTGGTGGATCCTCTGCGCCCACACACTTCCTCGCTGCCCTCCAGTCTGCCCTCCAGGTCACCCCGTGGCTGAGGGCTTCTGCTCCAGTAAGAGGGGCTCTCTGGCTCCCGTGGCCCCCAGGCAGGTGAGCCCTAGCTCTCCTGGTGGCTACATGCTACTGCCCAGGCCCGGGCGGCGGCGGGGGCAGAGATGAGATGTGGCTCGGTAAGGTCAGCTGCCCAGACCTGAGACGGCCCCTTCCCTCCCCCGCTGCCGCCCTCCCGCTCCCCACCTCCCTGGGCAATGCGATGCTCACCCATGACCTCCCCATCTGTCCCCGTTGTGCTGTGCCTCTACCCTGTTTCCCCCAAAATAAGACAGTGTCTTATACTAATTTTTGCTCCCAAAGATGCACTAGATGTTATTTTCGGGGAGAGGGGGGGAATGCCTTATAATACAGCAAGTAGGTCTTATTTTCGGGGGATGTCTTAGGGGGAAACAGGGTCGGAGGCACTTGCTGGTCTTTGGAGCGTGGCGTTGCGCTGCTGACCACCTCCAGGGGAGGACAGCCTGCAAAGGGCCCTTTGGGAAAGAAACCCTCGGTTCTGTGCTGCTTCCCGCGTGTTGACGTCAAGCCTGCCCGGTGGCTGTCACCGCCCCACTGTCCCACGCCCTGACCAGAGGGGACCCCACAAAGAGAACCTCATAAAGGTTCGGTTAAGTCAGGGTGGGGAGGGAACCTTTTTTCTGCCCGGGGCCATTGGGATACTTGGAACAGCATTCGTGGGCCACGCAGAGTTATCAACTTAGAAAGTCGCTGTATTTGGTCCAACGTTTAAGGGACTCGCCCCTCATGCCCGGCAGGGCCAGACCCAATGATTTCACGGCCTCTTGCAGCCCGTGGGCCCGATGTCCCCACCCTCAGGGGACCGTACCAAGGGGCGTGCCTCGCCCTCCGGAAGCCCCTGGGCTGCAGCCTCCCCGGGAGGCCCTCTGCGATGGGGAGAAGGCCTTCCGTGCAGACAGAGCGGGGGGAGGAGGAGACAGGAGCGATGGGGGGTCTCAGGCAGGTAAGAGCGTTTGGGGAAGACTTTCTGGCCTTTTCGGTTTAGCCTAAAGGAGGGAGCACTTCTTGGCGGAGAGGGAAGGGGGAAGGATTAGGAACACTCAACCACTGAGTCCAACCCACTGCCAACTCAGGTCCCGCCACCTCTGCTCAGCCCGGGAGCTGCCTGGGGAAGCTGGGTGAGGGGTGTGGGCCGGGCTGGGTGAGGGGGGTGGGCTGGGCTGGGTGAGGGGCGGTGTGGGCCGGGCTGGGTGAGGGGGGTGGACTGGACTGGGTGAGGGGTGTGGGCCGGGCTGGGTGAGGGGGGTGGGCTGGGCTGGGTGAGGGGGGTGGGCCGGGCTGGGTGAGGGGGGTGGGCTGGGCTGGGTGAGGGCTGGTGTGGGCTGGGCTGGGAGAGGGGCGGTGTGGGCTCTGGACCAGGAGGTCACGGCTCCCTTCCTGGTCAGGGCACCCCCCTGCGGTCCCTCTTCTGCCCGGAGCGAGGCAGACCCACTGGCCTCTGGACTGGGTTCTAGTTGGTGGTTAAAACATGGAAGAGAACTGCGCCCAGCCTGGGCAGGTCCGTTGGAGGGGTGGAGAGAGAGAGCCGGGAGAGGCAGGCGTCAGCTTTTCGGGGCTGGGTCTGGGTCTGGGGGGCGGGGCTGAGGCCTCTGTCGCCCCGCTGGGATCTGCTGGGATCTGCTGGGATCTGCCGGGGGTCACCGCCAGCAGCCAGCCCCTCGGGGCGGGCCAGCAGAGGTGGAGGTGGCGGCTGGTGCCGTGGCGGGGAAGGGGCCTGAAGGAGCGGGTGTTGGAGAACATGAGGCAGGTTTCCTCCGGGGCCCAAGTAGCTTTTACTTATTTATTTTATTTATTTATTTTTAAATATATTTTTTATTCTTTTTTTTTTTTTTTTTTTTTTACAGAGAGGAGGGGAAAGGGATAGAGAGCTAGAAACATCAATGAGTTAGAAACATCCATCAGCTGCCTCCTGCACCCCCCCCCACTGGGGATGTGCCCGCAGCCACCGTACATGCTCTTGACCGGAATCGAACCCGGGACCCTTCAGTCCGCAGGCCACTGCTCTATCCACCGGGCCAAACCAGTCAGGGCTGCTTTTATGTTTTAAGGATAGTTTTATTGATTTCAGAGAGGAAGGGAGAGGGATAGATCGAAACACCAATGATGAGAGAGAAGCGTTGCTCGGTTGCCCCTGCACACCCGGCCCTGGGGATCGAGCCTGGGACCCGGGCCTGTGCCCTGACGGGGAAGCGAACGGTGACCTCCTGATTCAAAGGCCGAGAGCCGGTGCCCAGCTACGGTGAAATCCCCGCTGGTGGAGCCGGGGTCGGTGGTGTGAGAGCCGCCCGTCACGGGGAGACGGGCCCCAGGGAGGCGTCCGGGTCTCCGCCCGAGCGCTGACTCCTGTCCTGCGTGCCCCCCGCAGAAGCCGCTTCTGTTTCAGCCGGTCGTGACTCCGAAGAAGGGAGACATCGATGTGTGGTTGGGCTAAAAATGGCAGGGCCGGCTTCCTTTAATAGCTGCCGTCAGGGCTGCCCCGCCTAATGCGCTTTCGCCGGCGGATCGTGTTTCTGTTTCCCGGCACCGAGGTTGCCATGAGCACAAACTTTCCTTCTCGGTGCGGCGTGATTCACAGGAGGCTCGGCTTCCAGGCGGGAGCCTGTCCTGGCCCAGATCGGGAGACACAGCTCCGCGGGGGTAGGAGGCCGTCGCTTCTGAAAAGAAGCAAAAGGAAGTATTGATTGGACTTGCGTGTACTTAGGAGCTGGTTGTCATATCTCGCTTCCATTTCTCCGAATTGTTCTGAATATTTCAGGCCCCTCCCCTGAGCTCGCTGTCCTCCAATGACCACTGGCTCTTCCCGAGCCTTCGGGGACCGTGTGGGTGCGTCGGGAGCCGGGGAAGGCGGGAGAAGAAGCCAGAGGCAGCTGCCAGCGTGAGCCACAGAACCCTGTGGACCCTTTCTCCTGGGGAGGCTCTCTGAGATAAGAAGCCTACTACCTCCCCACCCCCTTCTGCCCCCAAACCCCCTGGATTCACAGCTGAGTCCCTCCTTGGGTGTGGGAGTCCGGCTCCCTGGGCCTCCAGCACAGACACAAGCCCCACCTGGCACCCTAGTCATAGGGCCCTGGTCATGGGTCTGGCTTCCCAGGGACACCCTGGAGAGCCAGGGAAGGGTCCTGGTGTCACGTGGAATAATTGAGAACCAACCTTTTATTTTTAATGATTAGTTTTTTTATTGTTTAAAGCATTACAAATAGTAGTACATATGTCTTCTTTTTTCCCCCATTGACCTCCCCCCGGCCTCTCCTACCCCCCAGCACATGCCCTCACCTGCCCCCCCCGCAAGTGTCTAGTATCCATTGGTTATGCTTATACGCATGCATACAAGTCCTTCGATTGATCTCTTACAGCCCCCCCAACCTCCCCTGCCTTTCCTGCTATAGTTTGACAGTCTGTTCCATGCTTCTTTGCCTCTGTATCTACTTATCTACTTTTCCCCCCATTTCTTTTCTTTAAAAAATCTTGCCTCTGCAGACTAGAAATAAACATATAAGAACAAAAAAAAAATGTTTGAGTCCCAATTTCAATGTCCAACAGTTCGGAGAACCAGTTTCGATGTCAAACGGTTCCTTTTGGGTGCATGTCAGCAATGGTGTCTGGATGGTGGACACATGGTGGGAATGCAGGTCCCACCCTCTCTGGTTTGGTCCTGGGCCACCTGCAGCGACGCCCAGCTGCTGACGGCTAGCATGGCAAGGTGTTGTCAGCGTCTTCCATCTCTGGGCTGTTTCTCCTCTTGTCTCCGTGGTTGGAGCAGACCTGCCAACTCCTCTCTGAGAACCAGCCTTGATGGAGCGGTGACCGTGGGACAGGCGCTGCGGTAAATGCCCAGTAACCCCAGAGGGTGGGACTGTCCTCATTCCATTTAGCGGATGAGAAGGCCCGGGCACAGTGGTTAGGGAAGTCAGCCAAGGTCACACCGCTGCCGAGAGGGTGGAGCCAGGGCACGAACGCAGAGCCCACACTCTGAGCCACCCCCGGACGGCCTCACCGGGATGTGTGCGGAGGGCCTGGCAGCGTGGCGGGTGTTGGCAGGGTGTGGCGGTGTGGACTCTGGCTGTGGCAATGCCGCCTACCTGGGCACAGGACGAGGCCCGCCTGCACTGCTCACTGAGCCACATTAGCCGATCTTCTCAGCGGAGTCTCCTCCGGCCTGGCCTGGAGCGGGGGGCTAATGAGGACACCCCCTGCTGAGGTTGCCGTGAGAATGAATGGAGTTAAGGCTCTCGGCCCAGCGCTGGGACCATCGTTCACGCCCTACACATGTGACCTGTGATCGCTTTTACCCAGGGGCCTTCGGTGGCAGCTCTGAGTCACAGCCTGGGAGGCCGGCCTCTTAGGAAAACCACCAGGGTGTTTGCTGTTGTCACAAAACAACTCCCTAGATGAGCCGCTTTGTGGGATTTTGGGGTCAGAACATTCCTGAACCATATTTCTAGCATTTTCTGGGCTGGATCTCCAAGGTCTCTCTGGTGCCCAGGCCATCGGGGGCGGAGCGCACCTCCGGTCAGCGTCCCCGGGCCCGGCAGGGTGTGTCCTGTTGCCTGGACACCGGCCAAGCTGTGGGTGCACCGGGCTCCACACTGAGTCACACGCTGTCCCGTCTCGTCCGCCCGCAGGAGTGTCGTGAGGGCTCTGGCCACAGGACTCAGAGGCACAGACGGGCCTGGAGCCTCGCCCTGCTCAGCCCAGGAGCCGTTCTGGCCGTGGGCAGCAATGGCTTTGGCCTTGGGACGGACGAAATCCACAGCACAGATGTAAACTCCATTGTCAGCAAAGCTCCAAACCGCTCCCACCTGCCTCCCCACCCTGGCCCCCAATTTTAGTCCAAATCTTTCCCTGGTAGTTCCAGCATATCCCCCTCTTTTCTCCCCCCCCCCATCCACCTCCCCTCCTTACCCGCCCCCTCGCCCCGGAATCATTTCCACAGAATCTAAAAATTAAAGGACACCCTGGGCCTGGACCCGGGAATTCTTTTCCCATCACAGCTCCTTGCACCACCGTCTGCTTTGCGGTAGAGTCGTTGCTGTTTGACAGTGTCACCAGCGTTTATTGAACTCCGCCTGTTTGCCAAACACTGTGACCAGATAGATACAAGGGTGAAAGGGCGGCCTCCCACGGAGCTGAGTGGGGGTGACGTGGGGGCAGCTGCACAAACAAGTGACTGCGGGGAGGGCTTCCCGAGGAGGAGGAGGAAGGGGGCGGGGTCAGGGGGGTGCCTCCTGCAGGTTGGCGAGGACCGTGTCCCGCCGTGTGTTCCCACGGCGTTGTCTCGCCCCCTCCCTCCCGTCCCCGTGTGGCTGGCTCCTCTGCCGTCGCGCCGGATGTCAAATGTCACCTCTCGTGGGGGTGGTCCTGTCCGTTTCCTCCATGGTGGCCCCTCACCCCGGCACACGGTCTCGCTGGCAGGTTTTCCTCCACGTGTGTCCGCGTGGGCAGACGCCTGGTGAGCCTGTGTCCCGTGACCCGCAGAGCCTCTGCGTGACGATGAGGGAGGGAGCGACCTGCTCTCTGGTATTGGCGTGACCACCCCGGGGACGGCTCGGGAAAGGCTTGGGAGAGGGACAGCGATCGCGGGGGTGGGGGGGGGGTGGGCATGACGGTCTGCAGCATGTCGGGGCCTCTTCCTGAGGTCGGTGATCAGGGCTCTGCTGTGATGGCGGCAGAAAGCAGACTGGAATCAAGACGGAAGGAATTCGGTAGCAAAGCCCTGCACATCAGAACCGTACATCTGCCGAAACGGCTGTGGCTCCATGGACAGAGCGTCGGCCTGCGGACTGAAAGGTCCCAGGTTCGATTCCCGTCAAGGGCATGGACCTTGGCTGCGGGCACATCCCCAGTGGGGGGGGGGGGGGGCGGTGCAGGAGGCAGCTGATCAATGTTTCTCTCTCATCCATGTTTCTGACGTTCTATCCTTCTCCCTTCCTCTCTGTAAAAAAATCAACAAAATATATTAAAAATACATCTGAGTAAAGACTTCAGTTCTAGAGACTTTGGGAAGAGCCACCATTCGATTTGATGGTTCGTCGGTTCGCCTGCCACATAAAGGCCAACCAGACGTGAGAAGCGGCACAGAGCATCCAGCCAGCCATGCCCCAGAGAATATTGACAGCATCTTTAGTCAGAGATGTGTCTGTGTGACATATGGATATGTGAATGCTTCATATATGTACACACACACAGTTGTCTATATTTGCACACACACACGCACGCACAGGAATGGTAAAAATATGGGAGACTATTTGATGGACCAGTTTGAGCTGCACAGGTATCCTTGAAAGGGGGCTCTCTCCTCTGCCCTGGTTTCCAGGCACACTTGCAGTGAGGCATTCTAGAACTTCTTGGCGTTGGAAGCTTCACTGCAGGTCTGGCCCACGTTTGCACGTTTCTGGAGATGAGCTTGTGCAGGACACATGCCGAGCCCCTAGTCAGCGGCAGGCCCCGTGTGTGTGAGGAGCCAGGGAGCAGGAGGCTGGGCTCCTGATGGCGACAGACAAACAGGTCATCCGCAGAGGGTCAGGGGCAATGGGAGGGGCTGGGATAGACTGGGGGTCTTAGAAGGCCACATCCAGGCTTGCTGGGTGGAGAGCAGGGCTCGGCATTCAGGGATGAGCGTGTCAGGTTGGGCAGAGGAAACAGCGCCTGCAGAGGGAAGGGAGGAAACACAGCCTGCAGAGGGAAGGTGCTGGGAGTGGGCGGGATCGCAGGGGTGGCTGCTGAGGGAGGCAGGGCCCCGGGGACAGGGGCCTTGTGTGTGAAGCCAGGGAGTTTGCACAGTGTCCCGAAATGAAGGGTGTCGCTCAGGATTGCTGCAGACCTGTCTCCTCGTGAGAAACCTTGGGCAGCTGGGAAGACGCCCCAGAGGGGAGGAGGCCCGGCTGTCAGCGATGTTCCTGGGAATGGAGACCACATGCAGGAGATGGGGATGAGAGGGGGTGAAATGGAAGATGGCTCGGGGCAGGGGGAGAGAGACGATAGCATGTGCGGAAGAGGCTGAGAGAGCAGGGTTGGGAGGATAGAAACCACTGTGTACCGGGCCCTGTTCTAGGCTCCCGGTTCCACAGCACACAGAGCACACAGCCTGCCTCGCCTCGTGGCTCTGACACCGAGTGGGCAGAGCCAGACAGAAAAGGTCAAGCAAGTCAGCAGGCAGTCCACCAGGGCCAAGTCCTCGGCAGGAAAAGGAAGATAGCCGTGCTGGCAGGTGGGGTGAGGGCATGACTATCTAGGCAGGTGGCCAGTGGAGACCTGCAGGGTGAGGGAAGCTGGTCCAGTAGTTCTCTGGTGGAAGAACATTCCAGAAGGAGTGGACAGCAACGCAAAGGCCCTGGGGCAGCCTGTTCCAGCAACTTCAAAGGGCCCGTGTGGCTGGGAAGACCCGGAGGGCAAATGGTAGGAGAGATGAGAGCTGTGGGGTAAAGTGGGGGAGCCGGGACTGTACGAGGGAGGCCTCGCAGGCCGAGGTCAGGCCGTGGGCTTCTGCTCTGCATGAGATGGGGAGAGCGGAGGGGGGTGAGCCGAGGACATGACCTGACCTTGGCTGTCAGAGGCTGACGCTGGCTTAGGGTTGAGAGCAGACTGGAAGGGGCATGGGGGTGGCAGTGGAAGGGGCATGGGGATGGCAGCGGAGGGGGTGAGGGTGCTCTGACCCCGGGTTTATTTTAAAGGCCAAGCCCTCCGGCATTGCTGACAGATTCGAGGTGTCTGAGAGGGAAAGTCAAGGTTGACTTCGAGAGCTGTGGCCGAGCAGCTGGAAGACTGGCATCGCCACCCTCCGCGGCGGGAAGATCAGAGGTAGAGCTGGCTCCTGGCGGGGATGGGGATAATTACGGGCTTCGCTGGGAGAGGCCGAGTTGGAGATGCCAGACGGAGATGTCCGGTCACAGCGAATTACAGAGGTCTGGGTCCCACGGGGCTTCAGATGGGGCTGTGGGGCCGGGCCGGGGGGAGGGGCAGGCGGCAGCGTCTGCAAGGTGTCACGGCAGGGCCACCTCCACCTGTTGGCGTGACTGCGGTGCCGTCTAACGTCACGGTCTGGATGGAGCTGCCCCTCGTCATCGCCAGGGGGGCTTTCCAACGGCCTGCACCTCGGGCCCTAACAGGCTTGGCGTCGGCTAGTGGACAGAAGGGTCCCGGGTTCAGTTCTGGTCCAGGGCACGTGCCTCGGGCGCAGGCTCGGTCCCCGGCCCGGGTCGGGGCACGGGCAAGAGGCAGCCAGTCGAGGTGTCTCTCCCACAAAGATGTGTGTCTCTCTGTCTCTCCCCCTCCCTTCCTCTCTCTCTCTAAAAGTCAGTGGGAACATATCCTCGGGCGAGGATTAAAAAAATAATAATAATAGATAAAGGCCTACATTTCTGGGTCTCACTTCAAACCTACCGAACAGGAATCTCAGAGCTGGGACCCAAACCTAGAAAAAATTTTCAAAACCCTCCATGGAACAGCGTTCTCCACATAGTAGGGCCTTTCTGGTATTGCTGTTTTCACACCAGCGGGGAGAGAGGGGTCAAGAGAATCAGAAGACAAAGCGCAGATCGGGAGAAATTAGTTGGCAAATCACATAGCTGATAACGGGCTGTTATCCAAAATATACAAAGAACTCTTAAAACTCAACAAAAATGAGCAAAGCTCTGAACAGACACCTCCCCGAAGAGTAGACATACACATGGCAAATAGACATACGAGAGCATGCTCAGTATCATAGGCAAACTCATCAGTCAACAGAGCCAAATAGCAACAATACGATTGCAATTTCTTTGGAGAGCCCCATGGTTTAACCTTAAACTACATAGGTAGGTACATTGTTATCAACTGAATTGGGGTCTTCCTCAGCTGGCCTTTGCTGAAAACGTCCTCAATCTGATTGAGGTACACTCAAGGGGCTAAAGAGCCACATGTGGCTCGAGAGCCGCGGTTTGCCCACCACTCTCATAGGCCATTAGGAAACTGCAAAGGAAGACAACAAGATGCCACTCACGCCTATCAGAGCAGCCAAACCCAGACCAACGCCAGGTGCCGGCGAGGACGGGCGCGGCAGGAACTCGCAAAGCGGTGCAGTCACTTAGGAAGCCAGCTTGGCAGTTCCTTCTGGAAGTAAACACAGCAAACACTCTGACCACACGATCCAGCAGCCACAGTCCTCGGCATTTGCTCTAGGGCAGTGGTCGGCAAACTCATTAGTCACAGAGCCAAATAGCAACAGCACAACGATCGACATTTCTTTGGAGAGCCACATTTTTTAAACTTAAACTTCTCCGAACGCCACTTCTTCCACACAGACTCGCCCAGGCCGTGGTGTTTTGTGGAAGAGTCATACTCAGAGAGCTGAAGAGCCGCATGTGGCCCGAGAGCCGAAGTTTGCTGACCGTGGCCCTAAGGTGTGGAAAACCTAAGTCCATGCAAAAACCTGCACACGGTGTTGATGGCAGCTTTCTTCATCATCGCCCAAACTTGGAAGCAACCGAGGTGCATGGGAGGGAGGGGGAGTTAATGTTTAAGGGGACAGCGTTTCAGTTTGGGAAGGGGAAGGGGAAGGTCTGGGGTGATGGTGGGGATGTTGCACAACAGTGTGAACGCACTTCATGCCGCTGACCCGGACGCTTCACACGGTCAGCGTGGACATTGTACATTACATGCATCTCACCGTCATTTTACTAACAGAGCCTGGAGCCCCTCTCAGGCGGGCTCCGGTCGTGTGGGTGGGGCACCAAGGGAGGCGGGGCCCCCCAGAATCCTGAGCAGGGATGGCTTGGGGTCGCGGGGGGGCGGGGGGTGCTGCCTGCTGTCTGTCTGTCCTGGTCTCCTGTGCACACTCTGTCCCAGGCCCCACAGGTCTGCCCTCCAGCTGCTCCTCCTGGCCTCCCCCTGCCTGCCACCCTCCAGTGCCCTCCCTCCCCACACTCTCTCCCCAGATATTCCGCTGTCTTCAGCCTCCCAGTCCGCTGCCTTTTCTGTCGCCCCCAGATCCTATTTGAAGAAATGGGATCGGACACCCCATGTTGGGGAAGCAGGTGTGTTGTGAGCGTCTGGCAGCTTGCAGCTGGGACCCCTAACCCATCAGCTCAGCCAGGTTGGCAGGTAGCCTGGGGCAGCCGGACTCTCTGTAGGGGCCGTGGGTGGTGGGGACAATGGGCCCCGACGATGGGACTTCCTAGAACAGCAGTAACCTAACCCGAAGCCTCCAGACTGGCTGGTTCTATATTCATCCCAGTCAGCTGCTCCCTTCCTCCCTCCCTCCCTCCCACAACCTTTCACCGCTTGCTCTTCTGTTGCTCGTTTATTCCAGAAATAGCAAATGACGTGCAAGGTAAGGCCTGCCTTCTTCATTTTTATATTCCCACACCCCCACACGGTCGCCCTCAAATGTTTATTAATAAACTGATTAACGGGCAAATGAACACGTAGAAAGAGCGCTGGGTTTGGGATCTGACCCCCAGTCCGGGCACACAGGCCACTTTCTGTCTGGGCTGCTTTCACGGGGGCGTGGCACTGTACCCGCCTAAAGGCCTTATGGGTATCTTTCAGCAGAATTTCTCAGTCTTTAAAAATTTTTTTTAAATATTTTTATATGTCTATATAAAAACCTAAGTGACCATTACCACCAGCTGGCTGAACGACCGGTCAGCTGGTCGCTATGATGCACACTGACCTCCAGGGGACAGGCGTTAATGCAGAAGCTGCCCCTCGGTGGTCAGTGCGCTCACACAGTGGGAGCACCGCTCAGCCAGAAGCCGGGCTCATGCTGGCACGCACAATGGCAGCAGGAGCACTGGGGCCTGGCTGAGCCGGAGTGGCATGATGCCCAGCCCCGGCTCAGGCTCCTCCCCAGCTGCCTGGCGCTTTGAGCACTGACCAGAGGGGTCCCTGGTTGCGAGAGGGCGCAGGCCAGGCTGAGGGACTCATTGGTGTACAGATTTTGTGCACCAGGCCTCTGGTAATTATATAATTGATTTCAGAGATGAAGGAAGAGAAAGAGAGAGACATCAATGGTAAGAGAGAATCATTGATTGCTGCCTCCTGCACGCCCCCTACTGGGGATCGAGCCTGCAACCCGGGCGGATGCTCTGCCCAAGAATTGAACCCTGGGCTCCTGGTTCATAGGCTGACGCTCAATCACTGAGCTACACTGGCCGGGGTCCAAGTCTTTAATATGCTCATGGGCCTCATGAACTCTCCACAGAGAGACTGTACCAGTGAACACTCGCCAGGACCGCTTGTGCACACAGTCCTTAAACTTGGATCCCACTCTGGGGCGCGGCTGGGCCAGGGGACAGACCTGTTCGGGACACACCCGGCTTCTCAGGGCTGTGTTAGCCTCCGTGTACATGTGAGTGCACTTGCCGCTCCCTGTTTCCTCGCCTGGAGCAAACAGCTCTGGGTTTGGGGATTCTCAATGACCCTGGCTGACTGTTCACTTCCTGTCTGGCGCTCATTTCCTCGTGGCTGGCTAAGGTCCGTGTCCCTCCGCCTGTTTATCTGTGACCCGCAGGACACCAAGGCCACTGAGTCAGATGCTGCGGAGTCACTCTTCCTTATCTCGGGACGATACGGTACCTCCTGGTACCAAGCGAGATAAGGCGCTGCCTGGCCGAGTCCCTGCTGCTGCCCGGCGGGGAAGGCGTCGTGCGGGCAGCTGCTCTGCAGGAGCCCCGGAGCTGTCATCCGCAGCCAGATGGATATCTCAGCCACGCGGCTGCGGGGAGGGACAATCTAACGTGTGAGTTTATTGTGGGAAAGTTAAACATCTTTCTTGACTCTGATTAATGGCCAGACAGTCTAACTGACTGGGGAGCAAGGAGCACCGTCAAATCAGAATTTGGGGCGCTCGGGGCCGCCAGAGGACGAGGGGAGCACTCCCCTGCAGTGGTTTCCTTGCGAAAACCACAGAAATGTATCCGCTCCCCCGTCTGCAGGCCGGAGGCCTGAACTCAGGGTGTGGACAGTATCGTGCTCCAGGGGTGCCTCTGGGGAGAGCCCTTCCTCACTCTCCGGCTTCTGGACCCCAAGGGCTTCTTGGCGTGTGGCAGCATCGCTCCAACCTCTGTGCCTCCTCCCCGTGGCTGCCTTCCTGCCGAATGGGTCCAAGATGGCCTGGTTTATAAGGACAGCAGTTGTATTGGGACAGGGGCCCATCTCAATGACTTCATCTCAACTCGGTTCTGCAGGCAATGGCCCCATCCTATCTATTAAAAGACTAATATGCAGATTGACCATCACTCCAACACACAAGATGGCTGCTCCCATGTGGTCAAAGATCCTGCCCCGATGTGGACACAAGATGGCCACCACAAGATGGCCAGCAGGGAAGGCCAGTTGGGAAGGACCAGGCCTGCAAGGGAGGGCATTTGGGGGTGACCAGGCCTGCAAAGGAGAAAAATTGGGGGCAAACAGGCTGGCAGGGGAGCAGTTAGACATCAATCAGGCTTTTAGGGTAGTGGTTAGGGGGTGATCAGGCTGGCAGGAAGAAGTGATTAGGGGCAATCAGGAAGGCAGGCAGGTGAGAAGTTGGGAGCCAGCAGTCCTGGATTGTGAGAAGGATGTCCAATTGCCCGTAAACAGGCAGTCGGATATCCCTTGAGGCGTCCAAGATTGGAGAGAGTGCAGGCTGGGCTGAGGAATGCACGAATTTCATGTACTGGGCCACTGGGCCTCTCATTTCCAAATAAGACCCCATCCGCAGGGACCGGAGCCAGGCATCCAGCATATCCCTGGGGGACAGGGTTCCAGCCATAACACCCTCACACCAAGGAGCGGCGTGCCCGGTGCCATGCTGGGTAGCGTGCTGCCCGTGGCCTCGGAGCCCGTCTGTGAGCGGTGACCACCTCGTCTCGCCCCTTGGCACCCATTCCTGGCTTTCGGAGAAAAGAGTCCAGAGGTCAGAGGTCAGGCACCTGTGGCCCAAGAGGCAGAGTCTAGGGCCCGTAGTCAAAGGCATTTGAGGCTGTATTTGCAGAGGTGGGGACGCCCTCGAGTCAGCAGAACGCGGGGCTCCGAGCCAGCTGGGCTCCTGGAGTCCTGCCCCCACTACCTGGTAGCTGTGTGACCCCGAGCAAAGCCCTTGGCCACTCCAAGTTGTGGCTTCTCACAGGGAGAGGGGAATGAGCCCATCCCGGGGTTCACACCTGGGGGAGGCTTTGCCCCCTGCTGCCCCCAGCCCCTGAAGATAGGTGACCATTTCAGCAGATGTTTTCGGTTTTTACAACTGATTGGGACAAGACTGGTTTGGAATCACACTCAAAGGCATGGGGAATGGGAGTTTACTGTAGGAAAGTTGAATTGGCTTAGCAAATATCTTAATAAGGCATGCGCCGGGCCTGTGGTGGCTGGAAGCCATGGGTGATGCTAGACATCTTATGATTCACAAGACGGTTCCCACAACCCAGAATGCTCTGGCCCCAAAGGCCCACGGGGCCAAGTTTGAGGCCCCCTGCTCCTTAGGGAGCTTGATCCTATGGGGTTGATGACAACTTTGGAAAAGAGGCAGGCTCGGCGCCCTGACACAGAGTCTGCCCAATCAATGGAAATGTAGGGAGCTGGTGACAGGCCCATAAAAATAATTGATCTCACTAGAATCTTCAGGGTATGAAGAGGAGAAAGACTCGATGAATTCTAAGAAACATAAAGAATGAATAAATATAATTAGCAAATGCAGACAGTGAGGCAGACAGAGGGATAAAAATGTGAATGAAACACTTATAATGTCACAGGCTGGGCACTTTTCCCTGAGTCACTTCATTTAATCTTTTTGGCGACATTCTGAGGTGAGGCTTTTTATCCCCATTTTATAGATGAGGAAACTGAGGCTCACGAGAGTTTAGTGTCTTGTCCCCAGGTTACGCACCTGTAAGTGGTAGAGCTGGTATTTGAGCCCGGGCCTCCCTGTCGCTCCACCCTGGTCAGATGCAATTCCTGCAGCTGACAGACGTATTAGTCATGAATCCAGCAAAGGGTGTGGATGTGAGGAAGGCAGCGGGAGAATCCGGAACCTGGTGGAGGAGCCTCGGGGATGCCGACAGACAGGATCCCTACCCTTCCGAGGTCTGCTCTGCCCTTCTCATTCCCTCTGGAGAGCCCCACAGCGGGGCCCGACCTGCCCCCCGGGAACAATGCAAAATGAGAAAGAATGAGCCCAAGTACATCCCTTCTTCTCACTTCCCAGGGCAAGTCCTACCCCCTCTGGGTAGCAGAGCACAGGTAAACTGCACAGAGGAGAGCATTAATTATTTTTAAAATATATTTTACTGACTTTCTACAGAGAGGAAGGGAGAGGGACAGAAAGTCAGAAACATCGATAAAAGAGAGACACCCATCAGCTGCCTCTTGCACACCTCCTACTGAGGATGTGCCCGCAACCAAGGTACATGCCCCTGACCGGAATCGAACCCGGGACCTACCAATCCACAGACAGACGCTCCATCCACTGAGCCAAACCAGTTTCAGCTAATTACTTTTTAATGGTAAACCATTTTATGTAAAATTTTTTCTTTATTGATTAAGGTATTTGCTAAGCGAAATAAGTCAGTCAGAGAGCGTCTGATTTAACCAGCGACGTGACGACACCGGAGCGGATAAACAGAAGTGCACGCTTGGAAGGTTCTTGAATATACACGAGGTGGGATAGCCTCCCGTGAAGGTTGGTAGTGCTAAGTTAAGGATGTATGTGAACCCTAAAAGAACCACGAAAAGAACGATACAAGATTTACAGCGAATAAACCGCCAAGGAGATAAAGTAGAATCATAAACAGAAATCACTTCACCAAAGATACACAAATGGCCAGTAAGCACGGGACAAGATGCTCAGGGTCATTAGTCATCAGAAAAACGCAGCGCAAACCCACAGGGAGAGACCTCGTCACACAGCGAGCATGGCTGTAGGCAACAATGAGATACTAGGGCATGTTGGAGAGAATGTGGAGAAACAGGAACGCTCACACACTTCAGGGGGTACACATGGGGCAGCCACCATGTGGAAGAGTCTGGCAATACCCTCACAAAGTGAAGCAGCGTTACCACATGACTCAGCACCTCCACTCCTTCATATATACACAGGAGAAAGGAAGCCTATGTCTACACTAAAACATGAATGCTCACAGCAGCATTAGCTACACTAATAAAAGAGAGATATGTAAATTGATCGTCACTTTGCAACACCCATGAGCCAATCAGCACTGAGTATGCAAATTGACCCGGCAAAGATGGCAGTGGCCCTGCCCTCTGTTGCTTCAGGCCTCTAGACAGCACACATGCAGGCACGGAGCCACCAGGTGGAGTGGGATGCCTGCTATGAGGGGAGGGCGAGTGGAGGGAGCTACAGGAGCGTCACTCAGGCTGAAGCAAAGACTGAAGGGTCCAGTTGTAGCGAAGGCCTGGGTCCCGGGTGCCAGAGGAAAACTGGTACCGGCAGCCAGGGGAAGGAAGGCCTATTGCACGAATCGTCATGCAATGAGCCCCTAGTTCATAAGAGCAAATGATAGAAAGAATCCAAATGCCCATCGGCCGATGAGGGGAACGCCAGTGTGGCCCGTTCCCACAGTGGAGCCCGCCATGAAAAGGAGTGACGCACTGCTTCGTGCTACAAGCTGGGTGAACCGTGACAACGGGGTGCGAAGTGAAAGAAGCTGATCACAAAGGCTCGTTTTCTATGATTCCATTTGGGTGAAATGTCCAGAATAGGCAACTCTTGAGAGACAGAAAGTAGATTAGTACTCACACATTGGGCTGGGGAAGGGTAGGGATGAGAGGATTTGAGGATATAGCTAAAAGGTATGAGGTTTGGTGGAGATGATCAAATTTCCCACCCTTCTGTGTCTTCTAATTCCTCGTCCTCAGCCCCTGGGACTGCATGCACTTTGGGGGGGGGTTGCTCTCTAGGGCCTCGGAGGTTATTTCTTAAGGGAGTCAGTCACTCCTGGAAGCGGGGCTGTGAGGTCAGGGAGCAGGCTTGTCAGACATCACGTTTCCCATCATTCAGGAGCAGTGGGGCTTAAAAAGAACACCGATGGAAATAGCGAAAGCCCAGAGAAGGTGACGAGCACAAAGTGCATCATGAACTTGAACCTGCCATGACGTCAGCAGTGGGCACTGGGCCGCTGCCAGGTGAGCCTAACGTGGGAGGCAGAGCAGATGAGAGGCACCTGCTGTTCATAGGAGCACAGGACCCTGGCCCTGGCCCACGGCCTGGCTGGAGGGGCCTCCTCACCCCCCCACCCCCCGAAGTGCAGGGGTCCAAGACATTGCCTTGACTCACCCTAAAGTAGAAATGAGTTGCATCCCTCTCTCTTCTGATTCCAGAAGACCCTGGGTTAACAGAAGTCTCCTGATCAGACATTCAGAAAACAAAATAATAGCTCTTTGCCAAGAAGAATGTTTCAAAACCCACCCCCCCCAATTTAATAAACAAGAAAGAATCCGCTGTTCTGTGAAGAAGTGGAAGCCTGAAACTAACTGGAAATGTTGCTTTTAAGAGGAAATGAATAAAACCAATAGGAACTAGAGTTCCTAAGTGTGATGGCCATGATCGCATTACTTTTAAAGATTAATGAGTATTATTTTCTGTAATAATAATAATTCTGGAGTTTGGGGGGGCAGGGCGGGGAGGCAACACAGGGTAAATGCTCTCCATTTGGTCTCGTAAATGGAGCTGCCTTGTTCTGTTGGGACTTCGCTCGGATAATTTCAGGTCGGATGCTCCGTCAGAAATGAAGAGCCGTTTGGAAAGGCATTTAGCGTGTCGGGGATGACAAAGGCCTCCAGTCGTCAGCCACGAGGTGAAAGAAAGCATCCGTCGGGAGACTGTGAACTTGAAGGAGGAATACGATGCAAAGACACTGGAACCGGCACTGCCCGGGTTCCGTTCCGCTGCCCTGGGAGAAGGCCAAGTTCACCGACGGAGATGGAAATGGCACTCAGGTTTCCACGGGAGTCGTGAGTGGGAGAATCTGCTTTTTACTGTGGTTGCCCTCCATCGTGGGGGCTGAGCTAAGCCCGTTAGCAAAACCAGACAGATGAGGCGGCACGTAAGAATGTCTGGGAGCTGTTTTCTCCCCTGTCATGTCTCTAACCGGAAGACATGGGCTCCTTCCTGTCTCAGCAGCCACTCCTCGGCGGATCGGCCAACGCGTCTTCAAACAGACAAATGGAACCTAGATGGGGATTCCCCCCCTTCCCCGACACACACACACAATTCTTTGTAATTACTTTATTGTCATGGGATTGTTTTTTTATTAACTCACTTTAAAAACTTCATTCTGGGGGAGGGGACTTACACAATAGACAGATGGAATAGGCCTATGTCTCTTAAAGAAATTGAATAAATATGAATAACCTTCAAAAAGAGAAAGCACCAGGCCCAGATGGTTTGACCTGTGAATTCTACCAGACGTTTAAGGAAGAGAATAATTCCAATTCTTAACAATTTCTCCCTGAAGAGAGAAGGGGAAGGAATACTTCCTTAACTCCTTCTATGAGACCAGCATTATCCTAATACCAAAACCAGACAAAAACAGTATACTGGGTTACCCAAAGGAACATTTCCATGAAGTATGATGATGTCTGTTAAGTTGTGGTATCATTTTGTGACCAATCGCTCAGAGTTGAAAGAAGAAAGAATTGAATATTCAAAGTGTCAATGTTATAAGCTTTGTAAAAGTCAAAATTTTTATTACTTTTCTTTTTTTAAAGAAATTTCTTTTTTGTTTAATATATTTTATTGACTTTTTTTTTTTTTTTTAACAGAGATGAAGGGAGAGGGATAGAAAGTCAGAAACATCCATGAGAAAGAAACGTCGATCAGCTGCCTCTAGCACACTCCCTACTGGGGATGTGCCCGCAGCCAGGGTACATGCCCTTGACTGGAATCAAACCCGGGACCCTTCAGTCCGCAGGCTGATGCCCTATCCACTGAGCCACACCGGTTTCAGCTATTATTACTTTTCAAACTAGGAATACAAGGCCACCGGAGCATTCCACGGTTTAATTGCTAATAAGGTAAACGTCGGTTGCTGTAGCCGCTGCAACATTGTGCTTCATAAAATATTTGGTTTCACCCATAGTTGCCGGCTCACAGCTCCCCAAACACTTGGAATTCATGTGTTGAGAGTGACAAAGGTGTCTTTTACGTTAACGAGGTGACTGTTGGACCCTGTTGGCTCCAGACTCAATTTCTTGGGCCTTCTCTGCTCCGTCAACCCCTCCTCTCCACCCTGTGTCACCTACTTCTCCCCAAAATAAACCCATCTCTTTTCTTTATTAGGCTCAAAGAGTGTTCCTTTTTACTTTTTGAAGATTTTCCCCAACTTTATTGCGGTAAATTGAAGTCCACGAAACCTCACATACTTAAAGTGTCCAATTCTATCAGTTTTGACATACATGTACCCATGAAACCCACGACCTTGCAAACATTTCCATCTCCCCCCCAACCCCCCCCCCCAAGTTTCCTGTGTCCCTTTTCATCCAAGCCTCCCTCCATCGCATCTCCAACCATCTGCTGATCGTCCTCTCTCTGCACGTTAGCTCATGTTTTCTGGAGTTTGGTATAAGGAATCACACACTATGTTCTTTCGCTTTTCTTTTGGCCTGCCTTGTTCCATTCAGCACGACTTGGAGATTCTTCAGCATTGTCTATGTCAGTAGTCTTCTCTATTGCTCAGCTGTACTCCATCGTATGGATTTGCCACAGTTTGTGGTGGATTTTACCTCTAACAAGTAAATCTCCTCGTCACGTACGAGTCTTTGAATTTCATGCTTTCCTTCCTCTTTGGTTAAGTATCTAGGAATGGAATGGTTGGGTCGAATGGCGAATATATGTTTGCCTTCTTTAAGAAACTGCCGAACTGCTTCCCAAAGCGGTTGCACCATCTTACGCTCCCACTAGCAACGCCTGGGAGTTTCGACTGCTCCACAGCACTTGCGGTGGCATTTAAAATATAACCCCCTCGTTGGGTTTTGTTTATTTTAACGCACAACAGTTGAGCTGCCTCTTGGTTTCGTGTCTACCAAGGGGCGCGCATGCTCAGCTTTAGGGGGGATAAGACCAGATCATGCCTGTTGTGCCAGTGAAGTGAATAGTGGCCTTCTGACCCTCCAAAGCGCCCTGGTTTGGACATAAAATATGTGGTTTCTCCACCTCTAGCCCAACTAGCCATGACCCAGGCTGCCCACCCACAGCCACAAAAGCTCAGCAAGGCATTCTGTTCCACAAAGATTTTTCCCTTCTCTAAAAGGGATTCTCCTGCTTTGTAAAGTTTTTATTAAAGATTTCAGAGAAGGAGGGAGGGAGAGAGAGAGAGAGAGAGGCATCAATGATGAGAGAGAATCATGAATCGGCTGCCTCCTGTACACACACCCCGCCCCCACTGGGGATGGAGCCCACAACCCAGGCATATGCCCTTGACCAGAATCGAACCTGGGACTCTTCAGTCCACAGGCTGTCGCTCTCTCCACTGAACCACACCAGCTAAGGCTCTCCTGCTTTTCTTAAACAATTTTTTTCTTACTTCAACCTAATGACAGGAAGAAGGGAGGGGCACAATGTAGTATAGCATGGGGGAGGGGGGTGGAAATTGATAGATGGAGGGGGTGGGAGCAGGTCCTGATATCATCATTTGAGCTGGATGCAGCCATGCTTGAGGAAGGATCTAGTCCTTAACTTCTCCACCCAAGAACCAGGAAGCCCCCTCCCCTTTTATTTTTACCTGAGGTAGTGTGCCTTGGCTTTCTGTCACTTTCAATTATGAGTCCCCACTAGTATGCACAGATCTCAAAGGCAATCGCATTTTGCAGCCTTAGCTGCCTCCCATTTCCCATGTCTCCCTGAGTGACTCTTTCTGCTGACCTGGCCCTGGGGGTGAGACCTCAGAGAGCATAAAACAACCAGGGTCAAAGTTTTCCCGGTCACCACGCGGTTTGTTTGATCGCATTCTCCAGTTTTGTGTGTCCCGTGTGAAGCAGCGGGATCTTCAGTCTCTAACTCACTGTCACGTTTTGGTATGACCCCCAAACTTCTGAATTTGGGGAAGCAGTCTTCATGTCCAACTAGCACCTTCTTTCTAGCGGAAGAAAAGAGGCCGAAAGTGGGGGACAGAGGTAGAAAAGGTCCCATCCAGTCCCCTCTCCAACAGCCTCAGGTTAACTGCAGAACTGAGGGAGGCTCCTGCCCCACCCCCCCCCCGCGCAGACTCTGCCCCAGGCCCCAAAGAGGGTTAGGGCTAGGGTCCCTCCCTGGGCGCCCCCCTTCTTTGTGGGGCTCCGCCGGCCAAAAGCAGCCGCGCAGGCCTCACCTCGGGGAACAGACCCAACAGCCTCCGAGCCGCACAGCAGCCCTCGGACCAGGGTGGCAACCCCAGTCAGGAACTCCACCGCTGCCCCCAGGTGACCCTTTGCAAAGGACAGGGGTAGGCCACTCCCCTCAGGCCCTGAGCCCCGCCCCTCCCGCCAGAGCTCCGCCTCCGAACTCCTGAGTTCCGTCTGTAACCCCACAGGCGCTCGGCCCGCCCCCTCGCCGGTGGCTTCCACCCCGCGCTCCGAGCCCCTCCCTTCCCACTCCTGGGCCCGCCCCCAGGCTCCGCCCCCGCCCTCCGGGATCCGCCCCCGCACTCCGAGCCCCGCCCCTCTCGCCCCAGGGCCCCGCCCCCGCGCTCCGGGATTCCGCGCTCCCGCCCCCGCCGCGCGCGCTGGCCCCGCCCGCATGTGCCCTGGGAGTCCCGGGGAGGAGTTGCCGCGCCGGGGGGAGGCGTGGCCGAGGTGCCGGCGAAAGGCGCGGGCGGCGGGGCCCGGACTTTGGCTTTGACACGAGCGGCGAGCGGGGGTCGGGGCGCTGGTGCGGGACGCTGGACGCGGGTCTGGCGGATCCTGCGTCCGACTGGAACGCAGGACTTTTTTCTGGGATCCACGCAGCTGCGGCGACGTCGCCAGCCCGGGTGCAGCCGCGGGCGGCGGGCGGATCTCGCTGCCGTCGCCTCCTCTCCGCAGCCCTGCGTCTCCGCCGGCGCTAGGAGAGCGACCCGGAGAGTTCCTCCCGCAGCGAGAACCGGGACGCGCGGCTCGAGGCGGCGCGGGAGGGACCCGGTCGCCCGGCCCCGACCCGCACCCGCACCCGCGCGGGCGCCTGGGCTGGAGGCAGGGCCCCGGCGCTGTCCGGGGCTGGGCTCCGGCCCGGGAGCCGCAGGTGGAAGAAGGACGCCCCGGGGGAGCGCCGAGAGGTGGGGCGCGGGGTAGGCGGCGGGTTGGTGGGAGCCAGGAACACCTCCGTGCGCCCTGGCGAGGACGGGATTCAGGCAGGAGCAGGGGTGTGGGCGGACGGGACAGGTCTCTTCCCAGGAGCAAAGACTTGTGGCCTTTTTGGGGTCCCGATGCGATCAAACCCGACCTCTCCGGAGGAACCCCCCCCCACCCGGCGGGGCCAGCCTCCCTGCGGGCTCCGGGCCCACGGGCAGCCGCAGCCGGGACCCCCGGTGGAGAACTCCAGCTCGAGGTGGGGAGAGCAAGCGCGAATGGGCGAGCCGGTTCGGTTGACGCGCGCGGTGCGTTTGTCTTCCAGGTGGCCGAGCGACAGCGACTCTGGGACGCCCTCCCTCGGGTGCCTGAGCCGTCCGTCCCCCGGGCTTCGTTCCTGAGGCCTCCCGCCTCCCCCCTCCCCCTCTACCCCGCACCCCACCCCGGGCCCGGCCGGCCATGGGCAGCACCCTGGGCTGCCACCGCTCCATTCCCCGGGACCCCTCGGACCTGTCCCACAGCCGCAAGTTCAGCGCCGCCTGCAACTTCAGCAACATCCTGGTGAACCAGGAGCGCCTCAACATCAACACGGCCACGGAGGAGGAGCTGATGACCCTGCCGGGCGTCTCGCGGGCCGTGGCGCGCAGCATCGTGGAGTACCGCGAGTACATCGGCGGCTTCAAGAAGGTGGAGGACCTGGCCCTGGTCAGCGGCGTGGGCGCCACCAAGCTGGAGCAGGTCAAGTTCGAGATCTGCGTGAGCAGCAAGGGCAGCTCGGCGCAGCACTCCCCCAGCTCCGCGCGGCGGGACCCGCCGGCCGAGCAGCAGCAGCAGCAGCAGCCGCAGCCGCACCACCTGGCCACGGCCATGCCGCTCACCCCGCGCGTCAACATCAACACGGCCACCCCTGCGCAGCTCCTGAGCGTCCGGGGCCTCACGGAGAAGATGGCAGCCGGCATCGTGGACTACCGCCGCGAGCACGGGCCCTTCCGCAGCGTAGAGGACCTGGTGAAGACGGGCGGCATCAACGCTGCCTTCCTGGACAGGATCCGGCCCCAGGTGTTCGCCGAGAGGTCCCGGCCGCCCTCCACGCACACCAATGGGGGGGGCCTGACCTTCACCGCCAAGCCTCACCCCAGCCCCACCTCCCTGAGCCTGCAGAGCGAGGACCTGGACCTGCCGCCCGGGGGGCCCACGCAGATCATCTCCACGCGGCCCGCGGTGGAGGCCTTTGGGGGCACCAGGGACGGGCGGCCGGTGCTGAGGCTGGCCACGTGGAACCTGCAGGGCTGCTCCCTGGAGAAGGCCAACAACCCCGGGGTGCGAGAGGTGGTGTGCATGACGCTCCTGGAGAACAGGTGAGGACGGGAACCGCCGCAGGTGTTGGGGTGCGTGCAGAGAGCGGGGGACTTTCGGGGGGGGGTAGGGAGAGGGCCAGGGGTTCTAATTCGTGTTCTCCAGGCCCTGGCCGGTTAGTGTTACCCGCCACTGAGGTCTCCTCCTGCTCCGTAGCTTTCAGCATACAGCTGCCTGGGCTTGTGGCCCCTTTCATGAACATGGTATAGCTGAGGCCAACTCATCGTTTGTGGGTGAGGGGAGATTGTGTGGGTGTGACTGCTTTGGAGAACGTTGTTGGACTCAGGTCTTCGTGGGTGTCTACCCACCAGGCCCTCAGTTTTGCATGTGAGAAAGAGCTAGTTGGATTCTTTTTTTTTCTTTCTTTCTTTTTTGTGAGCTGGGGAAACTCGTTTGTTTCCCTACATAGGTCTATTTGTGCGCCCAAAATCAGCTTAAACACCAGGTATTTGCAAACACATGCGTGGTGGTGTATGTTTACCAAAATGCCGTGAACGAATCCCTCTTCATTCTTTCTCCTTATTTAGCCTGAAGCTGGCTTTCAGGCCCTCGGCGTCAGCCCCACACGTCCCAGCCTCCTCTGTCCCATAGCCTGCGGAGGTCACAGGGACTCGAGGTGAATAGCGGCCGCATTTTCCCACCCGACCGCAGGAGAGGCTGTGGGGCGGCTCTTACCGCAGAGCAGAGCTCGTCTTACTCACAGCAGAGTTCTCCGCAGGAACTTCGCTAAGCCCCGTAAAAACGAGCGGTATGATTGTAGCAGTAACTCCTGCTGTTAATAAGATGGTGAACTGTAGAATGCAGTCAGCTTTGGGAAGGAAAGAGATGTTTTTAATGGCCCCTTCCAGGTCAGAACTCCTCCGGAGGCGGTGGCTGCTGGTGGGGGGCTCGCTCATTTCCTTTGCGCTGTGTTGTGGGTGAGGCTGGCCCCGTAACCGTTTGGTGACACCAGGTCAGCTGGGGCTGGGGGATGGGAATCAGCCCACGGTGAGGAGAAGCAGGTCACGGTGTCCCGCTGGCCCGGGCCCAGGGACACTCTCGTCTCTGAGGATGGAGGCACCGGGCGCCGGCTCAGGGAGCTGCACCCCCGAGCCCCAAGCCTTCTCCCTGCGCCACCCTGGCCTTTGCTCTGCAGCACAACTCACTCGTTTTGCAAAATCATCCTGTGCCCAGGTGAGAGCCGGACTCGGTCCTGGGAACTATTTATCCAAATGGCTTGTGGTCATCCATGGCAGCACGGATGTGTGTACGGGAGGGGAGGGGAGGAGAGGAGGGTGGATAGCAGTTCAGTTCCCATCAAGAGTTTCCTGAAGGCTCATGTTGGGGTGTGTGTGTGGCGGTAGGGGTGAGCGGGGGTGAATCAGGATCTGAAGTCGCCCCATGAGAATGAAAGCCTGGCAGCTCTGGCTGGTTTTCCTGACAGTGATTTTTCAACCGTGGTCTCCAGACCAGCGCTGGCATCTGTGGCTGACTTGGAACCCGGGGTGTCTGTGTGTTCTCTGCACTCCGGCCTGGCCTGGCGCACACTCAGTCCTGGTTTCTGTGTGTTCTCTGCACTCTGGCGCACACTCAGTCCTGGTTTCTGTGTGTTCTCTGCACTCTGGTGCACACTCAGTCCTGGGTGTCTGTGTGTTCTCTGCGCTCTTGCCGGGCCTGGTGCACACTCAGTCCTGGGTTTCTATGTTCTCTGCCCTCTGGCCGGGCCTGGCACACTCAGTCCTGGGTTTCTATGTTCTCTGCACTCTGGCCGGTCCTGGCACACTCAGTCCTGGGTGTCGGTGTTTTCCCATGCACTCCTGCCGGTCCTGTCACATACTTACTCCTGGGTTTCTATGTTCTCTGCCCTCTGGCCGGGCCTGGCACACTTACTCCTGGGTTTCTATGTTCTCTGCACTCTGGCCGGGCCTGGTGCACACTCAGTCCTGGGTTTCTGTGTCTTCTCTGCCCTCTGGCCTGGCCTGGCGCACACTCAATCCTGGGTTTCTGTGTGTTCTCTGCACTCTGGCTGGTCCTGGCACACTCAGTCCTGGGTTTCCGTGTCTTCTCTGCCCTCTGGCCGGGCTTGGCGCACACTCCAGGCTGGGCCCCGTTGCACTGTGTGCCTGGGGGTATGCTCTGCATACATAGCGCCTTCGTGGTACTGGCCTTTCTGGCAAGCCCTGTGAATCCATCCAGAGCTTTCCCGGTCCTGGTTTTATGTATTCCTGTCTTTGATTGTTGTGATCACCCCTGTATTTATTCAACCATATGATCTGTCTTTGGTCAGATGTGTAGGGTTATTCGGCTCCTAGAACAGATGGATGTCAGGGTAGAAATGGGAGGGAGCGCGGGGACAGCCAGCCGGCCTCAGAGGGGCTCCTCCCGCAGCGCAGGCCCGGCCGCCCGGGCCCGTGAGCAGGAGCGGCAGCGGCTCCCGGCCGCCTCTCTCATTTCTCACACCGGCCGCACCTGTTGTCCTGTGGGGAGGCGGTTCCCCTTGTCTCTCCACAATGTGTTCAGTGTGCTGGGCTCGCCGCGCACCCTGCTAGGGTCTGGATAACATGAGGTCATCGTTTTCGGGCCCTCGTGACTGTCCCGGGGCACCGAGAGAGGGCTGGCCGGGCCGCCAGTCACCTGTCACCAGACCGCGCGCACGTTCTGCTGGAGCTGGTGCACAGAAAGCCCTCCCGTTCCGGGGGCCTCTTCTCAGCAAGAGGAAATGGTTCGTGCGAGCGAGGTGTCTGCAGGTCGGTATGCAGGCGGTGCCGTTTTTCCTACATGTGTACGTGCAAGGTGACCTGACTCCTGGATGGACTCTCCTAGCTTCCTTCGGCTTCCCCGTGCGTCCGGCTTCCCCGGCAATTCCGAGAGGAAGGCCAGGCTCTCCGTCTCGGGGGGAGGAAACTAAACGCAAAGCAGTCCTGTGATGCGCGCCCCAGTGACTCAGACCTTCGGACGGCTCACCTGTGTTCCTCGCACGCATGCCGCGTTCGGGAAGCGCGTCACCTTTACGCACCCCTTGTTCAGGCACCCGCACTCTGCCTGTTCAAGGACACGCCGGTCACATTTGCTTACAAGAAGTCCGCTGTAGGTACATTTGAAGCAAACAAACAAAAAAACACTCTAGCCTCACCTCTCCTGCGCTACATTGGCGACAGTCCTCAACCTCTCCGCGTCTCCGTTTTCGCATCTGTTAAACGGGGTTCAAGGAAAAATGAGGCGCTTCTTCTGGGAGGGAAATCGCTACCCCCTTCTTTTCCCTTCTGCGGGTCTGCTTTAGGCGGCACGTCCTCAGAGCGAAGGCGCCCAGGCGGGGCTCCCCCGCCTTAGAGCCTTCCTGGCCCTGGGGTGCTGCCCCAGGGGTGGGCATCGGCTGGGAGCGCCGAGAAACCGAGGCAGGACAGCCGGAGACTCAGCCCCAGGAGCCTGCAGGGACACGGGACCCAGGATGACAGGTTTCCTCAGCTCCCGCTGCCAGGTCTGGCTCAGGCAATGCTTTTCCTGCCTGGTTCAGGATTTATGGAGCAAGGCCGAGCGGGGAATGCTTCTGCCAAATGGCCTTGCAGACATTTGGTGACAGCCAACATATGGAATGAAGACTGTTCCATTTTTTTTTCCCTTCCCCGAGCAGTTGTTCTATTTTGAAAGAATGAGCCCGGGGAGATGGACAGATAATCTCGCACAGAAATAAAGAGGCTTAATGGGCCACTTACCCAGATCCCCACGGCCCCCCTCCGGAGGAGCCGTGGCGAGGGCCTGAGCGTGGCTGGGGTGTACACGTGTGTTCTTGCCACATGTCTGCCTGTGGCATCACAGGACGAGGGGCATGCGTGCCTGGCGGCGCGTCCCAGTTGCGAAGCAAGGTTTTCGCTTACCCGACGCGATTACCAGGATCCCTGTAGACACGGCTCATCTGGTCGCTTGATGCATTCACGGGAAAACTGCGTGCTGAACGGCTGCTGTGGACACGCGCCTGCTGTGGACCGAGGTGAAGTGCCCGCGAATCGGCTGGGCAACTCGGATGTATTTATTCACTTTTAGAGAGCTGCTGAGCGTGACGGAGAGCTGGCTGGATTTCCCCCATGTGACTAGGGGGCTCCTTCATCCTTTGCCAGTGGTCGGCAAACTGCGGCTCGCGGGCCACATGCGGCTCTTTGGCCCCTTGAATGTGGCTCTTCCACAAAATGCCACGTGTGGGTGCGCACGGACAGCGCGATGGAAACTCCGTGGCCCGTGCGCAGAAGTCGGTTTTCGGCCTGGGCGAGTCTATATTGAAGAAGTGGCATTAGAACCCTCACGGGGCCAAAGTTTGCTGATCACTGGCCTAGGCGGTCGGGGGTGGGTAGATGTAGCGAGACACGGCAGCTGTGACGTTCATTCTGACAGCTGTGGAGACGCAGGCCCCGGCTGGGGGCAGCCTCGTGGGGGGCAGGGTGCCCACAAGAGGAACCAGCAGGGCCAAAGCCCTGGGTCTGCTCCAGCCGGAAAGCCGAGGTCGGGCGTGGCAGCGGCCATGGCCGCGGGGAGAGGCAGGGCCCCGGGTGGGGCCTCCTGGCTCTGTGTTAGCCACACAAGGAAGCCACAGAGGATTAGCAGCGGCGGCTGAATTACCGGTGCCCAGGTGGCTTGGCTGCTGATGCCCTGGGCGTGGGGCCTGGGAGCGGGTAGATCGGCTGCTGCACGGAAAGGCGGAAGGCCCTAGTGGCTGGGAGATGGGGAAGTGGGTGGAGAAGAGAGGCTCTCGCAGAGGTGCAAACTGCAAAGCCTGCCCCTGTGCTGGACGTGGCGGGGATTCACTGCGGGATTTCTGGGAGACGGGCTCAGAGGCGGGTAAGAAACCCCGGGGCGGCAGCGTGCCTCTGTGCTGTGTGGACACGAAGCGGCTTGCCCACCTCGCCCCTCCCCTGTGCGGTGTCTGGCTCCGGACAGGAGTGGGTCCCGGGCCATTGGGGACGAGGGAGAGCCTGGCCCTCTGCAGGCCGGCGTCTGACAAGGCGACTTTCTCTTTGGCATCAGTTCCCTAGAGCAGTGGTCGGCTAACTCCTTAGTCCACAGAGCCAAATATCAACAGCACAATGATTGACATTTCTTTGGAGAGCCACATTCTTTAACCTTAAACTTCTTCTAACGCCACTTCTTCACCATAGACTCGCCCAGCCCGTGGTATTTTGTGGAAGAGCCACACTCAAGGGGCCAAAGAGCCGCAGGTGTCTCGAGAGCCGCAGTTTGCCGACCAGGGGCCTAGGTGGGGGCGGGACCTAGGTGACTATTTTTATCCAAAGACATTTACATCTGTCCATCGCAGATTGAGCACCTAGGCTGTGCCCCTGCCTGGTGAGGTCAGGGATGGGGGTGGAGGGGTTGGGGCGTCTAGGAGGTAGGAGGGGGGGAGGGGGGAAGTACAGCTTAAGCACAGGGATCTGCCACTTGCCTGCCAGGTTCTGGAAGTGCGTGACCTCCGTGTAGGGAAGGTGAGGGGCAGGAACAGCTCAGGTGGCTGGCAGCGAGTCGGTCTGGAGGGGAGGATGGGGTCTGGAGTGGCCAGAGCATGGTGACCGGGTTTGAAGGAGAGTCACCCCTGCCTGGCACAGCTGACAGTGAGGGCAGATGCCAGAGTCAGCTCCCAGCACAGGGGCAGGGGGGGCCGCGTGCCCACCGCCCAGGCCTCCGATGTGGGGTGCAGACAGGGACCTGCAGGCTCCCACGCCTGATGCCGCCCGGGAGAGAACAGCAGCGAGGTGCGTGCTGTTTTTAACTCACTCACCCCGCCTTACGGAGATTTTATCCCAGATAGAATTCCTTAACGACGAACGCTGCCAGCACCGAGGCCAAGGATGCATTCCGCGAACACGCCGTGTGCTCCTCACAGACACGTGGTCTGCGTGGCGGAGGCAGGGTGGAAATTCCCCACCAGTGACTTCTGGCGCCCAAACACCCAGGAGGGGCCCGGCAAAGATCTGGGGATCGCAGAAGCATCCGACCCTGTGCCTCGTACCCAGGCCTGGTCCCAACCACAGGTTTTAGTGTCATGGTTTGATTGACAGCTGTCAGACAGCTGGATTCCAGCAGCTGGGAACCCCGGGGAGACGGGCTCAGAGCAGGCATTGCATTAGAAAGGGGAGCCCCGAATCCTCCTACGAAGCTCTCGGATGAAGGAGCCCTGGGTTTCCTTCCCGGGTCCGGCTCCCTCACCCTGTTGCTTTGTGGTTTGTTTCCAACGAGCCTTGTTTCCTGCGGGGTCTATTTTGGTTCAGCGTTGCCTGTTTAAGCTGTTAAGGGAGGCCTTCCATTGTTCTAATCCAGAGGCCGCTGTCAATTCCAGAAATGCCTGCTCTGCCGGGGAACGTTCCCGGGCCGCTCCGGGCTGCGTGCGCTCGGGGTGTGGCTGCATCTCGTTCTGAGGACCTGGATCCTGTTTGCTCACCAAAGCCGGGGGGTAACATTGGGACTTGTCTTTCCTGCCTCGGGCCGAGAGGGAAGTCTTGGATGATCGGTGCTTTAAAAGTATTCTACTATTTTCAGCTAATATTCTACTAAATATTCTAAATATTTTGAGCTAATAGTCTACTAAAAAACAAAAAACACCCAAAACTCCAGAATGCATTTCTTTCTTTTTCCCTTCCCATCCCTGTTTATTGGGCGCCCTCCGCCGGGGACGGTGCCCTTTCAGGAAACACGCCCAGTCTGGGCTCAGTGCTTCTGCAGTCCCCTTCCTTCCTCCCTCCCTCCCTCCCTCCCTCCCTCCCTCCCTCCCTTCCTTCTTTCCTTCCTTCCTTCCTTCCTTGAATGTATTTTATTGGTTTTTTACAGAGAGGAAGGGAGAGGGATAGAGAGTCAGAAACATCGATGAGAGAGACATCGATCAGCTGCCTCTTGCACACCCTCCACTGGGGATGTGCCCACAGCCAAGGTACGTGCCCTTGACCGGAATCAAACCTGGGACCCTTCAGTCCGCAGGCCAACGCTCTATCCACTGAGCCACACCGGTCTCGGCTGCAGTCTCCCTTTTCTAAAACGGGGGAGCATACACGTTTGGGGGACCTCCACGTACAGATGACCGCCGCGGCCTTGGACTCTGCAGTGGGTGCAGGGCTTCCTTGCTTAGAGGCCAGGGGCCTCTGCAGCTCCAGGTCACCGTGTGGCTTTCTTCGTTGGTTCCCTGATCACCCAACTCTCCACCTTTTGTGTTTTATTCATACCCGGCCTGTGTGTCAGGCTAGATCCATGGTTGGCAAACCACGGCTTGAGAGCCACAATCAGCTCTTTGGCCCCTTGAGTGTGCGTCTTCCACAAAATACCACGGCCTGGGCCAGTCTATGTTGAAGAAGTGGCGTTAGAAGAAGTTTAAGTTTTAAAAATGTGGCTCTCCAAAGAAATTTCAGTCGTTGTCCTGTTGATAGTTGGCTCTGTTGACTAATGAGTTTGCCGATCACTGGGCTAGATGCCTCTCAACAGCTTGTTTTTCATCCTTAAATCATGACCTTTCATAGGCATGCTGGTATGTCGTGGTGTGGTGTGTGTGTGTGTGTGTGTGTGTGTGTGTGCGTGCGTGTGCGCGCGCGTGTGCGTGTGGTCTCGTATTTGTCTCTTCAAAGCGGAGCAAGGTTATTTGCTGCGTGCAGGGTCCTATATTTTTATGACTATTCAGTCTTTACGACCCTCTTGCCCACAGCTATTTTGACAGCAGTTTCTTTAAACAACTTGCTTTTATAGGAGCTTTCTAAGCATTCCTGTCAGTTTTCATACAAACAGCTTCTCCTGCTCACTCCTGGTTCATCCGCTGATGTCCTGTTGAGGAGACCAGAGTCATCCCGGTATGTGCCCCTGGCATGAACAGGCCGGGGCACCGACGCAGGCGGCCTGGCAAGCACACGATGGGGGCACCCCGGAGGGTGGCAGTGCACCGCTGTCCGGCTGGGGGTGCTCGTGACCAGGGATCCAGCAGGCTTTACGGAGACGTGGGGGGCTGTCTGGTGGGTCCCTTGGGCAGAGCTTGGTTAGGAGAACATCTATCATGTTTGCAAACTAGGACCTGGGCCCAAGTTTAGTGTTGATTCGTCTGTGTATATTGCACACCCACAGTGAGTGGAGGTGGCCACCCACCCACTGCTTTCCCCAGAAAATCCACTCCAAAATGGAACTGGGCTGTGATCAGGTTGAGAGTTCATTGTTGGAGGGGTAAGAAAGTCCTTGCACAGGTTAGCAGGAGAGCAGGTGAAGGTGTCTGTTGCTTGTTCTGAAACCTGTGCATTTTCTTCCGTGGCAGACGGCGAGCTTGCAGAACTCCGGAGCAGCTGGAAGCTGGCGGGGGCGGGGGGGGGGGGGGGGGGCGCGGTCCGGGCAGGTGCACTGGCCGGGGCAGGTTATTCACGCCGTCCCAAGGCTGTGGCTCTGCACTGTCTTTCCGAACTGTTCTGAGTTTGACTTTCAGGTTTGGATTTCGTTCGTGGTAACTACATGGCCACACATGGGAAACATGCAGGAGGTGGCTGTGTAGCTGTACATATAAGCTGAACTCAGTTACATCCAGGCAAGCCCTAGCTGGTTTGGCACAGTGGGTAGAGCGTTGGCCTGTGGAGCAAAGGGTTCTGGGCTCGATTCCGGCCAAGAGCACGTGCCTCAGTTGCAGGCTCCTCCCCAGCCTGGCCAGGCCTCCTGCAGGAGGCAAACAATATGTTTCCTCATATTGATATGTTTCTCTCTGTTTTTCCTTCTCTCTTCCACTCTCTCTAAAAGTCAATGGAAAAATATCCTCGGGTGAGGATTAAAAAAGAAAAAAAAAAATCCAGGCAAGACTGTTAGGAGTTGATGTGTAACCTCGAATGAGGTTCCTTTTGAGGCCTCCCAACATTTATAATCACGGTGGGTCGTTAGATATTGTTCGAGTTTCAACTTAGAACGAAATGGTGCCTCTGCTTTTTTTTAAAAAAACACCATATTTTATTGATCTTCTACAGAGAGGAAGGAAGAGGGGTAGAGAGTTAGAAACACCGATGAGAAAGAAACATGGATCAGCTGCCTCCTGCACGCCCCCTACTGGGGACGTGCCCGTAGCCAAGGTACATGCCCCTGACCGGAATCGAACCTGGGACCTTTCAGTCCGCAGGCCGACGCTCTATCCACTGAGCCAAACCGGTTTCGGCGGTGCCTCTGCTTTTTTAAGTGCTGGGGTAACGTTCACTGAAGGGCATCTGAGATGGTTCCGTGTAGATGCTGAGAAGCCCGCGTCCCAGCTCAGGCAGTGACTGCCTACAGGCCAGAGGAACGGCGTTATGCGTGCCGCATCGAGTGCGGACGCCTCTTAGGTGCTGGGCTTGCTCCCCTTGAACTTCTCTCCTTCCAGCTTGCCAGCCCCCGAAGCCTCCTCCCACCCGCTCAGGCACGGCTCCGCCCTGCCCAGCCCCGGCTGCCCTCGGCCCCGGTGATGGTGACCATGATGTTTGTCCACCCTCTGGAGTTCAGTGCCCTATAGATCGCTGAAGAAGGTGAGGGTCAGAGGGACCCCTCCGAGGTCACTCCGGCTCGGCTCCCCGGCTTCTTTGTGAGGCGCCCCAGCAGCCATCCTGCAGGACCGGCCTGTGTGATGAGTCTGGACCCCTAGACCCCTAGGGGTCAGCAAACTGCGGCTCAAGAGCCACATGCAGCTCTTTGGTCCTTTGAGTGTGGCTCTTTCACAAAATACCACATGTGGGTGTGCACGTACAGTGCGATTGAAACTTCATGGCCCATGCGCAGAAGTCAGTTTTCAGCTCTCAAGAGAAATTTCAGCCATTGTACTGTTGATATTTGGCTCTGTGGACTAAGAGTTTGCCGACCCTAGGGCAATGGTTGGCAAACTGTCAGTCAACAGAGCCAAATACCAACAGGACAACGATTGACATTTCTTTTGAGGGCCACATTTTTAAAACTTAAACTTCTTCGAATGCCACTTCTTCAACATAGACTCGCCCAGGCTGTGGTATTCTGTGGAAGAGCCACACTCAAGGGGCCAAAGAGCCGCATGTGGCTCACGAGCCCCAGTTTGCCAACCACGGCTCTAGACTATACACTGATTAACTATTTTCTTTGCCCCGAGTGCCGAGGCTAAGATTTTTATATTCATTAACCAGCTTAATCTTCACCCCATCCCAGGGAGGCAGCTGAAGAATCCCCACCTTACACCTAACAGAACGTACCGAAAAGAACTTACCGGAGCCCGGCTGCTGTGGGTTGAGTGTTGGCCTATGAACCAGGCGGCCATGGTCCTATCCCGGTCGGGGCACAGCCTGTGCTGTGGGCTCAGTCCCCAGTGTGGGGTGTGCAGGAGGCGGCCGAGCAATGGTTCTCATCGTTGATGTTTCTATCTCTCCCTCCCTTTCTCTCTGAAACCAATAAAAAATATTTTTTAAAAAAAGAAAAAACGGAGGAGAACCAAGATGGCGGCATAGGTAAACACCTATTGTTCTGCCCCACGCAGCGATTTAAGAACTACAACATAACAGCAGAACAGACATCACCCAGAATCGCCAGAAAGCTGGCTGAGTGAAAACTCCACAAATAAGCGTAAAGGTGGGACACTGAGACTCAGAGGAGCGGCGGGAGCGCAGCCTTGAAGACGGAAACAGGTTAGGAGCCGTTCTGGTTGCGCGCGTGGGCTGGGGCTGGAGCAGCAACCCCAGCTGGATTTCGCCAACGGGGAGGGCGGAGACGTCCCACTACACGGATTCCCCAGCGCCAGGCAAGGTCCAAGATCCGGGGTACATGGAGACGTCCCACTGCACAGATTCCCCAGTGCCAGGCGAGGGCCGAGGTCCGGGGGACGCACCCTGGAAGCGGGGTGCGGCAGAGGTCTCCTAGTCTGAGGAGACACCCGGAGGCTGGGAAAAGAAGTTTGCGCGCAAGTGGCGCACAAACCCGCCACTTGCCCCCTGGAAACTTGTCTCCTGGTCCCGGAAACCATTTATTTTTACAATCCTGGGCTAGACTTTGGGTGTGCAGGCACATTTGGGGAAAGGCGGAGTGGTCTGGCACGGGGAAGAGACTAGCGGCTTTCTCTTGGAGGTGTCTGCAGCCATCCTCATCCAACAGAGACCCGCGCGCGCGAGCGTCGCATAGGACATAGCTGACGCTGAGGCTGCCTGCTTAGCTCAGAGACTCCGCCCATCCAACCTGAACAGTCTCCCTTCACAGCCAATTGGCCTGGAGGTCAAACCCTCCTAGGGCTAACAACAACAAGCTGGGTTTAAATGCAAAAATACCGTACAACCCATAAAGGATTGCAGTAAGAGTACCCACCTCAGGTAACTGGGGAGGCTGAGCCACTGACCCTTAGAGGACATCTACCTCATAAAGCAGCCACCATGCAAAGATATGGAAAGAAATCAGGGGTGAAAGAAATGGAGGAGAAAAGACGACAAGACATAGAGTTCAAAACCACGGTTATAAGGCTTTTCAAGAGGCTCCTAGAAAAGGTCGATGAACGTAATGAGAATTACGAGCAAATAAACAAGACCAACCAGGAAATGAATGAGACTTACAAGGAAATGAATGAGACCCTCTAGGAAATGAACAAGACCTCTGAGGATATGAACCAGACCCTCACGGATATGAAAAAGGACCAACTAGAAATCAAGCATACACAGACTGAAATAAAAATATTACACAAAGTCCTAAAAGCTGTCCAGAGGGCCACAAGAACCAAGTCAAAGATTTGAAATAAAAGAAGCAAAATCCCCTCAGCTGGAAAAGCAAGAAACAAAAAGAATTCAGATTATTGAAAATAGTGTAAGGGGCCTCTGGGACAACCTCAAGCATGCCAACATCTGAATTATTGGGGTGCCAGAAAAAGAGAGAGAGCAAGTTAATGAAAAGCTACTTGAAGAAATAGTGACTGAAAACTTCCCCCACCTGGTGAAAAAAACTGACTTAAAAGCCCAAGAAGTACACAGAACCCCAAAATATAGGAATCTAAAGAGGACCACACCAAGACATATCATAATTAAAATGCCAAGAGCAAAAGATAGAGAATATTAAAAGCAGCAAGAGAAAAACAGTTGGTTACCTACAGGGGAGCACCCATACGATTGTCAGCGGATTTCTCAACAGAAACGATGCAGGCCAGATGGGAGTGGCAAGAAATATTGAAAATAATGAATAGCAAGAATCTACAACCAAGATTACTCTATCCAGCAAAGCTATCATTCAGGATTGAAGATCAGATAAAGTGCTTTGCAGATAAGAAAAAGCTAAAGGAGTTCATCACCACCAAACCAATATTATATGAAATGCTGAAAGATATTCTTTAAGAAGAGGAAGAAGAAAAAGGTAAAAACATAAATTATGAACAACAAATACACATCTATCAACAAATGAACATAAAAATCAAGTGAATTTGCAGGCTGATGAACAGGATAAACTGGTGAATATAACAGAAACATGGACATAGAGAGGGAATGGACTGACAATTCTTGGGGAGAAAAGGGTTGTGGGAAGTACAGCAAGAGACTGGACAAAAATCTTGCAACAATGGGAGAGGACATTGGGGAGGGGGAGGTGAGGGTGGAGGGTGGGATAGGTACAGGGTGGAGGGGAGATATAGGGGGATAAAAAAGGGGAAACAATGTAATTAATAAACTGAACAATAAAGATAAAAAAATGGGAAAAAAAGTAAATTTTAAAAAAGCTAGTATTTAAAAAAAAGAAAGAAAGAAAGAAAGAAAAAACGAATTTGTAGCAAACTTGCCAGACGTCCCAGCACTGACGAGTGGGGAGCAGAGCCGGTGCCAGGCAGATTACTCAGGGCCCAGCCTCTCCTGGGGTTCAGAGCCAGGACCAGGGGGTGAAGAAGGGAGGGACAGAGTGGGCTAGCCTTCTCATGTCTAGAAAGTGTGAGAAGATCCGTTTAAAGGGGTGCTCCCGGGAGTGGGCCCATCTGATAATCAGGACAGCTGCTAAATGACCCAGGGACGGGTCAAGTATCACCCGTGGCCTGTGATACCCTTTCTACCAGAGAAATTCTCGATTTCGTTACAATCAAACTGATTCATTTCCCGTTGGATGCTGCTCTGCAAATGTCCTCTTACCCCAAGTTCGCTCTTACCTCTTCTTCTTGGTTTGACATTTTCCTCTTTGCTTCTTCTGTTTTTAACCTCTCTGGAGTCTACCTTTGTGTAGGAGCCCAGGGTTCGATTTTATTTTATTTTTATTTTTTGGAATTTTTTCAGAATCATCGGTGAACAAGTTATCCTTTCCCCACTGATGGGCCCATCCTTTATCACATGTGTCCATCAAGTTTAATGTTTTCCTGGGCCTCTTCCATGCTGAGTCTGATACCCGGCTTCTGGCCGGCGAGTCTCCTTCCTGTTCTCATGGGAAATAGTGTAACTGCGCACAGTTTAGGGTCGGCTGCGTGTCTCCAGCATCCAGCTGGGACTGTGATGGGGACTGCATCGGCTTTACAGATGGAGCTTGGGGGAAGTTGATGTCACTGCCCTGTCAACACACCCTTTCCTCGGACAGCCATGTTTCTTCATTTACTTAAGCTCCTTTTGGGACTTTATGTATTTACTAGAGGCCCGGTGCACAGAATTCATGCACGGAGAGGGGGTGTGGTCCCTCAGCCCAGCCTTCACCCTCTCCAATCTGGGAACCCTCGAGGGATGTCTGACTGCCCATTTAAACAAGCAGTTGGACATCCCTCTCTCAATCCAGGCGTGCTAGCTCCCAACTGCTCACCTGCCTGCCTTCCTGATTGCCCCTAACTGCTTCTGCCTGCCAGCCTAATCACCCCCTAACCACTACCCTGCCAGCCTAATTGATGCCTAACTGCTCTCCTGCCAGCCTGTTAGCCCCTAATTGCCCTCCCCTGCAGGCCTGGTCACCCCTAACTGCTCTCCCCTGCAGGCCTGGGTCCCCCATAACGGCCCTCCCCTGCTGGCCATCTTGTGGTGGCCATCTAGTGTCCACATGGGGGCAGGATCTTTGACCACATGGGGCAACCCTCTTGTGTGTTGGAATGATGGTCATTCTACGTATTACTCTTTTATTAGATAGGCTAGAGGCCTGGTGCATGGGTGGGGACCAGCTGGTTCACCCTGAAGGGTGTCTGTCCCTGATCAGAGTGGGGGTTCCCTTGGGGGATGGTGCGGCCTGGGCGAGGGACCTGTGGTGGTTTGCAGGCTGGTCATGCCCCCTGGCAACCCAAGCGGAGGCCCTGGTATCTGGGATGTATGTATCTTCTACAGTTGAAACTTTGTAGCCTGGAGCGGAGCTAAGCCTTCTGCTCACTCAGTGACTGCTACCATTTCTCTTGGGATTCTATAATTAAAACTTTGTAGCCCTAAGTGGAGGCCTGAGCCGGCAAGGGCAGGCAGAAATCTTGGCTTCGTCCATTGCCAGGGAAACCTAAGCCTCCCTCCTACTGTCTGTGGCTGCAGCCATCTTGGTTGAGGTTCATTTACTTATTTGCTCCTGATTGCCTTTTGGATGTGGCTTGTGGGCGTGGCTTGTGGGTGTCGCAGAGGTACAGTCAATTTGCATATTTCCCTTTTATTGGATAGGATTGTTGCATTCCTACACTCAGTCCCGGCGTGGCCTCCTCTCTGTCCTCAGGCAGAGGACTTCCGCTCGGCTGGTCTTCAGGGGGTTCTCCAGGTTAATCGTTCAGTCCAGTGGCTGACAAACTGCGGCTGCGAGCCACATGCGGCTCTTTGGCCCCTTGAGTGTGGCTCTTCCACAAAATACCACGGCCTGGGGGAGTCTATGTTGAAGAAGTGGCGTTAGAAGAAGTTTAAGTTTAAAAAAATGTGGTTCTCCAGAGAAATGTCAATCCTTGTCCTGTTGATATTTGGCTCTGTTGGCTGATGAGTTTGCCGAACCCTGGTTCAGTCATTCGGTTGTCATTTTGACGTGGTCGTGGGAGGAGGCGACAGTGATCACCTCCTCCACCATCCTGACCGGACCCTTCTTTGGGGGCTGTATTAATAGGGCTCCACATATTTCTTCAAGAAGGTTCTGTGCACTCTTTCTCGGGTTACATCTTAGATCCTGTGTGTCTCCATTTTTAAAAGATCACCATAGAGTGAAGTCCCCCAGTTTGCTGGCACTCGTTTCAAGGCGTAACTGTCCTTATCACCCTGAGGCTCTTTCTCCATCTGCTTTTTATGTCCTTTGTCCTTTGGGCCCGATGTTCTCCATTTCTCCTCATGGGAGTAAAACCCAGCCTTCAGAGCCTCTCTGTGTCCTGGGGCCTCACGTGTAATTTCCCGCCACCTGCTAGCCTCACCCTGAGTCACTGCAGTTCCCTTTTCTCCCGGATTCATAGTTTTCAGGCATAAATCATTGCCCGGGCTATCCTCTAAACCACAGACTGTACTCTAAACCTTCTTGGGGGAGTAGGTATACAAATAGGCATGGACCCAGTAGAAAAGCCCGAACACGTTCTGCTGGCTCCAAACAACAACCTGTCCCCCAAAATAATAAAATGTAGAGCCCTAATGATAAATGTTCAATATTAATTTCATTTGTGCAGAACAACTCTAGCCTCGAGTCAGACTTGATTGTAGGTCAAATTTGAGGTCACAGACCTTGGAATTATCTTTTATAGTTTAGGCATCAGATCTTGCGCCTTTTTTTTAAAAATCTATTTTTTTAATCTATTTTGCTTCTCATTGGGTTCCTGTGTGTGTGGCCACAGACCTAGGTCTGATCATGCTTCCACCCACAGAGTGTCTGGTTCCGTGTGAGTTATAAATATACCTTCATCTTCTATAAATAGATCTTCATCTTCAGTGTCAGTTGCTTCTCTGCAGCTCCCACCTTCTCTGACGAGGCGGTGGTGGGAGGAGTGGATGCGGTGGGCTGTACACACCTCCTGAGCTCCCTCTCCTCTGTAGTCCTTCCAGCCAAGCCCAACGGGACCAGGGAATAATAGAAGTTCCTTTTTCTACAACCTCAGCGGCCCCTGGGGTCTCCCTGTCAGCCCCATGGCTCCGTCCTTCCTGTCCAGCCCGGGCCCGCGGCGCAGCCCTCTCCTGAAGCCGCAGACACTCGGCCACCTGAGCCAGGTCCCCCACCGCGGCCACCATGCTCTGTGCCTCTCTGATGAGCGGTCCCGGAGCAGTGACTCTCAGCCAGCGACCATCCTGCCTCCGGGCACACCCGCCTGGTGCCGCCTAGAGACACGGTGGGCTGTCACACCTGGGGGAGGGGGTGCTCCTGGCATCGGGCACAGAGGCCACAGACGTCGCTAAACACCCCACAATGCACAGGCTGGCCCCAAATGTCAACAGAATGTGAATCTGTAATAATCTCAAAAAATGAATTTTTTTTTTAAAGTCAAAATTACCAATGTTGAGAGATCCCACCTTTCCAGGTGAGGGTAAATTTCAGCCCGGGGGTCCCGCCAGGTCTCTCCTGCGCTGGTATTTGGGTGACGTTATTGCCGCCCCCACGCGGGGAGGCGCCTGTTCTAGCGGGACTGCAGGGAACATGTTAGCAGGGCTCAGCATATGCGGGTATTGGTGTCCCTAACACTTCCTTAGTAATGAGCCCTTAAAAATAAGAGGAAAACGTAGTCCAGTACAATAATTGTTTTGTACACAGAGAAACCTCTCAAAGTAGGAAATAGTTATATGTGAGAAGTAAAATGACTTTGGATCACGGTTATTTGATATGCGCTCGACTCTGATTAGAAACGCTACCCTAAATCAGCTGTTAACGCCCCACGCAGAATACTTCCTTTGCAGGGAGGAACAGAGGGGGAGGGAAAGAGCATATGGAATACATTCTATATATAGGGGGAACCTAAAAATAAAGCCGACCGGGTCTCCTCAAGCAGCTCTCAGGTACTTTGAATGTCTTCAGGGGAAAGAGAAAGAATAAGAACAGAAATAATTATAATTAAATGTGCTTTAACTTAGGGTGCTATTGCCTGAATTTTCAGAGACAGAAAGTGGGTTGGTGGCTGGGGCCGGGGTAGGGACAGGGATCGGCAGCAGGAAAACTGGGGGAGGCCTGCGTGTTCAGAAGCCACGATTCCCTTACCCATTCTGCTGTTGGATGGTTCCCGTGTCGTCATAGGTAGGACTGTTGCAAACATCCTAGTATGTGTCTCTGGATGCACGTGGGCAAACATTTCTCCTGGGAAAGGACTAGAGGCAGACAGGCCTGCTTTGGTCTGATGAATGCATTTTTATTTTATGGCCAAGCTGACATCAGGCATCCCTGTGCCAGACACGACTTAGCAGGGACTGGGGAGCGTGCGGGCTCTGGGGTCCTGGCCCTCTCTCTCCCCCAAGGTCTGTGGCCCATCACATTGCCACCCGGGAGGATCTGCCCTTCCCGGTTCCCGTTCCCGCGGGGCACCGGGGAGAGGGAGGGTCCTGCGCTGGGACGGCTCCTGCGGGGAGGAGCGCGGTGCCCTGCCCACGGCCCCTCCGCGGCCTCCCCGGCCTCCCTGTTTCACAGGCGCCCTTTGTGTTGGTGGCACCGTGTTTGTGCGGCGCGGCGGTAGGCTTTGCAGGGATCCTGTGTTCCAGATCAGGTTTCTTTTAAGCTCGCGGAAGCCTTTACCTTGGCACAGAGTGTCCCTGAGCAGCTGGCGAACGGCCCCCTTGAGGTCGGGACAAGTGGAACTGGGTGTTGGAAGCACCGATGGGTGAAGGGCGCTTACTGCGTCTTCCTTCCCGGAGAGTCTGTTTTCCTTGGGGGTTGGGGGCTTTCTGGCATTTGTAGAAGAGCATGGTCCTGTCTTTTATGTCTTGTCTCCCGCCTCCTCGGCCTCACGGGGAGGGTGACAGGGCCGGAGGGGGGTGAGGGGGGAAGGGCTCTGAGGCAGGCCAGTGCCCCGACCCAGAAAGTTTATCCCAGGTGGGTCAACCTGAGTTCTTTATATATATATATGTGTGTGTGTGTGTGTGTGTGTGTGTGTGTGTGTGTATTTTTTAAAAAATATATTTTATTGATTTTTTACAGAGCAGAAGGGAGAAGGATAGAAAGTCAGAAACATCGATGAGAGAGAAACATCAATCAGCCGCCCCCCGCACGCCGCCCACCGGGGATGTGCCCGCAGCCAAGGCACATGCCCTTGTCCGGAATCGAACCCGGGACCCTTTAGTCCGCAGGCAGTTGCTCTATCCACTGAGCCAAACCGGTTTCGGCAACCTGAATTCTTTTTAAAAAAAATATATTTTATTGATTTTTTTACAGAGAGGAATGGAGAGGGACAGAGAGTTAGAAACGCTGACGAGAGAGAAACATCGATCAGCTGCCCCCTGCACACCCCCTACTGGGGATGTGCTCACAACCAAGGTACATGCTGCCCTTGACCGGAATCGAACCCGGGACCCTTCAGTCCGCAGGCCGATGCTCTATCCACTGAGCCACACCGGTCAGGGCAGCCTGAACTCTGAGGGTGATTCCAGGGGGACAAGCAGGACCCGTCCCCCTGGCCCCAAGGCCAGGTCCCCAGTGGACAACAAGTGGTTCTCCTTTAAGGACACCAGAAATGCGTCGCCGTGTCCGCCTGTGGCTCTGCAGAGCTGGAGCAGCAGCCGACCGGACGGAACCCACAAGGTCTCCTCCCTTAATGCTGAGCCACATTCCTGCCTCGGTCGGAGGGAAAGAGGATGATTCGAGGCGAGCCGTTAAAGTCATTGAGAAGTTAAGGCCCCGCGGTGTGCATTGTGTGGGCGGAGGGGCAGGCAGGTCACCGCCGTCGCTGGGGGATATGCAAAATTTGGCTTGTTGAAAAGTTAGTGAAGCAAATCATCCTTCCAGGCGTCTCGGGAACTATTATTGGCAATGCTAGACCCCAAACTGCAACAACACGCGAGTCTCACGGGGTCGGTCGGAGGCGGTGGGGACTGTCGGTGCGAGAGGAGGTGGTGCCCCGTGAGGTCCGTGCTTGCCGCGTGGTCACCGTTTGCAGCCGTGGGCGGACCCAGCGGGACGCTGCCAGCCCGGCGGACCCAGCGCCCACTCCCCCGGCGCCTGGTGCGTTTGCCCATGCTCTGTTCCAGAGGCAACTTTGCTTCTCAGCTCTGTCATTGCAGCCACCAGCCTCACCCCCCACACCGCCTCCTCAGGCCACCCCAGGTTTTAGAATTTTCCATGAAGTCTTCTTTCTTAAAAAAAAAAAAAAAATTTAAATTGTGGTATAACATACATAACATAAAATTTACCATGTTAGCCATTTTTGAGTATATAGTGCATTGGCATTAAGAACATTTACATTGGCCCGGCCAGTGTTGCTCAGTGGTTGAGCGTCGACCTATGAACCAAGAGGTCACTGGTTTGATTCCCGGTCGGGGCACAGGCCCAGGTTTCGGCTCCATCCCCAATGCAGGAGGCAGCCGACTCATGATTCTCTCTCATCGTTGATGTTTTTCTCTCTCTCTCTCCCCCTCTCCCTTCCTCTCTGAAACCAATAAAAAAATATTTTTTAAAAGAAAACTAATTAGTGAGGGTGGGACCTGCATTGCCACCATGTGTCCATCATCCAGATACCATCGCTGACATGCACATATATGGAACTATTTGACATCGAAACTGGGACTCAGAACTGTTGGACGTTGAAATTGAGACTCAAACATTTTTTGTCATTATATGTTTATTTCTAGTACGCAGATGCAAGGCTTTTTAAAGAAAAGAAATGGGGGAAAATAGAAACAGAGGCAAAGCAGCATTGAACAGACTGTCAAAGTATAGCGGGAAGGCAGGGGAGGGGGACGGGGGCTGTGGGAGAGCAACCGAAGGACTTGTACACATTTGTACACATGCGTATAAGCATAACCAATGGATATAAGACACTGAGGAGGGGAGTGAGGGCATGTGCTGGGGAACAGGGGAGGCCGGGGGAGGTCAATGGGGGGAAAAAGGAAACATTTGTACTACTATTTGTAATACTTTAAGCAATAAAAATTTTTTTTAAAAAAAGGAAGGATGTCAGGCCAAAGATAAAAAAAAAAAAGAAAGAAAACTAATTAGTTTTAAAACACACACATACACACACACACACACACACACACACACACACAATTACATTGCTGTGCAACCATCACCACCCGGCACCTCTAGAAGGTCTCTCATCTTCCCCGATGGAGGCTCCGCGCCCATTAGACACGCACTCCCATGCCCCTTCCCCCGCTCCTGGCAGCCACCTGTTCTGTCTCCACGATGTGACCCCACGACCCTCACGCCAGTGGGACTCTGCAGCCTTTGGCCTTTGTGCCTGGCTGTTTCCCTTCCCATAACGGCCTCGCCCACGCCGTGGCCGGGCCTCGCTCCCTGCCTGCCTGAGGCCGAATAACGCCCGTCTGTGCCCCGTCCGCCCGCCTGCAGCGGTGGGTTTCCCGCCGGGGGCGGCTGCGGACAGTGCTGCTGTGGCGAGCGCATAAATCTCTCTCTGCTGGGCCTCTGCTTGTTAGGGATCTAACTCCTTTCTAACTCCGCGGGCTGTTTTTAAGATTGTGATTGTGACTCGCTTTGTTAACCCGCTGGGGACAAATCTGCAGCCGTTTTCTTACGGCCTGTCTCTCCCTTTTCTGAACGAGGCCGGTTCTTTGTTCTGCGGGTGCTGATCGTCACTCGGGCGATAAGGATTGCATGGGTGGATGAGGCCGGAAGTGAGGAGGAGGCAGTTTCTGTCCGCCCCCCCCCCCCCCGGCCTCGGTTACAGGGGTGTCATTTATCGGTCCTTCCGCGTGTCCGGCACCCGCCGGCGTGGCGCTGAGGTCAGCCTAGGGCAGTGGTCAGGGCTTAATCACAAGGAACAACAGCCTGTGATTATTGGAATCGAGAGTCTAGGTCGGTGGTCGCCAAACTCATCAGTCAACAGGGCGGCAAACTGCGGCTCACAAGCCGCATGTGGCTCTCGAGCCGCGGATCACTGACCTCAGGGGTGTGATAATGGCCTTCGATCCCCCGAAGCTGCTGACAGATGGGACGCTGCCGCGGCAGCACTGTGACGGCAGCTGAGATGGGGAGGCTGGCAGCTGTCCTCCGGTCCTGAGGCAGGGAGGGAGGGAGCGCCTGGTGCTGCCACAGGCTGTGGGCAGGGATCAGCGTCGATACAAACCAAAACACGGCCGGCCGGTGTGGCTCGCCGGATCGAGGGTGCTCACACCCCCCAGGAGGTCACTGGCTCGGTTCCCGGTCAGGACACACGCCGACTGTGGGCTCTGTTCCCAGTAGGAGGCATGGGGGAGGCAGCCGATCGATGTTTCTCTCTCATCGATGTCTCTGCCCTCTCTCTCCCTCCCTTCCTCTCTGTCTAAAATCAGTAAAAAACAGATTTTAAAAATAAATAAAATAAAGGCACCATTTCAACCAGGCCCTTCCCTCCCTCAGGTGGTGAGAGTTAAGGCCGTATGAGGGGTTTGCACTAAACACACACACACACACACACAGCTCTGAACCATGTAGATGGTTAATTGCACGTGTTTATTTTTTAAACATGTTTGGAAAACGACGAGATGAATGCTTGGAGGCCCATTGGTTACTTCCGATGTTTTGTTACGCATGTTCAGTGTTGTCAGGGGTTTCTAGAATTTCCCATCTGGAAATGCTTTATAACAACTCAGTAGCAAACGCTGATTTCCAGGTTTAGAAACTTCCGCTGAGTGCGTGGCAGACAGAGTGTCATTCAGTGGCCTCAGCTGGACAGATGCTGTGGGAACCCCAGGAGGCTGATCCGGTAACAGGGCCCTTGTGGTACCTGCCCCCCCGTCAACCCCCTTCCTCTGGGGTTGATGTATGTAGGTGTCAGACCATTTCCATCCTATCAGTCCCCACAGGACGTGACATGCAGTGAAGACAGCCAGGGGCTGGGGGGAGGGACCTAGTCCGGTGCCTGGTGCTGTGTGGTCCTATATAGGTACAGCTGGAACCGGTTTGGCTCAGTGGATAGAGCATTGGCCTGCGGATTGAAAGATCCCAGGTTCGATTCCAGTCAAGGGCATGTACCTTGGCTGTGGGCACATCCCTAGTAGGGGGTGTGCAAGAGACAGCTGATCAGTGTTTCTCTCTCATCGTTGATGTTTCTAACTCTCCATCCCTCTCCCTTCCTCTCTGTAAGAAATCAATAAAATATATTTTAAAAAATATCAGTACTGATGGGCCCACCCCGCCTGTGGAATTTCGGAGTGAGCGAATCTGAATTCTGCAGGATGGAACGCTGGTCTGGTTGAAAAACAGGGATTTTTTTTTTTTAAATGCCAAGTCCTCGGGAAGCATCAGCGGTGGTCCGTTCCGTCTTGAACTGCCAATGCTGGTGTTGACGGCGCAGTGACCACGCCTCCCGTCGCGCTTCTCCGTGTCTCAGCGGACACCGGTTTTGCCAGCGTTTTCGAAGTGCCCGGCTGCGCTGCCTGCCCGGGAGCGTGAGGATCTCGCTGTCGGTCGGTGTCTGTTGAGCACCTGCCAGTGGGCAGGCTCCGGGGGGCTCAGCGCGGCGGGGGGAGAAGAAGGTGCTTCCCCCTCCCGCTGCCCTGCTGTCTGTCGGGGAGGCCGGGCTTCCAGGGATGAACGGCTCACCTTTTCCTCCTGAGGCTGGTGACCTCCCTGAGGTGCGGAGCAGAGGTCCTCAAGCAGATTTCCTTCAAAGCCTGCACCTGTCACTCACTGTCAGGGTTCACATCAGCGTCCCGTGCCTCGGTTTCCCCACATACACAGTAAGAGCAGCAACAGGAGCCTCTTCACGGGGCTGAGATGCGGGTGAGAGAGGCAGGTAGGGGGGCTCCTGGGGCGGATGGAAAAGGCTCAGCCAGCACCCCCTGCTGTGTCCAGCGCGGGCGACTCTGGGCCCCGGATCGGACTCCACCCTCAAGTCCCGTGCCACCAGGAGACAAGAGCCAGTGCACGCCTGACCGAGCAGAGGGGCCTGCTTGACTTTCCAAAGGCTGTGTGCTTCATTCGTTCTCCAGCCCCGCCCCGCGTGGGGGCCGCTGGCCGCAGGCCCCGGCCCCGGGCTGGCCTGCGTGGGCTTGTGAGGACTCGGGGCACCTGCCACCTGCTGCCCCGTGCCTGTGGGTCTGATGCCTGCAGGGGGCCTGGCACACTGGCCAGCACCGATCCCGGCACAGGCATGACACCGGCGCCCCATCGCCGGTGATTTGGGGGAGGAGAAGCCCGCCCACGTCAGCACGCATCCTTCCCGGCCGCGCCCTCTGGCGCTGGACCTGCCGGGGGAAGCGTGACTTCCCCGCCGCGCCCGCAGCCGGCTTCCTCATTCCGGCATCCTGCCAGCCGGCTTCCCCGAAGCCACTGCTGGTCATTGACCTCTTCCCCAGAACAATGCGCCGAGGGGTTTGGACTTGAGACAGGCTCCCTGTACGCTTTTGCTCAGAAACCCGAGTTCCCCCGTGTGGACCGGGCGGTCGGACCGCGGGCGAGGCTGGGGGGTCCAGATGGTGTCGAGTAGTGAGATGTCCTCGGTCACGGGGGGGGGGGGGGGGGGGGGGGGGGGGGGCTCGATGAGGGGTGCTAACAGGAAGCCCGTGCTGGGAGCCACAGGATGCGTGAACATGCCGAAACCGGTGTGGCTCCGTGGCTAGAGTGTCGGCCTGCCGACTGAAGGGTCCCGGGTTCGATTCTGGTCAAGGGCATGGACCTTGGTTGCAGGCACATCCCCAGTATGGGGTGTGCAAGAGGCAGCTGATCGATGTTTCTCTCCCATCAATGTTTCTGATTTTCTATCCTTCTCCCGTCCTCTCTGTACAAGATCAATAAAATGTATTTTTTTAAAAAGGATGAGTGAACAGGATCCGGACCTGGCCCCGGGGGCAGCCCCTGGGCTGGTGTTCCTGTAGACCTGAAGTCGAGACTCCCGCCCCGCCCCCACAGCTGCATGGTGAGTGCGGGAGAGCGTGCGGCACCGAGAGATGGGGACGGACACCGGGCTCGTCCAGAAGCAGCCGCCACCAGCCTGCCGAGGCCTCCGTCCCGGCCGAGACCAAGAGAGGCATCGGAGAGGCTGGCGGCCACGCGATTCCCACCGGGAGGCCACAGCCCCCGCTCAGGAGGACACTCCGCTGGGACGGCCGGGGATGCCGCCAGCTGCCCGGGCCGTGGGAGCCATGCAAGAGGTGTGACCCGGGTCCTGCTGATGAAACCAGCCCCCAGGCCCTGCCCATCCCATGGCCACCCCGGCCCTGGCCACCCCCACTTCATTCTGTGTCTTCACTGTGCGACTCAAGGCTGCTCCTTTTTTTTTTTTAATTGATTGATTTTTATTGATTTTTTTAAATTTTTAAAAAATTTTTATTGATTTCAGAGAAGAAGGGAGGGAGAGGGAGAGAAACACCGGCGATGAGAGAGAATCACTGATTGGCTGCCTCCTGCACACCCCGTACTGGGGATCGCGCTGGCCACCCAGACTTGTGCCCTGACTGGGAATCGAACCGTGGCCGCCTGGACCCTAGGCCAGTGCTCTACCTCCGAGCCACGCCTGCTGGGCAAGGTTGCTCTTTTTCAGAAGGCGCTTCTCCTGTGACAGTGTGCGGCCCCTTCTGGCTTGGGATCCTGAGACTGGGACCCGGCCCTGCAGCCTGCAGGAGGATGCCCGGGCGGCAGTGGGAGGACCAGGCTGGGGGCACCAGGACTCCCCCAGGTGTCGCAGTCCTGCGGTGAGAGGGCTTCACCTGCGCCGGCTCCCCACAGCCCCCGGGGGCACTGGGCCCCGCCTTCCCCTTTTCTGAACGTGCGGGAGCTTTGCGTGGCAGATGTGCCGTTTATTTTTAAACGCGGGGCCGACCGTGTGCGGGCAGCCAGCTGATCTGTGTTGTGTAAAAACACACAAACCACAGGTTATTTTCGAAGAGGAAGAAAGCGCAGACGCAGATGCAGCCAGCGCCTCGAGACACGTGAACGGAGGGGAAACTCGGCCCTGGGCGTTTCTGGGGGGGGAGGTAAGGGGGGGAGGAGATGGCGTGACTGACGCACGGGGGGGGAATTCTGGTGCTCGTCTTCTCGGGGTGGCCGACACCGCCCCTCGCCTCTGATTCCCAGGGCACCCCTGTGTTCACCCGTAGGTGTGTGTATTCCTCCTTTCCCTTTCTTTACGTGAATCCAGATAGTTTCGTGTCCATCCTGAAGAGCACAGAACGTGGAATTACAGCATTTGGGTCCGATCCAGGAGTGGATCAGCCCGGGCCCGGGCCGGGGAACCTGACCCCTTGAGGCTGGGTCCCAGCACCAGGAGGGACAGCAGTCCTGGCTCACCCGGGTCCTGGGCACCAGGGAGCCCGGCTGCGGAGCTGTGCAGAGGATCTGAGTTTCACCGCCCACAGGGCCCTCGGCCTCAGCCCCGGGGGCAGGTGAAACCTTTGTGGGGGAGGGCGGGTTGGGGAGGATTGGAAAACTGCTGCAAATGGGAAGCAGGGAGTGTGGTTCTCGCCCCAAGTGAAGTGGTGTGCGGTTTTGAATTACCCTATTTCCCAAATAAAAAGGCGTAGAAGACCACTTTTTAACCCAGGAAAATCTTCTCAAAAGTCGGGGTCGTCCTATACGCAGGTGTGAAAATACCGCAGCTTGCAGAGATGATGGGCGTTGCTAACTCGCCAGGGACTTGCCCGGCACCTGCTCTCTCTCTGTTGTTTGTGATCTTCCTCCCATCACCAGTCCCGGTCGTCTTAGACGCCAGAACACACGGCCTGTATCTAACTTTTGAAAACGGGAACGCTCTTCCCCTGTGTGGGGCTGCTGGGCGGGGTGGAGTGGCCCCGGCTCGACACTGGCTCTCTGGCTGTTCGGTGTAAAGGTTTAGCGCCTCCCCGAGTGGTGGTGGTGGCGGGGGCAGTGCGGCAGAGACCACACCCAGAGGCGCTCTCTCCGGACACGGGGTGATTCAAGTCCACTGACCCACATTCGGCGCGAGTCCGCCGGCACAATGCGCTCCTGTTGCCAGGATGGGCCGAATCGAGGCCACGGCGCCCGGCTTCGACACCCGGCCCTGGGTGCGTTCAGGCCCAGCCGACAGGCAAGCTGCTCTCCCAGGACAACCCGCCCACAGAGGGTTTCCTGGCACCGGGCACCCGCCCGCCTGCTCGAGGGCTGGGTGGGAACTGGCTAAATCCCTGGGCAGAGTCGAGGACAAAGGAATAGGATTTCCTGGGAAGAGGCCCAAGACGTGGAAACAACCCAGGTTTCCTTTGGTGGGCGATTGGGTAAAGACGATGCGCTGCCGAAACCGGTTTGGCTCAGAGGGTAGAGCTTCGGCCTGCAGACTGAAAGGTCCCAGGTTCAGTTCCGGTCAAGGGCATGAACCTTGGTTGTGGGCACATCCCCAGTAGGGAGTGTGCAGGAGGCAGCTGGTCGATGTTTCTTTCATCGATGCTTCTAACTTTCTATCCCTCTCCCTTCCTCTCTGTAAAAAATCAATAAAATATATTTTTTTAAAAAGAAGAAGATGTGCTAAATATATACAATGGAATGTGCTCAGCCGTAAGAAAGGATAGAATACCACCATTTGCAACAACATGGATGGATCTTTTTTTGAAAAATATATTTTATTGATTTTTTTTACAGAGAGGAAGGAAGAGGGATAGAAAACTAGAAACATCGATGAGAGAGAAACATCGATCAGCTGCCTCCTGCACACCCCTTACTGGGGATGTGCCCTCAACTAAGGTACATGCCCTTGACTGGAATTGATCCTGGGACTCTTGAGTCTGCAGGCCCACACTCTATCCACTGAGCCAAACTGGTCAGGGCACATGGATGGATCTTAAGACTATATCATGCTAAGTGAAAATAAGTCAGATGGGAAAAGCCAGAGCCATATGATTTCACTCGTGTGGGATAGAAAACCAAAAGCAACTAATGAATGAGTAAAACAAACGCACAGACACAGGCAGCAGTACGGTGGTTATCGGAGGGGAGCATGGTGGGGTGGGGGATGAAGAGGGCGAAGGGGGGCCAGATATTTGGTGACAGGAAGTGACTAGACTCTGGGTGGTGAGCACACAACACCATATCCAGAAGATGTGTCACAGAACTGTACACCTGAAGCTTACATAATCTTATTTACCAATGTCACCCCAATACATTTAATTCTTAAAATGAGCAGACCTTGGCATTCATTTTTTTAAAAAAAATATATGTTGGTTGATTTCAGAGAGGAAGGGAGAGGGAAAGAGAGACTGAAACATCAACGAGGAGAGAAAACCATGGATCGGCTGCCTCCTGCACGCTCCTCACTGGGGATCGAGCCTGCAACCTGGGCATGTGCCTTTGACCAGAATTGAACCCGGGACCCTTCAGTCCACAGGCTGACGCTCTAGCCAGTGAGCCAAAGCATAGGGCTCGTTTTCATATCGTTTACTTAGCCCAATAGATCCAAAAACGTTAAGGTTCACCGTTTTGTGCGCATTATCGATATAGAGATTACTGATGAGATGTTTTACACTTTGGGGGGTAGTCTTCCAACTCCAGGGTGGACTGCACCCTTCACAGCACCCCTCAGCTGGTACCCCTCACAGTGCACCTGCTCCGGGCGGGGGTATTGGCGGGGGCAGGGCGTAGAGTCAGCCAGGGAAGCTGCCTGGGTGCTGTTTGGGCCCCTGGGATCCCTGTAGGATCGTCAGAGCACTCTCCTGCCGTTAAAAAAAGCTTTAAACCTTAATAAATTATCCATGGTAGCATCTGACACTTCCGGAGGGCGTTTCCGAGGCAGGTTGCTTTCAGCCGGTTGTGTTTTGCGCCTGTAGCTCTGTGTGGGCGGCAGCGGGCACCGTTCCCCCGGCAGAAGTTCACCCCGGGCTGCGGGGTGCCAGGCCTGCCACACGCAGGCCCCGGAGCTCAGCTTCCAGCGGGGGAGAAGGCACAGCCCCGCGACCCGGCGGTCAGGACCGAACACGAACGGGGGCTGCGGAAATGCAAAGGAATGCCCCCTTCTGCCAGGCGTCGGGGGACCCCTCCGAGGGCGGTCTCTGAGCGGAAGGACGCAGGATGAGGGGGCCTCTGCGAGGCAGATGGCGAGGGGAGAAGGGGAGATGCGTTCTGAACAGGACGCGTTGGGTTAGACCTGGGCACCTGGCCGTCCACAGCGCAGCCGGGTTGGGCCGCCGGCCTGGAAGCCTGCCGGTGTCTGAGCCGGCGCTGGGCTTGCTGTGCCCGGAGCAGCTCTTCGTCTGGAAGGCCAGGGCCCGGGCAAGGTCTGGGGAAGGGAGGGGAGGGCCCTGTCCTGCCACTGGAGACCTGGGGACCTCACTCCAGGCCCTGGCCTGTGACTCCAGTTTCCGCTTTGAGATCTGCAATCAGAGTTCTGTGCTGGGCTCTGGGTTGTCCCTGCTGGAAAGTTCCATCGGGTGTGCTGCGTGTGCGTGTGCGTGTCTCTGTTGTCGGATCAGGGGCCCTGGGGGAGAGGTCACCTCCTGTCTCCAGCCTCCCACCCTGAATCTCTCCAGGCAGGACTCGAACCCGGACAGGGTGCCTCTTGCCCTCGGCCACGGCGGGGAGGGGCGGGACAGACGTCGCCGCGCGCCCTCCAGGAGTGGCAAGCCTGCTCTGCTCGGGGCGGCTCGCGTTCTGTCTCATCGGCGGGTTCCTCTTTACAGAGCCCGAATCCTAGTGACCCGACTGTGCGGTCGGCTGGGCCGGGCCAGCGGGACCGGGTCACTCTGGGTCAGAGAGGCCCTGCCGGGGCGGCAGCGACGGGGCTCCCTGTGTGGCTGCGTGGGGGGGGATGGGAGAGAAGCAGTGAGGAGTGGAGGGGCCTCTGCCGGTCGGGGTGAGGTTCCGCTCGCAGCAGCTGGAACTCATAGCCGAGGCGTCAGGGGACCCCTGGCTTTGAAGACCGAGCTGCTGCCGCTTAACCAAAAGCAGCCGAGGCCCACCCGCCACCGTCCCAAGCCCTCGTGCCCCCGAGAAGAGATCAAAGCGTGGCGGCGACGGGGCTGTTGCTTGTTGGGGGCTTGGCCCCGAGTTGCAGCTCAGGGTGTGCACACAGCAGCCAGCGTGCGGGGGTTTCTCCTCCTGGGAACGCGGGGCACAGACAGACGTCCAGGGACCAGCCAGGTCTGCACGTCTGGAGCTGACTCAGAAGCCGGGGGGGGGGGGGGGGGGGGGGGGGGGAGGTGTGAGGATTGGGGGGGGGAGAAGCCCAGATAGCCAGGCCCTCGGCACAGAGCAGTGCCCGTTTGTCCCTGCACTGGGGCCTCACTCACCTCTGAAAGCCCGTCCCCCGGCGCTCTGGGGCTGGCTGCCCGCGGCCAGTGTTCCAGTGTGTTCCGTGCTGCAGGGCCGAGCAGATCCTGGGCGGTGGGTGGCTGGGCCACAGGAGGGGTCTGGTTGAGGACCTGGACGTCCTGTCCTGGGACCCAGGGCCGGCCCTGTGCCCTGTGCTGGTCCTTCTGCCCTGGGGAAAGCCTCTGGGCCTCCCCGCGACCGACCTGCCGGATTCCCTGGCGTGTCGCATCCCTGAGTGGTGAGCCTTCCCGTGCTGCCCACACCACGGGGGCTCAGGCTCTGGGGACCCCCGAGGATTTTGAGCCAACTGGTCAACCTTTCCAGACACACTTTGTGGTTTTCCGTTTTTCTCTCCAGTGAGCAGTCTTTTCCCATACCTCTTCCTGCGGCGGGCCCCCACCCAAAACCGTTTGGGCAAAACATTGATAATGGCTGTTTATCAAGACCGTGCGACAGGGTAAAATTCCCACCCACACCGATCGAGTGTGTCCAGCGAATTATATCCAGTTAACAGAGGAGAGGGCCCGCCAGTGTTTCTGGTGGGTAGAGCTCGGCCCACGCACTGAAGGGTCAAGAGTTTGATTCCTGGTCAAAGGCATGTACCTGGACTGCAGGCTCAAACCCTAGCCCACTGGGGGCACATGCGGGAGACAGCCAATCAATGTGTCTCTCTCACATCAATGTTTCTCTCTCTCTCTCTCTCTCTCTCTCTCTCTCTGTCTCTCTCTCACTCTCTCTCTCTCTCTCTCTCTCTCTCTCACTCTCTCTCTCTCTCTCTCTCTCACTCTCTCTCTCTCACTCTCTGTCTCTCTCTGTCTCTCTCTCTCTGTCTCTCTCACTCACTTTCTTTCTTTCTCTTTCCCTTTGTCCCTCTCTTCTTCCACTCTCTCCAAAAAATCAGTGGAAAACATCTCCTCTTATGAGGATTAACAAAACAAAACAAAACAAAACAAAACAAAACAAAACAAAACAAAAACAAAAGGGGAAAAAAACAAAGGAGAGGAATGAGTAGCATGATTGGCAGCTACAATGCAGAGGTCCTATTGGTCTCTGACTGCTCCCCCCCACCCCGCACTTCCCTCCCCATCACTCACCCGCTCTGAGGAAAGAATTGAAATTGGCCAACAAAAGTCCAGTTTCTCTAGTGGTCAAGTACATGTACAAGTACAGGAGCCCCTTAAGCTCTCATTTACTGAAGCATAATAACACCTTTGGGTTAGGGAGGATTGACAAAGATTACACAGGCTCAGTCCCCAGCAGGGCGGCGTGCAGGGCAGGGGAGCCGGTCAGGGCATACGACGGTCGGTGGACGTCCAGGTCTCCAAAGCCATTTTGCAAAAGTTCCTTAAAATCTTCAAAACGCTCATGGCTGGGACCTCCTGGAAATGTGTTGTTTGAGGCGATTAAAGGCATTTGAAAAGTAGAGTTTTTCATTAAAATGATCCTTAGAAAAGTGACAAATTTCAGACAGCCTTCATGTCCGACAGGTCATCCTAGCATATATGCCTCTCCCTTCAATTACATAAAAATACTTAATGCGATGGAATCGTGTCAATAGTGACAATAATGTGTAATTTGATGGCAGTTAAAAACAATAGAAAGTGTGTACAACAATATGATTTTAATTTTATAAAACAGGTGTGTTTATTTTTATAGAGTCTAAAAGGATAGATATCAAAATGTTAATGGTGCCCTGGCTGGTGTGGCTCAGTGGATAGAGCGTTGGCCTGCGGACTGAGGGGTCCCGGGTTCGATTCCAGTCAGGGGCATGTACCCAGTAGGAGATGTGCAGGAGGCAGCCAGTCAGTGACTCTCTCTCATCATTGATGTTTCTGTCTCTCTCTCCCTCTTCCTTCCTCTCTGAAATCAATCGCAAATATCCTGTATAATAAAAGAGAAGCATGCAAATTTGACCATACTTTTGCTCCTGATTGGCTGTGCTACCAATCAATCAGGAGCGGGGGCAGGGCCAAGTGACACGAGCGCAGGGGATGGAGATGAAACGTTGGTGGTGGTGGCAGTGGCAGCGGCGAGTGCCCAGCCCCCAGGGCCGGGTGGTCGCAGGCAGCCGGGGCTGAGCTGAGCAGGGTGATGGCTTGGGCAGGCTGGGGGTGAGCCATCAGTTGGACATCCCCTGAGGGCTCCCAGTATGTGAGAGGGGGCAGGTTGGGTTGAGGGACCACCATCCCCAGTGCACAAGTTTTGTGCACCGGGGCCCTAGTGTATATATAAAATGTTAATGGCATTTCTAGGTAGCAAGATTGTGCTAATGTTTCTTTAATTCCCCCCCCCCCTCTCTCTCTCTGTGTGTGTGTGTGTGTGTGTGTGTGTTCTAAATTTTCTGCACTAGCGCGTGCTCGGTAAGGACCGTCTTACAAAAACGTAAGGAAGAGATTCCTGTGAACTGTGCCTCTGGCTGGGGGCTTTAAACAGCCCCAGCCCAGGGAACTCACTGGCTGCGCTGTCCCCAGCGGGGGGATGTTTGCTTCCTGCTGATTAATGAGGCTGCTGCCTCTGACAAAACCCAGAGGCGCCTTTCTCCGGGCCCCAAAGGAAGGGCAGCCTCACAGGAGGTGAAGGGTCGGCATCCAAAGCCAGATGAGGAATTCGGGCTGAGCGTGGCGTGGGGGCCGTGCACGGTGCAGGAGAACGTGCTGGTTTGCAGTCTTCCCGATAGCAGGAACTTGGTCTCTCGTACGTTCAATCGATCGCTCTTCCTCGGCCCCAGAAAACTAGAACAAATAAGTTCTCGAGTGGGCCCGGGCAGTTGAGAGCAGCAGGAATAAGCCTCGTTGTTACAGAAAGTGGGGGGCGATGGGCGAGAGGGGCCCAGGGCCGGGCCGGGCCTCATGGATAGCATGTGAAGTTGAGCTTCAGGAATGAATATTCATGTAATGGTGGCTTGACAGGCTTAGGAAACATGAGAGGGTGGGAGAGGAGGAGAGGGGAGTAGGAGGAGGGGAGATGGTGATTCCGTCCAGGTTGGGGGGGGCTTCAGTAAATGAGAGCTTAAGGGGCTCCTGAGAGAAAGCCCGGTGGAGCACTGAGGGGCGGAGGGTAGGATTTAAGTAGCACTGGGGCGGTTTCAGGAGGGGTCCGGAGTCTCAGGGTGTGTTCCATTGGAAAGTGGAGGCCGCCTCTGGGTGGAATCGCACCGGAAGCCAGGGATCGGGCTGCATCCCGAAGGCGCTGGGCTGGCGAGTGCGGGCAGCCGGTGTGTTATCACCAAACGGGTGAAGTGCCCATGGTGACGGCATGTGGGGGGTAGGTGGGGAGCTGTTCCCTACACCGTCCTCTACCTTTTCCTGGAGGTTTGAAAATGTTCACGATTATAATATTGGGAGCAAAAAGACAGAGCAACTAGATGGCAATCCTAACCTGTGGCCATTTATAGGGAAAAAATAGTTGACCAGGTGTCCCTGCGAACCCCAAGATACAAAACTATGGGCAGCAAAAAAGAAAAAGCAACCCCCAAACCCTTAATTATCGATAGCGAGCCAGTGTGCGTAAAAACAGCAAACAAAACAAGTGTGTTGCTTACTTTCATGCTCACAGGCTCTGATGCTCGGAAGGAATCTATGGTGATAGAAGCTAATAATGATAATCATATGCTAATGAGACCGGATGTCCTGCAGGGGCTGGGAGGGAAGCCCCAGTCCCGAGTGCCAGAAGGAAGCCAGTGCTGGCAGTTGGGTGGGGGGGGGTGGGCGGGAGAGGGGAGGAAGGCCCACTCTGCACGAACTCCGTGCACCAGCCTCTGGTTTTTACATAACGCAAAAGATGACGACGTTGGAAGGAAGCCTAGGGAAGGGAATGGGTCGGCAGGAAGAGAAGACGGGGTCCCCTGGCAGATCGCGCCCCACAGGGCTCTGAGCACCTTCCCACGGGAGGACCCTGGGAAAGGGGAGGTGCAGAGGGGTGGGGTCAGCCAGTCTTCACCGGTGACCAGGTGAGGCCCTGCAGGAGGCGGCCCTGGCCCTGTAGGAGACGCAGAAGCTCATTTGACCCAGTGGTTTCTTCACGTCCCCCAAGGGAAGCCCCGGAGGAGCCGAAGAGGAGTCAGTGTGGCTCAGGGGCTGAGCGTCAGTCAGCTCAGGAACCAGGAGGTGACGGTTCGAGTCCGGGCAGGGCACAGGCCCGGGCTGGGGGCTCGGTCCCCAGTGGGGGCGTGCAGGAGGCAGCCGGTCAGTGATTCTCTCTCATCACGGATGTTTCTATCTCTCCCTCTCCCTCTCCCTCTCCCTCTCCCTCTCCCTCTCCCTCTCCCTCTCCCTCTCCCTCTCCCTCTCCCTCTCCCTCTCCCTCTCCCTCTCCCTCTCCCTCTCCCTCTCCCTCTCCCTCTCCCTCTCCCTCTCCCTCTCCCTCTCCCTCTCCCTCTCCCTCTCCCTCTCCCTCTCCCTCTCCCTCTCCCTCTCCCTCTCCCTCTCCCTCTCCCTCTCCCTCTCCCTCTCCCTCTCCCTCTCCCTCTCCCTCTCCCTCTCCCTCTCCCTCTCCCTCTCCCTCTCCCTCTCCCTCTCCCTCTCCCTCTCCCTCTCCCTCTCCCTCTCCCTCTCCCTCTCCCTCTCCCTCTCCCTCTCCCTCTCTGTAATCAATAGAGATATATTTGTTAAAAGTGGTGCCTGGTGGGAGGTGCTGCTGACACAGGAAGCGGGGGGTGGGAAAGTGGTTGGGGTTTGTTTGCTCACGACTGGCTTGTGGGCGCGGCTCGTTGCTCAGGCTCACACGCGTGCACACAAGTCCTCTGGGTGATGTGGGCACAGCTTCTGACACTTAGGACTCAGTGTGTGTTTGTGGAGTTGGCGAGGGGCTGGAGGAGGGAGGGGAGGAGCGGATTGAAATGAGGGATGCGATCCCCCCAGGGCGGGAAGGTGGAGGTGCCGATGGAGCGTTTGGTAAAGGGGTGTGCGCTCCTTCCGGGTGGCTTCCCTCCCAGGGGGTGTCCGATGTGCTGTTGGAAGCTGGTCCCAGGAATGGAAATAGACTCTCCGCTCCGATCGGCTCGGACCGGGTGAGGAGTAACGCCGGAGTCCCTGTGACAGGAGCCATCGGACACACCCAGCGCCGCAGCTGCGGGGGGAGAAAGGAGGCCGCCTGGCCGGGAGGGAGGGCGGGCGGGCGGGAACAGAGGGGGTGCCGGGAGCCCCCAGGTCTGTGAATTGTGGTGGCGTCTTTGGAACGTGCGTTGCGCTTCCTGGGGGTGCTCTTCAGTAACTCGCTGCGTTTGCTTGGCTGGTGCTCGCTGAGCTGTGCAGAGATCGAGTCCTGCAGGTGAAGGTGGACCTTATTGAGGAGGGAACCCCTTTGGAGGGAGGCCCGGGGTCTGGAGAGGCCCCTTCTGCTGCACACAGCCTGTGCCGGGAGGAGGGGCGGGGGGAGGAGGCAAGGGGGGCCGGCGACACCAGAGCTAATCACTGAGCAGATTATCCGAGTGCAGAAGGGCTGGTGACACTGACAGCTGGCCCTCCCACCAGCTCCCGCTTCCTCCCTGCCTGGATGAGCGACAGTGGCTGCCTGCCCGCTGGAACCCTGACCGCTGCAGAAGCCACTGTCACAGGGGGGAACCTCCATCCACTTCCGAATTCCCCACCGAGGGCGCTGCCTGCGGCCCAGGCTCCAGCCCCTGGACTGTCCCCCTGTCCTCTCTCCCCCTGCCCTCTCTCCCCTGCCCTCTCCCCCCTGCCCTCTCTCCCCCTGCCCTCTCCCCCCCCCGACCTCTCCCCCCCGACCTCTCCCCCCTGCCCTCTCTCTCCCTGCCCTCTCTCCCCCTGCCCTCTCTCCCCCCTGCCCTCTCTATCCCCTGCCCTCTCTCTCCCTGCCCTCTCTATCCCCTGCCCTCTCTCCCCCTGCCCTCTCTCCCCCCCCGACCTCTCCCCCCCGACCTCTCCCCCCGTCCCTCTCTCTCCCTGCCCTCTCTCCCCCTGCCCTCTCTCCCCCCTGCCCTCTCTATCCCCTGCCCTCTCTCTCCCTGCCCTCTCTATCCCCTGCCCTCTCTCTCCCTGCCCTGTCTATCCCCTGCCCTCTCCCCCCTGCCCTCTCTATCCCCTGCCCTCTCTCTCCCTGCCCTCTCTCCCCTGCCCTCTCTCTCCCCAGCCCTCTCTCTCCCCTGCCCTCTCTCCCCTGCCCTCTCTCTCCCTGCCCTCTCTCTCCCCTGCCCTCTCTCTCCCTGCCCTCTCTATCCCCTGCCCTCTCTATCCCCTGCCCTCTCCCCCCTGCCCTCTCTCTCCCCTGCCCTCTCTCTCCCTGCCCTCTCTCCCCAGCCCTCTCTCTCCCCAGCCCTCTCTCTCCCCTGCCCTCTCTCTCCCCAGCCCTCTCTCTCCCCAGCCCTCTCTCTCCCCTGCCCTCTCTCTCCCCTGCCCTCTCTCTCCCTGCCCTCTCTATCCCCTGCCCTCTCCCCCCTGCCCTCTCCCCCCTGCCCTCTCTCTCCCCTGCCCTCTCCCCCCTGCCCTCTCTATCCCCTGCCCTCTCTCTCCCGGTGCCTTTGCCTCCAGCTTCGATCTGTCTTTGTGAATGTGACACCTGAGGCCAGTGATCGGCCAGTGGTTGTGGGGCGCCTTCGTCCCTGGCCCCACCCCCGGCAAAGCATGCCGGCCCCTCCTCCAGGAAGCCTCCCCTGACCTCCCCTGGGCCGGCTCCTCTCTGAGCCTTGGCCGCCCCCGTGGCACCCTGTACGTCATGTTCTGGTCTGACTGAGGCCTCCTGGGGGCAATGAGCTCCTCGTGGGCGGGGAGCCAGTCAGGGTCAGTGTGTGCCCCAGTTACCCACACAGTAGGGCTACATCAGGCGCAGTGAGCCAGCGAGCCCCGAGCAGGCCTCCCCGTAAGCAGTGTGTGCCCCAGTTACCCACACAGTAGGGCTACATCAGGCGCAGTGAGCCAGCGAGCCCCGAGCAGGCCCCCATAAGCAGTGTGTGCCCCAGTTACCCACACAGTAGGGCTACATCAGGCGCAGTGAGCCAGCGAGCCCCGAGCAGGCCCCCATAAGCAGTGTGTGCCCCAGTTACCCACACAGTAGGGCTACATCCAGGCGCAGTGAGCCGGTGAGCCCCGAGCAGGCCTCCATAAGCAGTGTGTGCCCAGTTACCCACACAGTAGGGCTACATCCAGGCGCAGTGAGCCGGTGAGCCCCGAGCAGGCCCCCATAAGCAGTATGTGCCCCAGTTACCCACACAGTAGGGCTACATCCAGGCGCAGTGAGCCGGCGAGCCCCGAGCAGGCCCCCATAAGCAGTGTGTGCCCAGTTACCCACACAGTAGGGCTACATCCAGGCGCAGTGAGCCGGTGAGCCCCGAGCAGGCCCCCATAAGCAGTGTGTGCCCAGTTACCCACACAGTAGGGCTACATCCAGGCGCAGTGAGCCAGCGAGCCCCGAGCAGGCCCCCGTAGGCAGATCTCGCTCTTTCTGGTCACCCTCGGGGGGCCATCGGGGACATGGCCACGGCGCATGTGTCCTTCCCTGTGTTTCTCGGCCCGCACTCAGGCCCTCCCGTGAGGCGGCTGTCCGTTCCTTTCAGAACTCTTGGGGTGAAAGGTCCGGACACAGACTTCACTGTGACGCGAACCGGCTGGTGTAGAGGTCAGTGGCGGGAAGACACTCGTTTGTTGGGCTCCCGCCCAGTCAGGCGTGTCCAGGCCGTGTCCTCTCGAAGCGGGACTCTGTCCCCATGAGCCTAACTCCCTGCTCCCCCCCCTCCCCCCCCGGCCGGGCCTGGGCACCTCCGTCTGCTTTCTGTCTCTGCGAATGTGATCCCTTAGGCCAGTGGTCGGCAAACTGCGGCTCTGCTGACTGATGAGTTTGCCGACCGCTGACCTAGACTCTCGATTCCAGTAATGACAGGCTGTTGTTCCTTGTGATGAAGCCCCTGTCCCAGCGGTTGGTCAACTCATTCGTCCACAGAGCCGCAGTTTGCCGACCACTGCCCTAGGCACCTCCGAGGCTGGAGTCACACGGGGTTGGTCCTTCGTGTCTCGCTTAGTCCACCTCAGTGCCCTCAGGTTCCTCCAGGGCCCGCAGGCCGGAGTGTCCTTCCCGAAGTTGCTTTTGGGGGATCTGTTTTGTTTCTGTCCAGCCTCGCCCGAGCCTGTTTTCCCGTTGATTTTGAGAGAGAGTGGAGGGGGGTGGGGGGGTGGGGGGGACAGAGAGAGACACATTGGTTGCCTCCCACACGTGCCCAGACTGGGGCTGCATGGAGCCTGCCACCGAGGTCTGTGCCCTGGACTGGCATCGAACCCGGGACCCTCAGTCCACGGACCGACGCTCTGTCTGTCCGCTGAGCCATCCTGGCCGTCTTCGCAGAGCTGGATGCTCTCGCGCAGCACATGTGCCCGCGGACGACGGGGGTGGCTCCCGCCTGCCGTGAACGGGGGTGCAGTACCCTCTCCAGTCCAGGTTCCAGCCCCCCTGGGGACCGGCCCAGCAGCGGAATGGCTGGCTCGGACGGTAACGTCGCTCCCACCGTTTAGAAACACCCTTACTGGCTCCGTAGCGGTCATTTCCGTTCCACCCGAGGCCTCCGTCCGAGGGGAGGTGGCGTCGGAATGCGGCTGAAATTCCAGCCTTTCGCCCCGCGACCTGCCCGAGGCCTGCCGACGTGAGATGGTGTGTTTTCAAGTGTGGTTTTCATTTTTCTTCCAGCATCAAGCTGCTCGCCGTGCAAGAGCTCCTTGACAGAGAGGCCCTGGAAAAGGTAAATGTTTTGTTCTCCCCGCCCGCCCCGCCCCGCCCCGAAAACACCAGCTCCCTGCAGCAGAGGGGCTGGCTGCCGGCTGGGCCGTCCGTGTGCCCTCACAGTCGGTGCGCCTCTCGGAACTGCAGTCGGAACCCCCGCGTGGCCCCGTGCCGCTCTCACCGGCAGACCCCGCCTGGCGTGGCCCTTTGGGCTGGGCCAGGGCAGAGATCCCGCCGTGGGCCGTGCTCTGGGGCAGCCACCGCACTCCGGCCCCACCCGAGTGCCAGGGTCCCTGACAGCCACTCCCCTGGCCTCCGCCGTGTGTCGCGCTCTGGGCTGGTGGATGATAACACTGAGACCCGGCGAGGCAACGAGCCAAGTGGCGGAGGAAGGAATCGAGCCCCGTGGTTCCGTTTCGCAAGTTAGTGCTTTTTCTTTTTTAGGAATATTTTATTGATTTTTTACAGAGGGGAAGGGAGAGGGATAGAGAGTTAGAAACATCGATGGGAGAGAAACATCGGTCAGCTGCATCTTGCACGCCCCCCCCCACTGGGCATGTGCCCGCAACCAAGGTACATGCCCCTGACCGGAATGGAACCTGGGACCTTTCAGTCCGCAGGCTGACGCTCTACCCACTGAGCCAAATGGGGAGCTCCCTCCCCGCCTCAGACCAAGGTTTGCACGGTGCCCTGGAGGCGAACCTTAATTCCTCGGCTTTCTGGGTTCAAGTCGAAGCACAGCTGGGACCCTGGGCCGGTTGGGGGTGTGAGGTCTGTGTGCGGGGTGGGGTGGGCTCCCCACAGCAGGCTGGGTGGGTGGCAACGAGGGCAGGGTCTCCAGGGGCACTCACAGACCCCCAAACTCACGCCCAGCCGCTCCCCTCGGTGGCTGCGGCCTCCTCCTAACTCCGCGATGGCCCGTGTGAGTTAGGGTGCGAATGCTCACGGGAAAGAACGCGGCTGGAGCCGGCCAGCATGGCCCCGTGTTTGAGGGTCCACTCCCAGGCGGGGCCTGTGCCCGAGGTGCGGGCTCCACCCCCAGTGGTGGGTGTGCGGGAAGCAGCCGATCATCGACTCTCTCTCATCGTTGATGGTTCTATCTCTCTCTCCCTCTCCCTTCCTCTTAGAAATCAATAAGATCACTTTTTAAAAAGCGGTTGGAGAGATAAGCACTGACGTGATGTTTTATTCACAGCACCGTCTGGATGAGGGGTTGGAGTGCAGGTGGACGCTGAAGCGAACTAAGGTTTTAGGCCCTGAGCCGTGATGTGGGAGGGGGGGCGGCGGAGGGGGGTCTGGGCTCGGGCTCGGAATCTCTCGTCCCATCCGCCTCAGGTCCATTCCGGGTAGAGCCAGGACATGCTGCCTAAGCTCGGAGGCTCAGGACCCCGGATGCGTTAGTGTAGCGGAAGGGCTTTCTAGAAGCCAGGCACTCAGGCCCTATGAATTCTTAATTCCATACTCACTCTTCATGTGCACAGCCAGGGGGGCCCTGGTGCAGGCGTGCATGAGGCTTCTCCGGATGGGCTTGGACCTTGTAAAAGCTCCCCTCTCCGGAAACGAGTCTCTTCTCAGTCCTCACTGCGGCTCTCGGCTTTACTCTCAGATGGACACACACACACACACACACACACCCAACCACGCCGGTAAACACGAGGAGGCCGGACACACCGGCAGGAGAGTATCGGCCGGGTCTCTGGAGCTGTGTTACTCTCCGATCGGGAGGGGTGGGGGAGGGGGCGCACAGTGACGCCCACCCGGGGAGCCCAGGGCTGCGGGGTCCGGCAGGGAAGGGGGCTGCGTGGCGCGGGGCGCACCGTGTGGCTCAGACAAGCTCCTTCCTCGCCGTGCTGTCTTGGAGTTGCTAATTCTCTCTGCGCTTCGGTTTCCCAGTCTGCAGCGTGGAAATCCTCGTAACCCCCAGTCCACAGAGGTCTTGAAAAGACTAAGTAGACAGTCAGCGAGAAAGACTCCACACGGTCTGGCGCTCACTGTGTTGTGGGGCGGCCCGCCCATGACGACCACCAGACAGTCCGATCGGAAATGTAGGAAGCCTTTATTGCAAACTCGGTCCGGGCTCCAGTCTCCACTGTCCCAGCAGCGAGCAGCAAGAGCCCCGAGCCCTTACGGCAAGCGCTTTTTATCCCCAACACGGGGGGACTTGGCAGTTTGTGACTGATTCAGCTCTTAACAAAAACTCAACTACATTACGTGCAGCTACGGGAAATTTCAGTTCAACAAGAGGTTACAAAATCAAAGGTGGGTACCTAAAGTTAGCTGGAAGCAATTCTGTTTGTGCAGCCTTGCAGTTACCTTAGGCAGGGTGTGCAAAAGGGGTCATTGTGAAGAAGAAGGGCAGGAGTGATGCTTGGCTAAAGCATATCAAACCACACTTCTGGCGGTGAGCCCCCTGCGAGGCCCAGCTTTTCACGGCCAGGGTCTGTCCTGGCAGCGTCCTCGTGCCAGAACAACTGATCCCCCAAAGATGGCTGCTGCTCCTGGGCCTTCTCCTTCCTCCTCCCGCTCCTCCCTCTTCCTCACCAGGTCTGGTCATGGCTTTGTACTGTCCCGGTCTCCATACGTGACCGGCAGACAGCTTTACACGGGGGTCTGAATGGGCACGGCCCCCCGGGAGCCAAGGCCACTCCTTCTTCCTTCTTTTGTGCTGTGTGCGCCGTGGTCCGGCCCCCGTGTGCTCTCCGTGTGCCAGGCAGGTAGCCGGCGCTCCAGGAAAGTCCAGAGGCAGCCGGTGGACGTGCGCGTGGTGGCCAGTTGCATTTGAGTGGCAGGTGGCATGTGACCGGCACAGGCCTGATTTGGCGCCCGTTTACGGGAGCTCAGGACTCACAGGCCCTTATCCACCGGACCGGTGGAAGGCCCACCAGGAAAAGCTCTTGGTAACTCGGAGAGCGTTGCTACCCGAACCTCGGAAGCAGTCAGAAATGCAGAGTCTCAGGCCCCGCCCAGACCCCCACCTAGGATCCAGGAGGTCACAGTTCACTTCTCGGTCAGGGCACATACCCAGGCTGCGGGCTCGATCCCCAGGAGGGAGCGTGCAGGAGGCAGCCAATCAGTGATTCTCTCTCATCATGGATGTTTCTCTCTCTCTCTCCCCTTCTTCCCCCCACTCTGAAATAAGTAAAAATATTTTAACAATAAGCTATAAACCTTACAGCTAATAATCTTAAGCCTGTCTCCCAGTTTCTTATTTAAAAATATAAAACTGGCTGAAACCGGTTTGGCTCAGTGGATAGAGCATTAGGCTGCAGACTGAAAGGTCCCAGGTTCAGTTCCCATCAAGGGCATGTACCTTGGCTGCAGGCACATCCCCAGTAGGGGGTGTACAGGAGGCAGCTGATCGCTGTTTCTGACTTTCTATCCCTCTCCCGGCCTCTCCGTGAAAAATCAGTTATATAAAACTGTTAGACACACAGGAGGTGGTTTAATGCACATGAATGTCAGACTGCGTGCATCCCTCTAAAGAAGCCTTTTGGATCCAACGTCCCTCAGAGGCCAAGAGCCAGGGCCTGCCCTGAAGAGGAAGCCGCCCTCCAGCCGTTCTCTCTGCCTCAAGGGCAGGACACGCTTGTTTTCCTGAACTGAAGTCACACAGACTTGGTTCCCAGGCTTCACAAACAGGCCCACCTAACGCCTTTCAAACGTGGCATTGCAGGAAAGGAAATAAAAATATTGGTACAGCTTGATTTAGTAAGATCGTTTTTCAACCAGCCTTTCAACCCCTTCCTGCGAAGCTGCAAACAATAGTTTGGCCGTGGCCTCCAGCTGGAGGCCACCCTCCCTGAGGGGCCAGAGGGCGGAGCTCGGGCCCACCCAACCCTAGACCTGCCGACTCCCGACTCCCGGCATCGCCTGTGCCACTCCCACTCCCACCCCCTCGGGGCTCCCCGCCTCTGCAGCCACAGCTCACTCCCCCGTCCATCGGAGCTGACCGTGTCCTCTCCATCCTCTAGAACCCGGGCTCTGAGGGGGCACAGACTGGGGGCGAGGCCTCGACTCTGCGGTCTGTCCTAGCTGGGGGACTTCTTTGGCAGGTTATTGCCAAGCCTTGCTTTCTTTTTGGCGTGGGGTGGGGGTGTCACGATGATACGGACTTCACCAGAATGAAGCGAGACAATGTATGAGCTAGAAGGGATTATGTATATGGGGAGCACCAAAGCAACGGTGGCTAATTCTATCCCTGCTGCTAATTAGCGGCTGCCGTGGTCCTTGGCACAGCATCCTCATCACCACCGATAACTTCCTCCTCCCCCCCCTCCTCCTTCTCCTCCTCCTCCTCCTCCTCCTCGCTCGCTCAAGAAGCCCAACTTAAGGTTGGGCCATTAGTGGCTGTTACAAAGGAATCCCCCTCCTACCCCTCCTGCCACAGTGTCTAGGAGAATGGTCGGCAAACTCATTAGCCAACAGAGCCAAATATCAACAGATATTGAAATGTCTTTGGAGAGCCACATTTTTTAAACTTAAACTTCTAACGCCACTTCTTCAACATAGACTCGCCCAGGCCGTGGTATTTTGTGAAAGAGCCACACTCAAGGGGCCAAAGAGCCGCATGTGGCTCGTGAGCCGCAGTTTGCCGACCACGGGCCTAGACCAGTGGTCGGCAAACTCATTAGTCAACAGAGCCAAATATCAACAGTACAGCGATTGAAATTTCTTTTGAGAGCCGATAACCGACTTATGCACATGGGCCACGAAGTTTCAATCACACTGTACGTGCGTGCCCGCACGTGGTATTTTGTGGAAGAGCCACACTCAAGGGGCCAAAGAGCAGCATGTGGCTCTCGAGCTGCAGTTTGCCGACCACAGGTCTGGGACAAATGCCTGCTCGTCGTCCATGCCTGCTGTTGCCAGGTGCTTCTCCCAGACTTTCAGCTTTGACGCCCGGTTCTTAGTCCAGCGGTTCTGCAGGTGGGGCAGGGGATCGCTAAGTCTTCTGGGGCTTCATGCGTGAGATAACGTGTGTGCACTTCCCCTGCGAGTTGGGACTGGCCCCATGAACTTGGTCCTGGCACCCAGGAGCTGTGGCGGGCAGCAGTGCAGTGAGAAGCTCACGAGTTGGGGGTTTTAGGAGGACAAAGGAGGTACATAATTGTCACGTAGATGCCTGTGAAGAACCTAAGGAAGCTGTACCTGAGGTCGGTGATGGCGATGGTGTTTCTGAACATACACACGTGTACACACGTGAGCACTGGCTCTGCTCTTGCAGTACACGCTTCCAGAGTGTTTCCCTGTTACCTTAGCCTGTGTGACGGCCGGGTGCTGACTCTGGGCCTGACTCGCACTGCACACCAAGCGCGTGACGCGATGGAGATCCATTTGAGTGGACGGACAGGACCCCAGGATGTCGGAGCTGAGGGGACCCCCCCCCCACCCATCCCATCAGGCCTGTTATTTGCAGGCAGAACGCAGAGGCCAGAGGAGTGGCAGTGCCCCCCTTGCCCAACCAACTGAGCCACCTGCCAGGGGAGTTCACATGTTCTGGAAGCTTCTCCATGGAGCCCCTCAGGTTCCCAGCTCTGGGCGCTGGAGAAGGAAGGTAGGTTTCCTTTCTCCACCCAGGAAAGCTGGCATGTGTTCAGTCGTCTAAAAACGCAGCTGTGACGAAACGTTCCCCAGAGAAGGACAGAGAGCCCAGGACACAGGGTGTCCCGTATGTTGTCGGGGCCCGGGGGTGCAGAAACCACACCCTCAGTTCATTGTGACCGCTTGATCCCATAGTGGCTGTTCCGAGGGGACGTCTGGCTGGTGGATGTCGGCACCCCCGTTCTCCCGGCAGCAGGCCCTCCTCCGGTGCCTTCGGACACGTTCAGCCCAGAACCTGAAATGTGTCGCTGCTTGTCCCACCCTCTTCTGCTGTCGCTTTCTCTTCTCTCCTGGGCTGTGGCTTTCGTGAGTGGGAATTCTCACCCTGCCCGGCTGCCTGGAATGCCGAGAAACCGTGGCTTACCCGAGCTGACCTCTGCCCACGCCCCAAACATTGTTATTCTAAAAAAGGTTGGCTCTCTGTCATTAGAAATGACCATGCAATCATTTTACCCGGAAGTGAACATTTACATAATGCAGTTGCTCATTTTTCTTGTGTAATTTCTATGTCGCTATTTGTGTTTACGATGAATGCTTAATGGATTTAGGTTGGAAATATTTTTTCGAGAGTTCGGAGCCGTTTGGAGACAATGCTGTGGATTTAGGAGTGGGCAGGAGAGGGCTCCCGCCTGGAACTTGTTTCATCTGGTCGCTGCTGCGCTCAGAGAGTCCGAATTGCGTGTCGTCTGCTCCCTGGGAGGTGGTCCTCGGTGTGATCGCTTTGTCTTTAGTCTAAAAGTGCTGAGCTCTTCCCTTCCTTAGTGGTTGCCTAGCGTCCAGCATCCATCTTCATTCACCAGATTCCCTCTCCCTCATTTCCGTGAGCTGCAGACGCATTACTCCGGCGTGATTCTCTTCCCTCTCCCCGTTTTTGCTTTTGGTGCCCATGTTACATCTAAACGTGCTGCAGACCCGGCTGTACATTGTTCCAATCATTGCTTCACGCGTTCTTCCTCTTTTAAAGAGGGCTCGAGAAGAAAGGAGCACGCCTGTATATTTACAGATGTGTCCACATTAACCTTCTCATTTTCCACGTCCGGCCTTCCTTTCTTGTTTCTGTGGATTCGCGTTACCGTGTGGCATCGCTTTCTCCTCCCCATCTCCTCCGGCTGCCGTCCACTGTCTGACATTTCTGTATGTTACACACCCAGTCATGCGTGTTGTTCACACACATGAGTAAAGGGGGAAATGCGCACTTCTCCTGTCTTGTGTGATTACATAATCACCTTTCCTGGTTCTCTTCCCTTTTTTCTTCATGAGGATTCGAGTTGGTCTGAGGTCACTTGCTTTCAGCCTAAAGAACGTTCTTTAATAGTTCTTAGAAGGAAGGTCTACTAGCAACTAATTCTTATAGTTTTCTTGGTGTGGGAGCGTGCTGCATCTTTCTTTTTGAAAGGTGGTTTTCCTGCACTTAACCCCTTGTGGGCCAGTGGTTTCATTGCTAGCTTTACCCAGTAGCCAGATGAGTTTCTATTGAACGAGTACAAAAAACGTTTTTGCATAAACGTTAAAGGCACGCCTTAAAATTAAATGCCTATGGCGTGTTGATGTTAATTCATCACCTGTTCTTACAAGCTGATACCTTTTTAAAGCATTCTCGTGATTGTCCACAAGTCTCAGCACAGAAAACACACTGATTCTCGTGATCTGTCCACCATGTGTTCGGTGGCAGCACTTTGAATATGTCATTCCAGTGCCTCTGGCCAACGTTGTGGGTGAACATTCAGCTGCTAACCACATTGGGAGCAGGTGGCTTGGCAGCTGGATGTAGGCCTCGGCCGCTGTATTTACTAAAGGGGTATTTCATCTGCTGGGTTTCTGAAGAGTGGCTCAGGGTCCCAAGGCTGGTTTGAGGAAACTTTGAAGGCTTCTTCTACATAAAGTCCAACAAAACATTTCACGTAATCTGGCAAAGAGAGAACGAAAGGGAGAGAGCATCATGCTATTCTTGTAAGACCAATGGCTTTGTACTAAGAAATACCGGATTTTGATTCTCAAATTAGATGTTATTAAATCAACTTAGTAAATTGCAACCAGCATTTGTTTCATTATACCTGTATGGAAATGGATGGGTGGATAGATGGATGCATGGATGGATGGATGAGTGGACAGATGGATGGGTAGGTAGATGGATATATATGCATACACACACACATAGTTGGTAGGCAGACTGTTAACCAGATTGCCATATAAAACCATTTTATTTCCATGCGTCATGGTCAAAATGTTTGAAAACTGCTGTCCTAGACTATTTATTGGCTTAGAAAGAGGAAGGAGGGCTTGCCTGGCCAGGCCTGCTCGGCCATGGAATATCCTAAGCACTTCTCCCTCCTGCCTTGTTAGTAGTCTCTTGACTCTGTTTTGCTTTTCGACAGAAAGAAAATCTGTCCAATTCATTGCATTCCCTTTCACATTGCTGCGTGTGGCCGCCCCCTCATGGAAGCAAACACCCACGTTGCCATGGTGACAGGAGTTCTATGCAATTTCCTGCCTTGTTCGGTCTACCATCAAATGCCTCTCTTATCAGGAAACGCTAACAATGAGTTGGAATGAGAGAACTTTCATTTTTTGACAGAATTCTGAGACTTTTCATGAATGATTCATTCATTTCTTCAGAGCGTGACTTTGTGTTCAGCCAATTTGGGGCTAATTTGTCATTTTAAACGGAACAGAAGGGCAAACGTGCATCAGCGTTTGGCTCCGTTACCGAAAACGTTCACGCTGCTGTTCTTCGCAGGGAAGATGGCTGAGCCGGTCAGGAAGGCTTGCTCCGACCAAATTGATTCCATGGAGCGATCTAGCAAGTCGTTAGCTACCCATTTAGAATGAGTGATTCCTACAGGTGATAAGACTGTGTGGGTGGCATTGAAATGGTGGGTTTAGGCCTTCGTGAGACTTGGAACTCCTGGGAAAGCATCCAACCTGCTTTCTGAGGTTTTGATCTGTCTGCCTAGAAGTGCTGACGTGTACTGACATCACTCGGGAACAGAATCCAAGACCCGTTTCTAGATCCTGGATTTGGTTTCCCTACGATGCTCTGCCCTGGCTACCTCCCCACTCCTTCCCTCGCCCTGAGCCCGTCCCATCGAACGCTTGTCCGTGAAATACAGACCGACTTTCACATGCAGGTGAACGAGGCGGGAAAGGACAGCCAGGGATGGCAAAGCTGCTCCCCACTTGGGAGCTGCTCCAGAATGACCTGCCTTCCAGTTGCCTGTCCCAGCTTCCGACACCGGGGGCCGAGCAAGAGATTGATTCGAGTGGTGGTTCGAGGCCGCGAGGAGTCACAGAGCGCCCCCCTCTGATGTGTGCAGCCCCGGAAGCCACAGGGACAAGTGCCCGGGACTAAAGCAGAGTCCTCAGCATGTGCAAGCCAGAGGGCTGGACCGGAAAGGGAAAGGGACACGTCCTGGGCCTCTGCCTGAATGCCACCACTGACACCGGCTCCTGGGGGCTCAGCAGAGCCTTTCCCCCCAGATTATGAAGTTGTGGGGCTGTAGTTTGTGTCAGTGCTCATCGTTTCTACCCAACAGGCTGGCCTTCCCCCTGTCTCCACCCGGCCAAACCCTGCTGAGGAGCAAATGGCCGCTTATCGATTGTTCGTCTCGCGCCTCGTAATCCAGACCCCCATGCTGCGCCCTCGTTTGAGCGGCTCGTTTGCGAATAAGAAGGGAAGAAGAAACAAGTGTTCTTAGGCATCGGTTCAGGATGTGGCGGGGACATTTGTTCATGTTGTTTTGGTCCTTAATTTATTTATGGGCAGCACCCAATCAGCTGTTACTTAGGAAAGAGAATTAACTGGATGCGTGTGCCTGCACAAACGCATGTCTTCTACACGGATAAACTTCAAGCCAATTAATCAGTATTTGTGTTACGGCCAGAAAAGCGAAATTTCTAGAAAATGTGAAGGCAGAGAGAAAAAGGAAAACACGAAGTTACTATTTGGTCTCTGTGATTTACTTTTTTAAACATGTATTTTTATTGATTTCAGAGAGGAAGGGAGAGGGAGAGGGAGACAGAAATATCAGTGAAGAAAAAAGAATCATCCATCAGCTGCCTTCTGCACGCCCCCTACTGGGGATCACTCCCAAAACCCCGGGCGTGTGTCCTGACCAGGAATCGAACCGTGACCTCCTGGTTCATAGGTCAGCGCTCAACCCCTGACCACACCGCCGGGCTCTGCGATTTGCTCTTGTTGGCCAATCCCTCCTGCATAGGCTGTGTTCACAAACACAGGTCTGATCGTGTCGCTCCTCTCCTTGGCGGGAAGCTGAGGGGCATATGGGAGTCAGCTAGATTCGGGGTTTGGGTCCTGGCTCAGCCCTTTGGCTCTGGCTGATCTTTAACCCCCCCACCCCCCAGCCTGTGTTCTCCGTGTTTCTGGTGTGGGAGTCGCAGCAGCGACCTGGTGTAAGGAGCGGGCACCGGCACCTGGCACGCGGCCGGCCTCCTAGTGGCGGATGAGCCGATTCAGATGTGAGTTCACATTGTACCCGGATCTGATTCAGACGTGATGTCACATTGTACCCGGATCTGATTCTGACGTGATGTCACATTGTACCCGGATCTGATTCAGACGTGAGGTCACATTGTACCCGGATCTGATTCAGACGTGATGTCACATTGTACCCAGACATGATTCAGACGTAACGTCACATTGTACCCGGATCTGATTCAGACGTGATGTCACATTGTACCCGGATCTGATTCAGAAGTGAGGTCACATTGTACCCGGATCTGATTCAGAAGTGAGGTCACATTGTACCCGGATGTGATTCAGACGTGAGGTCACATTGTACCCGGATCTGATTCAGACGTGAGGTCACATTGTACCCGGACCTGATTCAGACGTGAGGTCACATTGTACCCGGATCTGATTCAGACGTGATGTCACATTGTACCCGGATCTGATTCAGACGTGAGGTCACATTGTACCCGGATGTGATTCAGACGTGAGGTCACATTGTACCCAGACCTGATTCAGACGTGATGTCACATTGTACCCGGATCTGATTCAGACGTGATGTCACATTGTACCCGGATCTGATTCAGACGTGATGTCACATTGAACCTGGATCTGATTCAGACGTAATGTCACATTGTACCCGGATCTGATTCAGACGTGATGTCACATTGTACCCGGATCTGATTCAGAAGTGAGGTCACATTGTACCCGGATCTGATTCAGAAGTGAGGTCACATTGTACCCGGATGTGATTCAGACGTGAGGTCACATTGTACCCGGATCTGATTCAGACGTGAGGTCACATTGTACCCGGACCTAATTCAGACGTGAGGTCACATTGTACCCGGATCTGATTCAGACGTGATGTCACATTGTACCCGGATCTGATTCAGACGTGAGGTCACATTGTACCCGGATGTGATTCAGACGTGAGGTCACATTGTACCCGGATCTGATTCAGACGTGAGGTCACATTGTACCCGGATCTGATTCAGACATGATGTCACATTGTACCCGGATCTGATTCAGACGTGATGTCACATTGTACCCGGATCTGATTCAGACGTGAGGTCACATTGTACCCGGATGTGATTCAGACGTGAGGTCACATTGTACCCGGATCTGATTCAGACGTGATGTCACATTGTACCCGGATCTGATTCAGACATGATGTCACATTGTACCCGGATCTGATTCAGACGTGATGTCACATTGTACCCGGATCTGATTCAGACGTGATGTCACATTGTACCCGGATCTGATTCAGACGTGAGGTCACATTGTACCCGGATCTGATTCAGACGTGATGTCACATTGTACCCGGATCTGATTCAGACGTGATGTCACATTGTACCCGGATCTGATTCAGACGTGAGGTCACATTGTACCCGGATCTGATTCAGACGTGATGTCACATTGTACCCGGATCTGATTCAGACGTGATGTCACATTGTACCCGGATCTGATTCAGACGTGAGGTCACATTGTACCCGGATGTGATTCAGACGTGAGGTCACATTGTACCCGGATCTGATTCAGACGTGAGGTCACATTGTACCCGGATCTGATTCAGACATTATGTCACATTGTACCCGGATCTGATTCAGACGTGATGTCACATTGTACCCGGATCTGATTCAGACGTGAGGTCACATTGTACCCGGATGTGATTCAGACGTGATGTCACATTGTACCCGGATCTGATTCAGACGTGATGTCACATTGTACCCGGATCTGATTCAGACGTGATGTCACATTGTACCCGGATCTGATTCAGACGTGAGGTCACATTGTACCCGGACCTGATTCAGACGTGAGGTCACATTGTACCCGGATCTAATTCAGACGTGAGGTCACATTGTACCCGGATGTGATTCAGACGTAACGTCACATTGTACCCGGACCTGATTCAGACGTGAGGTCACATTGTACCCGGATCTGATTCAGACGTAATGTCACATTGTACCCGGACCTGATTCAGACGTGAGGTCACATTGTACCCGGATCTGATTCAGACGTGATGTCACATTGTACCCGGATCTGATTCAGACGTGAGGTCACATTGTACCCGGATCTGATTCAGACGTAATGTCACATTGTACCCGGATCTGATTCAGACGTGAGGTCACATTGTACCCGGATCTGATTCAGACGTGATGTCACATTGTACCCGGATCTGATTCAGACGTGAGGTCACATTGTACCCGGATCTGATTCAGACGTAATGTCACATTGTACCCGGATCTGATTCAGACGTGAGGTCACATTGTACCCGGATCTGATTCAGACGTAATGTCACATTGTACCCGGACCTGATTCAGACGTGAGGTCACATTGTACCCGGATCTGATTCAGACGTAATGTCACATTGTACCCAGATCTGATTCAGAAGTGAGGTCACATTGTACCCGGATCTGATTCAGACGTGAGGTCACATTGTACCCGGATCTGATTCAGACGTGAGGTCACATTGTACCCGGATCTGATTCAGACGTGATGTCACATTGTACCCGGATCTGATTCAGACGTGAGGTCACATTGTACCCGGATCTGATTCAGACGTGATGTCACATTGTACCCGGATCTGATTCAGACGTAACGTCACATTGTACCCGGATCTGATTCAGAAGTGAGGTCACAATGTACCCGGATCTGATTCAGAAGTGAGGTCACATTGTACCCGGATCTGATTCAGACGTGATGTCACATTGTACCCGGATCTGATTCAGACGTAACGTCACATTGTACACAGATCTGATTCAGACGTAATGTCACATTGTACCCGGATCTGATTCAGACGTGAGGTCACATTGTACCCGGATCTGATTCAGACGTGAGGTCACATTGTACCCGGACCTGATTCAGACGTGATGTCACATTGTACCCGGATCTGATTCAGACGTAACGTCACATTGTACCCGGATCTGATTCAGACGTGAGGTCACATTGTACCCGGATCTGATTCAGACGTGAGGTCACATTGTACCCGGATCTGATTCAGACGTGATGTCACATTGTACCCGGATCTGATTCAGACGTAACGTCACATTGTACCCGGATCTGATTCAGACGTGATGTCACATTGTACCCGGATCTGATTCAGACGTAACGTCACATTGTACCCGGATCTGATTCAGACGTGAGGTCACATTGTACCCGGACCTGATTCAGACGTGCGGTCACATTGTACCCGGATCTGATTCAGACGTGATGTCACATTGTACCCGGATCTGATTCAGACATAATGTCACATTGTACCCGGATCTGATTCAGACGTAACGTCACATTGTACCCGGATCTGATTCAGACGTGAGGTCACATTGTACCCGGATCTGATTCAGACGTGAGGTCACATTGTACCCGGATCTGATTCAGACGTGATGTCACATTGTACCCGGACCTGATTCAGACGTAACGTCACATTGTACCCGGACCTGATTCAGACGTGATGTCACATTGTACCCGGATCTGATTCAGACGTAACGTCACATTGTACCCGGATCTGATTCAGACGTGAGGTCACATTGTACCCGGACCTGATTCAGACGTGCGGTCACATTGTACCCGGACCTGATTCAGACGTGAGGTCACATTGTACCCGGACCTGATTCAGACGTGAGGTCACATTGTACCCGGACCTGATTCAGACGTGATGTCACATTGTACCCGGATCTGATTCAGACGTAACGTCACATTGTACCCGGATCTGATTCAGACGTGAGGTCACATTGTACCCGGACCTGATTCAGACGTGAGGTCACATTGTACCCGGATCTGATTCAGACGTAACGTCACATTGTACCCGGACCTGATTCAGACGTGAGGTCACATTGTACCCGGATCTGATTCAGACGTGAGGTCACATTGTACCCGGATCTGATTCAGACGTGATGTCACATTGTACCCAGACCTGATTCAGACGTAACGTCACATTGTACCCGGACCTGATTCAGACGTGATGTCACATTGTACCCGGATCTGATTCAGACGTAACGTCACATTGTACCCGGATCTGATTCAGACGTAACGTCACATTGTACCCGGACCTGATTCAGACGTGAGGTCACATTGTACCCGGACCTGATTCAGACGTGAGGTCACATTGTACCCGGATCTGATTCAGACGTGATGTCACATTGTACCCGGATCTGATTCAGACGTGAGGTCACATTGTACCCGGATCTGATTCAGACGTGAGGTCACATTGTACCCGGATCTGATTCAGACGTGAGGTCACATTGTACCCGGATCTGATTCAGACGTAACGTCACATTGTACCCGGATCTGATTCAGACGTGAGGTCACATTGTACCCGGATCTGATTCAGACGTGAGGTCACATTGTACCCGGATCTGATTCAGACGTGATGTCACATTGTACCCGGATCTGATTCAGACGTAATGTCACATTGTACCCGGATCTGATTCAGACGTAATGTCACATTGTACCCGGATCTGATTCAGGCGTAATGTCACATTGTACCCGGATCTGATTCAGACGTGATGTCACATTGTACCCGGATCTGATTCAGACGTGAGGTCACATTGTACCCGGATCTGATTCAGACGTGACGTCACATTGTACCCGGATCTGATTCAGACGTGAGGTCACATTGTACCCGGACCTGATTCAGACGTGAGGTCACATTGTACCCGGATCTGATTCAGACGTGATGTCACATTGTACCCGGATCTGATTCAGACGTGAGGTCACATTGTACCCGGATCTGATTCAGACGTAACGTCACATTGTACCCGGATCTGATTCAGACGTGAGGTCACATTGTACCCGGATGTGATTCAGACGTGAGGTCACATTGTACCCGGATCTGATTCAGACGTGAGGTCACATTGTACCCGGATCTGATTCAGACGTAACGTCACATTGTACCCGGATCTGATTCAGACGTGAGGTCACATTGTACCCGGACCTGATTCAGACGTGAGGTCACATTGTACCCGGACCTGATTCAGACGTGATGTCACATTGTACCCGGATCTGATTCAGACGTGATGTCACATTGTACCCGGATCTGATTCAGACGTGAGGTCACATTGTACCCGGATGTGATTCAGACGTGATGTCACATTGTACCCGGACCTGATTCAGACGTGATGTCACATTGTACCCGGATCTGATTCAGACGTGATGTCACATTGTACCCGGATCTGATTCAGACGTAACGTCACATTGTACCCGGATCTGATTCAGACGTAATCGCTCGTGTGCTGTGGGCACCGCCAGGGCCCTGCCGTGGCGCTTGCTTTGTGATACGCCCCTTCTTTCCGCCCATTGGCTTTCGAGCCGCCTTCTCCCCGGAGGTTGGAAGGAGCCGAAAAGCCCCTGACACCGGCGTCAGGCAGGTTGGCTGTGTTTCTGGCACTGTGCCGGGAGGGGGCGGCGGGGGAGGACAGCAGGGGGAGGGGGGCTGGCTCTCCATCTCTCCCGTGGGCACAGGACGCCCAGGACCGGTTGTGCCCGCACGCCCCAGGAGGAGGGCGCTGTCTCATAGCCGTCGCTCCTGTGCCATCAGGTGTCTGGGACGGAAACGCACAGTCCCCCCGCCGTCCCTGGCTGCCCGCACCGGAAAGGACGACCCGGCCTGCGTGGTCGCCCCGAGATGAAGTAGGAAACACGCAGGCGTTCTAGACTGAGGGCGGCGTGATTGCCGAGGAGGGCAGGCTGCGAACGCGCCGTCGGAGGGCAGACAGCCAGTTCCCGAGGGCCCGTCCGCACTAGTTTCATGGGCCGGACGGCGCCTGGGGACGCGGCGGTCCTCGCAGAAACGCGGGGAGATGCTGGGAGTCTTGCGTTTGGCGAGAGTCTGAGAAGATGTGTGTTTGGGGTTTAAAAATCCGCAGGTGTCCCTGAGGGAGGCAAGGAGAGAGGAAGGGAGAAGAGGGGAGGGGAGGAGAGGGGAGGGGAGGAGGGGAGGGGAGGAGAGGGGAGGGGAGGAGAGGGGAGGGGAGGAGAGAGGAGAAGAGGGAAGGGGAGGGAGAGGAACCTCTAATCGCCCTGACTCTCCAGGGAACAGTAGCCCTTGAGAAAGGAATGTTTCAACTGCCCTCGAAAGTCCCCTGCCCCCCACGCCCGGCCTGTTTTTGCCCACTGCATTCAGACATGGCCGGGCGAGTCTGGGAAACAGCCCGGCCTGTGGACGGGGGGGGGGGGGGGGGGGGGGGGGGCGGGGGCGGGGGTCACCACCTCGTCTGTCAAAGCAGCTCCCAATCCGCAGGGTGTGGCCGGGGAAACGCTCCTCGTCGGCTTCCCGTCGTCCTCGTCCTCCTCGTCCGGATAAGACGGTCTGAGCGGGGACACGTCCCCGCGTTCCTTCCCGGTCCCGTGGAAAGAGCGTGTTCGCGGGCTGCCCTCGAGGGGCGGGCGGGCGGGCGGGCGGGCGGGGGTGGAGGGGCTGCCAGCTCCTGGCTGCTGCCCAGGGATGAAGGTGGCCTGGGCTCGGAGAGCAGGGCTGCCCGGCGAGTCGACAAACCCGGGGCTGCGCACGGGGCGTGCGGGAGGCAGCGCCCGAGGCTGGGGTCCGGGGTGTGGGCCTCCCTCGGAGACCGGCGTCCCCAGGCCCACGCCGCCGACACAGATGACGAAACGGGCTCTGGGTGATGGTTTCGCTCCAGAGAACCCAACACGTGTGATGCGTGCGGCCCGGTGACATCGCGTGGGCTGCGGGTTTAACCCGTGTTTTCTGAGCCTTCGCTCCGGAGCGCCCCGAGCATTAGCCTCTGCTGCCTGGGATCGTCACCCCTTCACCCCCGGGGAGTGCACGCTGTGGCCTGGCCGTCGGAGCTTCCGATTCGGCCAGGGACGGCCCCGCAAACCTCTGGGTTACCGACGAGAACCAGCGTGAGTTTGCTGGCAGCGCAGGTGGGATAGCCGCTGGGGTTTCAGAGGCACAGCTGGTGTGGGGGTGCAACGGGGAGTGCTCAGGTGTGCAAACCCCCGTTACCGGGGAGACCGTTTCCGGACACACATGCCCCCCTTTCCATGATCACTGTCTGCCTTGGTGAGCACCCCAACTCTGAGAGCTGCATTTCCTCCTCCTGCCGAGTGGAGGCTGAGTTCAGAGGGGGGATCTCGGGGTGCTTCCGTTTTCCTTGGACGCTGGGGCAGGAAGGGCTGAGGACCGGCACAGGCGGGCTGGCCCACCCCGGGAGGCAGGGGCAGGAGGCACGCCCGGCTCTCCCCCTCCCTCTGACTTCCAGCTGCCTGACCCTGACCTGAAACTCACCCTTGGGCTTGGCCGTTCCCTGTGGCACTTGGCTCAGCTCGCTGGGCCCCACCCGAGACCCTGGGGACGCAGTGGGTCCGGGCGGGGCCTGGGAGTCTGCATGCCCCGTAAGCTCCAGACGATCCTGATGGCTCTGACCGGCCCCGCTTGTGTTCCCCAAGACTGTCTTTGGGGGTGAACATGGGAAACTGCCACCCGGGGTCACCTCTCTCGTGCGCCCTTCGACCAACCTGGCCTCCCTGGGAATGGGACTGTGTGGGTCCTGGCACTGGGTTCAGGGTGTGAACGGGGGTCACTGTCCTCAGGTGTCCGTGGGTCCTGGCACTGGGTTCAGGGTGTGAACGGGGGGTCACTGTCCTCAGGTGTCCGTGGGTCCTGGCACTGGGTTCAGGGTGTGAACGGGGGTCACTGTCCTCAGGTGCCCACGACAGCCAGGTGTTCCTCTCCGACAAAACGAGGGTGTGCCGGGAGGTGGTGGGGATGGAGCCGGGTCGTGTTTGGCCTCAGCCAGGCCCGGGGTAGCCCGCCGCCAGGCACTGTCCTCCCTGCGCTGGTGCCGACCTGGCCCGGGACTCGGCTGCAGGGTTTTGCAGGGACGGCGCGTTCTGACATCTGTGCCAGAGGCTGCGAGAGCCATTGACACCACAGTTCCCGGCACCACTGTGCACATCACAGACGGACAGTCTGCTTTTCAGGGTGTGGGCCCAGGTGTGGGCACTGGGATGGAGCCTGCCGTGAGCTCGCCGCCTCGGGATCCCCTGCTGCTGGCTCCCGGGCCACCCAGGCTCACTGACCCCGTCCGCCCCCACCCACCCTGACCGCCCCCGCCGACCCCGTCCGCCCCCTCCGACCCCGACCGCCCCCGCCCACCCCGACCGCCCCCGCTGACCCCGTCCGCCCCCGCCCACCCTGACCGCCCCCGCCCACCCCGACCGCCCCCTTCGACCCCGACCGCCCCCGCCCACCCCGACCGCCCCCGCCGACCCTGACCGCCCTCTCCGACCCTGACCGCCCCCGCCCACCCCGACCGCCCCCTCCGACCCTGACCGCCCCCGCCCACCCTGACCGCCCCCCGCCGACCCCGTCCGCCCCCTCCGACCCTGACCGCCCCCTCCCACCCCGACCGCCCCCTCCGACCCTGACCGCCCCCGCCCACCCCGACCGCCCCCGTCGACCCCGTCCGCCCCCTCCGACCCTGACCGCCCCCGCCCACCCTGACCGCCCCCGTCGACCCCGTCCGCCCCCTCCGACCCTGACCGCCCCCGCCCACCCTGACCGCCCCCCCCGCCGACCCCGTCCGCCCCCGCCGACCCCGTCTGCCCCCGTCGACCCTGACCGCCCCCGCCCACCCTGACCGCCCCCTCCGACCCTGACCGCCCCCGCCCACCCCGACCGCCCCCGCCCACCCTGACCGCCCCCTCCGACCCTGACCGCCCCCGCCCACCCCGACCGCCCCCGCCCACCCTGACCGCCCGTCTTTGTCTTTGCAGTTCTGTGCGGAGCTCAACCAGCCGGTGCTGCCCAACATCCGCAGGTGGAAGGGGCCTCGGGGGTGCTGGCAGGCCGTGGTCGCCGACGGGCCCTCCACTCAGCTCCAGAAGGTACCTCCTCCCCAAAGCGGCCTGCTCGGCACGTTTCCCCGAAACGTCCTTCCCCATCACAGCCACTGGCTAATTTCCTCGATGTGGTGGGGTCTTTCTGCCCATTTCCCCCTCCTTTCTGAACGCCCGGCGCTCGGGCTGTGCTGAGATGGGGCGGAAATGGGAGTTTGGGTGTGGGGAGGGGGCAGAAATCCTGTCTGGACCTGAGGCAACAGCAAATGGGGCGTTTCTGTCCGTTGTCCTCTGCCGAGCTTACGGGGAGCCGCTGCTGGCGGACTGCAAACCCGGAGTCACTGGATTCACTCACCAAGGGCTCTCTGTCGGGGGCGGAGACCGTAAAAATGGTGGCAACGTTCAGCAGGTTTTGATTTTCAGTTTCTTTCCTTAGTGTCACCCTTGTGGCTGTGTGCACACTTGCACTCTCACACATCCCCTAGAAGACCCGCTTGTGCTCTTTTGGAAGCTTCAATGTCCGTGGGGTTTTAGATTTTAAAACAAACTTTCCTTAGTCAACCCTGGGCTGGGAACTGTCATCACCTAATCTCCCTATAAATGCAGATGTTATCGTTTCATCTCCAATACAGCAAATCCTGTTTAATTAAAGCCTAATATGCAAATGGTCCCCTTGACCGGGCATTCAGCTGGGAGTTTGGCTGGGAGCTGGACCCAGGGGAGGGCCGTGCCCGGGCCCCTCCCCCGCCGCCTCACCCCGGCCTGGCAGCAGAGTGGCAGGTGGCTGGGGAAGGGAGGCCCTGACCGGCAGCAGTGGCAGCCGCTAGGGACCCTATCCATGCTCAAATTTCATGCCCTGGGGCCCTAGGGTGCTCATAACGGGCATAGGCATTGTCCTTCGGAGTGGCATTGAGATTCGGGGCTTTTAATGATAACTAAGCTGGAGCACAGTTACCCAGCCATGGCGGACCGTAAGCTCTCTTCTTACCGACTGCTTAAACACAGGCCGGAACCTCCCTTCTCCGGGCTCTGTGTCCGGGGAGACGCTTGCTGTGGGAGACGCCCTGTGCGCTTTCCGGCGGCCGGGACTGGTGCCGAGTTGGACGCAGTAGGTCTTGTGCTCCCCTCTCTGGCCCGTGGGCCTCTTCCTCAGTCCCCCAGAATCCACAGCGCCTTGCTCTGGCGTTGTTGCTACCCTGTTTCCTCGAAAATAAGACTGTCTTACGTTAATGTTTGCTCCCAAAGATGCACTAGCTCTTGTTTTCGGGGGGATGCCTTATATTACAGCGAGTAGGTCTTATTTTCGGGGGATGTCCTACTTTCGGGGAAACAGGGTAATCGCTCCTGACACACATGCAGGTTCATGATGCTCTCACAGCCCCTTGAACACTCGGTAATCATCCCTTCAACAGACAACCTCCCCGCCCGCCCCCCGCCAGGATGGGCAGGGTCAGCCCCCCGCAGCGCATCCTGTCTGCCTGCCCCCTCCGGCCCTCACAGCGCCTGCTCCCCGCTCCAGGCTCTGGGGACCCTGCCCACCTCCCGAGGGCTTGACCCGCTCGTTCCTGCATTGGGCCTGTTGGCCCGACCTCCGTTCACCCTGCCAATGTTTGTGGGGCGCCTACCAGGCCCCGTGTGCCGACAGCGGCTGGCGATGGGTCAGCACACCCAGCCCTGAGTCTTCTTGTTTGGATCCCCAGCATGCCATTCACCAGCTGTGGGTCTCGGGGGGAGGGACTTGCCCTCTCTGAGCAGCTGGTCTTCCTCGGGCCCGTGGGAGGGGGAGTAACTCCCTCGTAGGACAGGATGACGACAGAGGTGCCCCTACCCACACAAGAGAGGCCCCAGGCACCTGGCTGTGCGGAAAGCTCTGGAAATTGGGAAACTGAGGGTGTGACATGTCTGGAGGGCGAGCGTGTAACTCGGGACCCCCTGCCTTGTCCTTCGTCCCCTATCCCCCCACCCCGGAGCCCCACCCCTCTCCAAACTAACACCTCTCTTCTCCCGCAGGGGACCGGCTTCTTGGGGTTCCTGTGGGACGCAGGGGCCGGGGTGGAGCTGAGAGACGCCGCCTCGCAGGAAAGCTCCCCGGGCAATGGGCACGGGAAGCCCTCGGGCCCCAGCCCGTACCTGGCGCGTTTCAAGGTACCCGCTCCCGTCACCGCGAAGGTCCGCTTCTTCTCAAGGGGACATGTCCTCCGTAAGCTGGGAGCCAGGCACGCCTCGGCCGGCTTGCCTCCCGGGTTTCCCTTAGCCCTGACCTTGCCAGGGCAGGAATGAGGGGTTCGGGGGGGACCCGGACTCTGAGAATCCCCACATCTGAGCGGGAAGGACAGCAGGCACTGGCCCCCAAACCTGGCATACCAAAACCCCCCGGGGAGACTTCCTTAAACTCTGGACTCCTGGCCCCCAAGCCTTACGGAGTTTCTGGGACAGGACCCAGACTGGCCAGCTTCTCAAGCACCTCCCTGCTGCTCCAGCCCCTCCCAACCCCCCCCCCCAATCTCCCCACAAACACACACACAGCAGCTGGGTCAGGGGGCCGCGGCTGGGCCCTTCTCCTCACCAGGCAGAAGGGGACCCTCGGGGATCATTAGGGTTGGGAGGGGCCTCTGGGGTGTGGGGCCAGGATGGCTCCAGATGTGTCCTCACCTGTGCCAGTGTGTCCCCCAGAGCAAGAGCAGCCTGCAGACCTGGCGAGCTGCCTCTCAGGTCCCGATGCCCGGCAGTGCGGGCGAGGGCGGGCGGGCAGGTGCTGGGCGGGGAGGAGAGGCGGTGGGCAGGACAGACCACGGAGCTGGCAGTCCATGGACTGACCCCCGTGGCCCTGACCCACGCCTCACTGGGCCCCGCACGTGTGCCCCCCACTCAGGGCTGGCCGGCTGCCTGCTGGGCGCCAGGGCCGCCCCTCCGTGGGCTGCAGAGCAGGTCGGGAGCCTGAGAGCCACCTCCAGCAGTTCTCTGGGGTCCAGGCGCCACTGGCTGGGGGGCAGGGGGGATGGCCTGCACTGGGGGCCGTGGTGAGTGGCGGGGCTCACCCCCTTCTCCCCCCCTGTGGCTGTAGGGTTGCCGGGATTGGTGAGCATGCACCTGGGGGAGCCTGGGGGTCTGCTCCTGGTCCAGGTGTGGAAACCAGCTGGGGATCATCTCTGAACCCTCCTCACAACACCGGGACCCCTTGTACGTTCAGTGGCTGTCCCAGCTTCGGCCATGGCGCACAGCCAGTGCCCTTGGGGTCTATAGGAGGCGGCCGATGAGGAATGCTCTGTGTCGGGGTGATCGGCCCACCTTCTCTAAATGAACAGCCCCTGGCAGGCCCTCGGCCTCCTGTGCTTCGTGCCCCCTTCTAGGCCAGGCAGCAGCACCCGACAGCCTCTCTCTGGGGGGGAAGGGGGGCTCCCCAGGTGGGGTTTCCCTGCCCACACGAAGAGGGCCTCCGCGGTCAGAGCCACCGCTGCAGAGAGCTCCAGGCAGGGGGATGGCGCAGGCCGGGGTCACGTCTGTAAACCGGCAGCCGCCACTTCCCAGTTCTCCCCGCCCCCCAACTCCCCTCCACCTCCCCCGCGCATGCCCTCCCTTCCTTCCCATCCGCGCTGCTGTGGTTGCCTTGAAAAACGGAAGTCCGGGTTGCCAAACCCCAGCCGCCAAGCCACAGTGCGAGCTCAGGGTCCAGCCCACCTGCACCCCGGGGCCCAGGAGGGGGCCACAGGACGGGGCAGAGAAGCCAACATCGGGGCACAGGGTCCTCCAGGGTGGGAGAAGGCACAGCGGTGGGGGGAAGTGTGCGGGTGGGGAGGAGGTGGGACCACAGTGGGCTTTGCTGGGGATCCAGGCAGTCCTCCACCCCAGGAAGACCCCGGACTCGGTTAACCAGCAGCTGCTAGAGCCGCCCCTTCCCTCCGGTGTCCCCCCTCCATCCACTTCTGTCTCTGTTAGCTTTTCATCTTCATTCGCTTTTGGATCTTTCTATGCCTCTGGCGAAAGTGGCTGCTCTGGGCACCTCCTAGAAGTAGAGTCTTCGTGTCTTTGCCCTCTTGCGTGGGGCTTATTTCGTTCAGCCTGATGCCCTCACGTTTCCTTTCTGCTGTAGCACGTGCCAGAGCGTCCTTTTTCTTAAGGCCAGGTTCCATTCTGCTGCGTGTGGATTCCATCCCGCTGCGTGTGGATTCCATCCCGCTGCGTGTGGGTTCCATCCCGCTGCGTGTAGATTCCGTCCCGCTGCGTGTGGGGTCCATCCCGCCGCGTGTGGGTTCCATCCCGCTGCGTGTGGGTTCCATCCCGCTGCGTGTGGGTTCCATCCCGCTGCGTGTGGGTTCCATCCCGCTGCGTGTGGGTTCCATCCCGCTGCGTGTGGATTCCATCCCGCTGCGTGTGGATTCCATCCCGCTGCGTGTAGATTCCATCCCGCTGCGTGTAGGTTCCGTCCCGCTGCGTGTAGGTTCCATCCCGCTGCGTGTGGATTCCATCCCGCTGCGTGTGGATTCCGTCCCGCTGCGTGTGGGTTCCGTCCCGCTGCGTGTGGGTTCCGTCCCGCTGCGTGTAGGTTCCGTCCCGCTGCGTGTGGGTTCCGTCCCGCTGCGTGTGGGTTCCATCCCGCTGCGTGTGGGTTCCATCCCGCTGCGTGTTGGTTCCGTCCCGCTGCGTGTGGGTTCCGTCCCGCTGCGTGTGGGTTCCGTCCCGCTGCGTGTAGATTCCGTCCCGCTGCGTGTAGGTTCCGTCCCGCTGCGTGTAGGTTCCATCCCGCTGCGTGTAGGTTCCATCCCGCTGCGTGTGGGTTCCATCCCGCTGCGTGTGGGTTCCATCCCGCTGCGTGTAGGTTCCATCCCGCTGCGTGTAGGTTCCATCCCGCCGCGTGTGGGTTCCATCCCGCCGCGTGTGGGTTCCATCCCGCCGCGTGTAGATTCCATCCCGCCGCGTGTAGGTTCCATCCCGCCGCGTGTAGGTTCCATCCCGCCGCGTGTAGATTCCATCCCGCCGCGTGTAGGTTCCATCCCGCCGCGTGTGGGTTCCATCCCGCCACGTGTGGGTTCCATCCCGCCGCGTGTGGGTTCCGTCCCGCTGCGTGTAGGTTCCGTCCCGCTGCGTGTAGATTCCGTCCCGCTGCGTGTAGGTTCCGTCCCGCTGCGTGTAGATTCCGTCCCGCTGCGTGTAGATTCCGTCCCGCTGCGTGTAGATTCCGTCCCGCTGCGTGTAGATTCCGTCCCGCTGCGTGTAGATTCCATCCCGCTGCGTGTAGATTCCATCCCGCTGCGTGTGGATTCCATCCCGCTGCGTGTAGGTTCCATCCCGCTGCGTGTAGGTTCCGTCCCGCTGCGTGTGGATTCCGTCCCGCTGCGTGTAGATTCCATCCCGCTGCGTGTAGGTTCCATCCCGCTGCGTGTAGATTCCATCCCGCTGCGAGTAGGTTCCATCCCGCAGCGTGTGGGTTCCATCCCGCCGCGTGTGGGTTCCATCCCGCTGCGTGTGGGTTCCATCCCGCTGTGTGTAGATTCCATCCCGCTGCGTGTGGATTCCATCCCGCTGCGTGTAGGTTCCATCCCGCTGCGTGTGGGTTCCATCCCGCTGCGTGTGGGTTCCATCCCGCTGCGTGTAGGTTCCATCCCGCTGCGTGTAGATTCCATCCCGCTGCGTGTGGATTCCATTCCGCTGCGTGTGGATTCCGTCCCGCTGCGTGTGGATTCCATTCCGCTGCGTGTGGATTCCGTCCCGCTGCGTGTGGATTCCATTCCGCTGCGTGTAGGGTGGAGCAAAAGTAGGTTCATAGTTGTGGGTATTGGAAACACGGTGTATTCTCATCTGAGTATTTAAGAGGCATTCCAGATAGGCCAGCCTCCCAGGCCCAGCAGCAGAGGGTGGGTGTAGGGGTGGGGTGGGCGAAGCACATCGAGTCTCATCTGCAGCGGCTCTGACCCGCCTTGCAGGGCCGCCTGCCTCTCCCTGCTTCCCGAGTTGGGCATGAAACCACGGCGAGTCGGTGCTGATGGAAACCGGGGACAGAAGCCTCTGAGCCGCCCCTGTTGCTTTGTCTCCCCACATCCAGGTGGGAAGTCACGACCTGACCCTGGTGAACCTTCACCTGGCGACCCCGCCCCTGCCCGCGGGGGACAATCCAAGCAGGAACCAGGGCGACGGGCACCACGCGGCCAGCTTCGCCCAGGCCTTGCAGGAGACCCTGAAAGGTGGGCAGCGCTCTTTCCCTGGGGCGGGGCGGGGCGGGGCGGGGCGGGCTGTGCCTGTGTCTCTGGGCCTGCAGGCTGGTGCTTGGAGGGGCCGGGTGCACGGTGAGGGCACCGGAGGCGGCCACGCCCGCACCTTCTGGAGCCGGCGCCCTGGGCAGGGGGCCTCCTCGTCTCTGCGCGTCCAGCGTGCCGACCACAGCGTGGGCTCTGTGGCTCTCCGCCTGCCTGCGATGGGAAGGACTGGGGGGTCGATGACACCCGCCTCGGCTGTGCCACCGTGCCGGTGCCGCCCGCATCGCTACACGCGCTGCTCTGCGAAGGACGTCGGCCGGTGACGAGTGTCGGGAGGGGAAGTCCCGATCGGCGGCAGCACGTGCGTTTCTGCCTGGTGGGACGCAGATGGCGCTGGCGGCTGGCGCTCTCGGAAAAGATGCTTTCCATCCCGGGCCCGTCGGCAGCTGCAGGGCCTCAGGCCTGTCACCCTACGGGGACCCAGCAGCTCCGCCCTCACAGGCGCCCGGGGCTCCGCCGACCGGGAGGACCCAGCCCATCCGTACCTGGGGACGCGTGTCGCCTCGGAAGATTCCAGAGGGTTCCAGAGGGAGTAAAGGCACAAGAACAGGCAGCGCTGAGTGTGGTTTGGCGGGAGGAGAAGCGGCCGGGGCGGCGAAGCCGGGGGGTTCAGCCAGGCGTGGGTTTTCGGGACGCTGGCCTTCCCCGGGGAGCGCTCCCAGCCTGGGATTCTCGGCCACGTACCTGAGTTTTGACCCGTATTCTCTCGCTGTCTCAGCGTGTTTCTCGTTCCCCTGACCCCTGACCATGTAGTCAGTTAATGGCCAAACCACAGACTCACATTTGAGATTGTTTTATCGCATGAAAGACACGTAACACAAAATCGGCCGTCCCGGCCACTTCTGAGAGTCGGCGGCAAACGGTACACTCACTTGGTTGTGTGACCATCAGCGCCGTCATCTGCAGAACCGTGTCGCCATCCTAAACGGAGACTCTGTCCCCTTAACCGCTACCTCCCCCTGGCCCCACCCGGCCCCCCGCCGTGCCTGGCACCTCCATCCACTTTCTGTCTCTATTTGCTTTTCATCTCTATTTGTTTTGGGATCTTTTTATGCCTCTGGTGAAAGTGGCTGCTCTGGGCACCTCCTAGAAGTAGAATCTTAAAGTCTTGGCCCTCTCGAGTGGGGCTTATTTCGTTTAGCCTGACGCCCCCACGTGGTGACACGTGCCAGGATTTCCTTCTTTTTAGGGCCACGTACCATACCGCTGCACACAGGGTGGAGCAAAAGTAGGTTTATAGACGTGGGTATTCGAAACAGAGTTCATTCTCATATGATCATTTAATGTTGTATTACTTCCCACACAAACAACCATACACTTACTGTTGCCCCACCCTGAACAGTTACCAGCTGTCCACCGCCGGTTCAGGTTACTGTGGAGGGCTGCCTGGGAAGGGACATGGGCGTTTCTTTAATTATCGTCAGCTGAGTCCGAGGCGACAGTCAGAGCCTCGCCTAGGATACACGTCTCCCCAGGAAGGGGATGTGTCATCAGCCTCACTCTTGACTTTGCCCGGGTGTCCTTGGGAGCGGGTATTGATGTGTAAATCCAGCCTAGCCCCAGGAATGGGGGAATGAGTAGGGCCTGGGCCCTCCAAAACTCCTTTGATCCTAACTTTTGGTGTAACTTCCTGGTATTTGGGGGATATAAATAAACAAGGCTTCGTGGGCTCAGCGATCCTGTCTCTCCATCAGAGGGAACAGATTCCACCCAGCTCTTCTCCTCAGAAACTGGACTCACTCTCTCTCTCCACCCTGGATGTGGAAAAGAGAGAAAAACACCTACAGTTTACCTGTCCACCCACCAGTGTGGTTTACCTGTCCATTCGCCAGGGGGCGTTGTTTCTGCCTTTTGGCTGCTGTGAACATCGAAATGCAGCTTCCGTTCGGGCCAGGATGTGCTGGGAGCAGCGTTCTCCTGAAAAGATGAGTCTTTGGGCTGAAGAGGGAGCAGCTACGTGGTAAACGGTTCGCCTGGAGTCTGTGGCCTGTTCAGAAGGATGCCCGGATAGCTTTTAAAAGCCGTGGCCATTTCTGCTGTTCCTGATCTCAAGCTGTTCCCTTGTTCTTTCTTTAACGTGGACCCAGAGGGGAACCCGCCAGGCACTGCTGCGCTGACGGCCGTAGGCACGCCGTCTCTCTGACATCAGAAAGTCGGGGGGGTGAGGGGTCCGTGCCCCGGTCACCTCGGGCTGCTGACCCTCGGCGGCGGCCTCGACCTGTCGGGTGCGGGCGGTGACTCAGGCTGCCGCTGCCCCCCCCGCCTGTGAGCCCGGGACTCGGAAGTGCCCCTGCCGCGGGCACGAAGGCCAGGCCGGGCTCCGCAGGCCGCCAGAGCCAGCTGACCCCTGCGGCTGCGAGCTCGGGCCTTCCCGCGGTGTCGGGGCTACACCAAGCTGGCATCGGCGGGGGCTGTGCCCGTCATCCGATGGCATCCTCTGCTCGCAGACCCCACGGGGCCAGACCAACGCCGGCACCCCGCAGCCCCAGCATCTGCGTGGACGGCCCCTCTGCGGGACCGGCTCCTGCCGTCCTCACTGACGTTTCCCTCCTCGGGGCTGGCCAGGCAATCCGGCCGAGCCTCTCCCTCCCCCTCTGGGGACCCAGGACGTCCCCGGGAGGAGCGGAGCCTGGGAACCCCGCCAGTGGCGGTGCCGAAGGAGCTGTGGCCTCCCACACGGCGAACAGCCGCCTCTCGCTCCTGAGGCCGCCCAGTGTCTCTCCTGGTGCAGAATGGTCTCCCAGCCCCCCGTCCTCAGCCTGTCCCTCCGGAACCCTCTCGTGGGGCCTTCGCCTCGGCCTGTTGGCGCCGGCCGTTTCCTCCACTGTCAACACAGGCCGCCGCCCCCCCCCCCCCTTTCTTTCCAACACGAGCGGCACCTGAGTCGTGAGGTTCCCGGCCTCCCGGCTGTTTAGTCCACGTGTGTCCACTGCGTGTCTGCGTGCGGCAGCCCTGTGCCAGGCACCGGGGGGGGGGGGGGGTTGTGTGAACCCCCACCCATGTCCACATGGCTGTCCTCCAGCTCTGGGGCGAGCCTGGATGGGGGGCTGGCTGTGATTCAGCTGCAGAGAGGGCCTGGCCGGGCCCGGTGGGTGACGGACACTGGCCAAGGGGACTTGTTCCCAGTACTCACTCTCCGGTCAGCTTTCCCACTGGGAGTGGCACTGGGTTCCCAAGACAGGTCATTCCGATGGAGGCCAGGGGCCGTCTGCTGCCCACACAGGGAATGAAGCCTCCTTCTCGTCCCTTTTTGTCCCTCCTGCCCCTAGAGGAGGGTCCCCTGCGGTGCACGAGTGCCCTCTGCTGGTGGCTTGTGCTATGTCACGTTTGATTCCTCCCTTCGCCCAGTGGTTGGCAAACTCATTCCTCAACAGAGCCAGGATTAGTCAACAGGACAACGATTGACATTTCTTTGGAGAGCCACATTTTTTAAACTTAAACCTCTTCTAACGCCACTTCTTCAACACAGACTCGCCCAGGCCGTGGTGTTTTGTGGAAGAGCCACACTCAAGGGCCCAAAGAGCCGCGTGTGGCTCATGAGCCGCAGATTGCCCATCGCTGCCTTCGCCATTGTTACTGAAGCAGATTCGGGTCAAGGAAACGGCTTTGGTGGGTGTCTCGGGCACAGCCGGCTCTCATCTGTGCTCTGCTTTCTTCAAAGCCTCTGTGACTGAGCGTCGGCCTATGAGCCAGGTCACGGTTCGATTCCCGGTCGGGGCCCGTGCCCGGGTGGTGGGCCCCATCCCCAGGACGGGGTGTAAATCCTGGATGTTCCTGTTCCTCTCTCTGAAATCAGTAAGACGTTTTTTAAAGAAAGGTGTGACCGGAACACTGCCCTGTGGTGTCCCGGCTCCCTGAAGGGACGCGGAGCCACGTGGCGAAGGCCAGGCTGGCGGTGAGATCGCTGAGCCAGCGGGGCCACCGCCCTTTCGGAACGTCCGCTCACTTTGGACAGTTCTTCGTCGCTGTCCCCCTCGCTGGTACATCAGACTGTCCCCCTCGCTGGTACATCAGACCTGTCCCCTCGCTGGTACATCAGACCTGTCCCCTCGCTGGTACATCCAACCTCGGGAGAAACGTTGAAAACGGGTTAAAGAGAAAAACTCTCCGGGGCGGCTCTGTGTGCGTCTGCCGGAGCTGCCGTCACAGAACACCCCCCCCCGCCCCTCCCCCGGCCAGGACGTCAGCCTCTGACCTTGGCTTCCGGGCGGCCGCCTTCCCCTGTATCTTCACGGGCTTTCCTCTGTGTTCAGTGAACGGGTCTCTGAGCTTCTGTAAAGTCTCCGGGCGAGACCCTGAGGCCGCCTTCTGCTGTGAGCTGGAAACACCAGCTGGACTAAGGGTGTCTCTGAACCCACCCCCCCCCCCAATACCAAGTGTGTTACTAACCTCCTCTTTAAGGTTGCGGGGGGAGGGGTTGTACAGGGAATTTGGGGAAACCGGAAGAATGAGAACTACTCGACCCTCCTAACCCCTGGGGGCATCAAGGCAGACTCTCGGCCCCACTGACCAATGGGGCTGTGGTCAGCGCAAATGTCCTTCCCGCCTGACTTCCACTCCTGATTCCCCCTCCACTTCCAGGAGAAAAGGACGTGGTTGTCCTGGGGGACTTCGGCCAGGGCCCGGACAGCAGCGACCATGACCTCCTGCGGAAAGAAAGGTTCCACCCCCTGGTCCCGGCGCACACCTTCACCAACATCAGCACCAAGAACCCGCAGGGCTCCAGGTCCCTGGACAACATCTGGATCAGTAAAAGCCTGAGGAAGGCCTTCACAGGTAAAGCCCGACGCCCTCCTCTCTCCTGCTTGGGAAGGAAGGAGGCGAAAGCTGGCGGAACTGGCAGTGCCGATCTGGGCTGAGCAGGAGCGGGGAGTTACCTACCTCCGCTGGGGACAGTTATGGGGTTACAGTTCAAGTCACCATGTAATTGTCACTCCAACAGAGCCACTTTTCAGAGTCGGGGGCGGGGTGTGGAAAATAATGGAAAGGCATTCATTGGCCTACAACAAGCTACATGGAGTGTGTCTGGGCAGACCTGGGTCTGAGATGAACTGACACCCTAAGTCTGGGACGCCTCGCTGCTCAGCAAGCATTTCCCCAGCCTGTCACATCGGGTGCTGTGTGGGGCCTGCGGTTAGCACACGCAGTGCCCAGGAGCAGCAATCGGGGTGAGCAGAGTGTCGGGGGGTGACCGATAAGGCGAGAAAAGCACATTAGACAGGACCCCACCAGGACCAGGGTGCTGCTGTGGGTAATCAGCACTGAAACAGCCCAGCCCCAAAACAGGAACCTGCTGAGCTGACTGTTTGGGGTCAGAAAACAATCTGAAATGTGGAAGCCGCAGTAAGCACTTCTGCTAAGATAGGAACTGGGTGCTCTGAGCGGCCTGGAGGCTGGGGGACCCATAGAAACGTCAGTGAGACAGACAGTGGTGAGAGGGACCAGGCTGGGCCGATCTGGACGGGACGCTCAGCTAGGTGGAGGTCCTTGGGGCCAAAAAGTCCAGCCTGGACACTGGTTTCCTTGGGGGCTGTGTCCTGAGGGGGAAAGTAGGGCTCAGAGGGAGTGGCAGTGGTGTGCATGGCTGGCTCTCTGGAGGGGGCCCCCAAAGGCACTGTTCTCACCAAGCCAGCCTCAGCCCCAGAACACAGGCCCCACCAAAGCCACAGGCAGCGCACCTGTCGCTGTGCTGCTCAGGTGCAGAAGCCCTGGAGCAGTTCCCACCATCGGGGGAGGCCACGCTCAGACAGGAGCGGCCTGGGCATCTCACACCGGCCCCCTGGCTCCGCCCAAGGCCACAGCCTGGCATTCCACTGCCCTGTGTCGGCTTTTGGAACTCCTCCATTGCCTTCCTGCTTCTTAGATTTCTTAATCTTTACTTTTTAAATATTGACTGGCTGCTAAGCCTCTGTAACTTGCCCGTGTTCCCCTTTCCATGGAACTGACCCCCCACCAGCTTTGCGTTGGTCCTCCAGGGAGACATCTGTCCCAGCGTCAGACACTCCTGGTCTCAGAAGTGTGCGCGATGAGGAGGCAGCCAACCATGGGCCCATGGGTGAGGGGGCAGGCTGCCTGCACTGTGGGCTTCAGGGCCTAAATGATCAGGGTCACCGGTCCAGAACCAGGGTGGCCGCCACATCTCATTGGCAAGGGGCTCCAGGGAGCAGTGTGGGCAGGGTCCCAGGCCTGGGGGGCAGAATCATCTCCTCCCACCAGCCCGTGATCCCGCCCACTGGCCTGTGGCCCCGCCCACCAGCCTGTTACCCCGCCTATCAGAATGGGAGGCCGCATACCAGCCTGGGGCCCCGCCCATCAGCATGTAGGTCCGCCCACCAGCCCATTGTCCCGCCCATGTGGTGGCCGCCCACCAGCCCAGGGCCCCCCATCCATCAGCACGTGGGTCCATCCATCAGCCTGGGGCCCCGACCATCAGCACGTGGGGCCGCCCTCCAGCCCAGGCCCCGCCCATCAGCACGTGGGCCCACCCACCAGCCCATTGCCCCGCCCATCAGCACGCGGGCCCACCCACCAGCCCATTGCCCCGCCCACGTGGGGGCCGCCCTCCAGCCCGGGGCCCCGCCCACCAGCCCGTGGGGCCGCCCTCCAGCCCGGACTCTGCCTGTCCCGCCCTGACGGTGCCTCCGCCTCCCCCCAGGTCACTGCGCGGTGCTCAGAGAAGGCCTCACGAACCCGTGGATTCCCGACAACTGGTCGTGGGGCGGCGTGGCGTCGGAGCACTGCCCGGTGCTGGCCGAGTTTTACGCGGAGAAGGACGGGGCCAAGAGGGAGGGCCCTCGGAGCGGCAGCGGGGTCGCCTTGGAGCGCAGCGATGCCCACAGCAAGCACGAGCGGTGATGGCGGTTTCCCCACGTTAACCCCGGGGCGCAGGCCGGAGGCAGCCCTGCCCGGAGAGACGGGCTCCCGCTGCCTCGTGGTCTTGCTCCCGCCGTCAGCACGTGGGCCCGGCCGGCCCGCCCTCTTCGTGGACCTGCGGGACCTCTCGTGGGGGGCGAGGTGCGGGGAACTGGACTGCCGTCTGCTCCGCGGCCCCCAACCTCTGCGGACACGGCTGCGGCGCAGGGAACGGCGTGGGGCTGGAGGGAGTGTGCACAGCGTTGCGGGCCGGAGCCCCCTCTGCCCACCGGCCTGTGATGCCCCGCTGCACATTACATAAAGCTTCTAACTGTGGTGGAGCGGTCTTCTCAGATACTCCGGCCCGTGGGTTTTCGCGCGGTTCTGAGAAGTTAGACATAGGAAGCTGCCTGGCTTCGGGGAGAGTCAGGGGCTGGGTCCCCGGCTGTGGGGGTTTGGTGCCCACTGTGGAGGCCTCTGGGTGGGTGGAGGGGGGATTGAGGGTCCTAAACACAGAGCAGCTGCTCCAGGGAGCTCCATGCCATCCCCTGCCCTGCAGAAGTGCCTCTCACCCCGCTGAACCCCACCCCTGCCCCTCAGACTCTGAATCTGCACATCCTCTCCTCCCCCCCCCCCCCCCGGGCCCCCTCCCTGCTAGGAGGTCTTTTATGATGGAATGCTCCACCTCTTCATCCCTCCTGCCCCCAACCCATGGCAACCACTAGTCTTTTTTTTTTTTTAATGTATTTTATTGATTTTTTACAGAGCGGAAGGGAGAGGGATAGAGAGTTAGAAACATCCATGAGAGAGAAACATCCATCAGCTGCCTCCTGCACACCCCCTACTGGGGATGCGCCCACAACCAAGGGACATGCCCTTGACCGGAATCGAACCTGGGACCCTTCAGTCCGCAGGCCGATGCTCTATCCACTGAGCCACACCGGTTAGGACAACCACTAGTCTCTTACTCTCTCCATGGTCTTGCCTTTCCCAGTGTGTCCTGTAGTTGGAATCACACAGTTGGTCCACATCTATCTGCCCCTCTGTGGGCTGTCCCTACCCCTGCCCCTCCTCCTCCAGCGTCCCCCTGCCACCGACCCCGCCTATCCATAGTGCCGCCTTTCTGCCAGATGCCTCCCCCCCGTCCTGCCCCCTTCCTGCGCCTGCCTCCAGGACTATAGATGGACAGCACCAGAGAGAAGAGACGAAAGGGGTGTTTCTATCCATCCAGAACACACCGCGCACCTGCCAAGCTGGGCCGTGGGGATGGGCAGGGCCGAGGGGTCGCCCCAGCTCGGTCCCGGCCCCGGTGGGTGGTCTGTGCCCTCTGAGTGAGCCCGGGAGACGGGGCTGCAGGGTCTCTGAAGAGGGGGCTGCAGGGGTCCGAGAGCCAGGCCCTTGGGAACCTCGCCTCTCCCTCCTGCCCTGCGGGGTCTCCCGCAGCACCAGGCACAGATTCGCCCCTGCCTCTCCGTCGCCTGTGGGAAACCAGGCCCGGCCGGCGTGGCTCCGTGGCTGAGCGTCCACCTATGAAGTCACTGATTCCCAGGCAGGGCACAGGCCTGGCTGTGTTTTCAGACCCCGTAGGGGGGTGCAGGAGGCAGCCAACTAATGGTTCTCTCTCGTTGTTACAGGAAAACCCAAGAAGAACCAAGCAATCCTTAGAGAGATGGGGTTACGTTTATTATTACGTGCGGGTCCAGAGGAAGATGTCTCAAGTTCTGGGCCCCAACATGGAGGAATGTCCCTATTTATATGTTTTTACCTTCTCTGTCTCCCAGATATGGGTGTTTCTGGCCCCCTTTGCAAGTTCTTAAAGAGCCCTATGTGCTGAGGCCTTGAGCCCTCAACCAAAGGCCTGGCCTGGCGCCAGCACTGACAACTTCCTCCGGGGAAGGTTTAATGGTGTCTCCGGAGTGGGAGCAGTCTCATTTTCCTTCTTATTTAAGCAAGCACGCATTGACAGAAGCCAACTAGCAGGGTTAGAATTCCAAACAGCAGTCTTTATAGAAGATGGATGCCTCATCGTCATTGATGTTTCTCTCGCTCCTTTTCTAAAAACACACAGGCCCCCCTAATGAAATAAAACCCGAAGACCCCAGACTGGTGATCCCTGAGATGGTGTCCAGGCCCCCCTCACTCCTCCCTCCCGCCAGCTCTCCGCCCGGAGCCCCGCTCTGCTGCTGGCACTGCCCCCCCCCCCCCCCCCATGGCTCCCACCACCGCCCCACTGAGCCAGGCTGGGCCCGGAGGTGCCTTCGCCAGAGGGAGCCACCGGGAGTCATGCAGCTGGTTTCTGTGGCCTGAGGGGGGCCTGCCTCACCTCCAGCCCCTGGGGCAGAGAGTGGCGTGTCTCCTGCCTCCCCCCTAGCCCCCCAGCCCAGGCCATTGGGAAGACTGGGGCCGGACTGGGCTGGAAGGAAGTGCATCGAGAGGTCAGGAGCCCCCTGCCCAGCTGGGCTATCTCCTGAGCTCACCTGCCCGCCTGCCCCTTTCCCAGCTGCCAGGCCTCTGTCCCTCTGCCCCGGAAGCACCCGCCCCACCCACAGGTGCGCACCCTCAGCCTAAGGCAGTGGTCGGCAAACTCATTAGTCACCAGAGCCAAATATCGGCAGGACAGCGACTGACATTTCTGTGGAGAGCCACATTTTTTAAACTTGAACTTCTTCTAATGCCACTTCTTCAACGTAGACTCCCCCCGGCCGTGGTATTTTGTGGAAGAGCCACACTCAAGGGGCCAAAGAGCCGCATGTGGCTCTCGAGCTGCAGAGTGCGGACCACGGGCTGGGTCTAAGAGGTCTGGGAGCCCTGGTGCGGCCAGAGGGGGGAGGGAGGGCCAGAGGACGGATGCTGCCTGCAAACCCACCCCCCACCCCACCCTGGGGCGCACACAGCTGCCCTGAGGACCTTCTCTGAGGATTGGAGGCTGATGCATCGCCCAGGTCACAGGAAGTGACCTCCTGGGCTGCACACGCGGTGAGTGACAAGGGGGGTTCCGCCCCAGCTCTGACCCGAAGGCCATGGTTTAAATGCTCGAGGGGACGGGCGCGACGGGGAGGGACACGGGAATGCTCGAGAGCAGACGGACGGAGCCTGTGGCTCGGAGGACGGAGAGGGTGCTTCCCCGGCAGATCCGAGGCGGCTTTGGCCGGGAGGTGTCTCTGAGCTGGGACTGGACGGTAGGACAGGGAGGCATGGCCCGGGGGTGGCATCTGGGCGGGGGAAGGTGAGGGCCGGGTGTGGAGGGCGGGACGTGGCCAGCAGAGTTCCCGGTGGCGAAGGCTTACGGTGTGTTTTGGGGAAAGACTACTCGGAGCCAAAGGCCAGATCTTTGAAGGCAACAGGCAAAGGCCGTGGTCGGCAAACTGCGGCTCGTGAGCCACACGCGGCTCTTTGGCCCCTTGAGTGTGGCTCTTCCACAAAAGACCACGGCCTGGGCGAGTCTGTGTTGAAGAAGTGGCGTTAGAAGTTCAAGTTTAAAAAATGCGGCTCTCCAAAGAAATGTCGATCGTTGTCCGGTTGATATCTGGCTCCGGTGACTCATGAGTTTGCCGATCACTGGGCTAAGGAGAAAGGAGGCTGTTTGGGGCTCGGAGGCCCTGGCAGAGAGAGGAAGCGGCTCTGGGGGTGAGGGGAGGAGAGCCGGCCGGCGGGTGGGGTGTGCAGTCACCGTTGCTCCCAGCGCCCTCCGCTCAGGGGCCACAGAGCAGCGGAGCAGGCCAGGCCCACCCGGCACAGCGGAGTGAGCGCAGGGGCTCAGAGGCTCCCGGGGGCGGGGTCGAGGGGCAGGAGGACGTGGGGTCCAGTGCCCACTGCCTGACCCCCTGAGCAGCTGGGTGGCCGCTGGGATGCGTGGCTCCACCAGGCTCAGCTGCACGGAGCCGGAGCCACGTGTGGGGTGATCGTGGTGGGCTGACCTGTCTGCGAGGGGGTCCGGGTATCAACCTCGGGATGTCCTGAGACACAGTGGGGGGAGGCGCCTTTCCAAGCACCAGGGGGGCCGGGCCCGCTGGCTTCTCTGTCGGGTCGGGGAGTCAGGAGACGGGTTGGGGCCTGTGCTGGGCAGTGGCCCCCAGGCGGCCACAGGACTGGTGTCCGGGAGGCGAGGTTGGGCAGGGACACTGGCCTCCGGGATCCCTTCGGGCAGGGCAGCGGGGGGCCCGCCCGAGAGGAGGGGGCATCCCGCTGTCTGGGCGCTGCCACTGAGTGGGCTGCTGCCCCGCTGAGCAGGGGCCGGTGGAGGCCCAGGGACGTGACTGTCCCCGGCTCCGCTCAGCTCGGGGAATTCTGGGACCAACGTGAAATCGGACCAAGGAGCAAACAGATGTTGCGATGGGCGTGCGGGAGGCCTCGGGACCCCTCTCCCCAGCTCTGTAAGGGGCGTGCCTGCTGGAAGGCAGAGTGTGGGGCTGGGATTGGCCCTGAGGTCAACCAGCAAGCTGCCCCAGCTGAGGGCCTCCGGCCTGGAACAGAGGCCCCGGAGCCGGAAGGAAAACGGGGCTCGGGGGCCCTCTGGTGGGCGGCTGTGGAGCGGCGCTCAGAAGTGCGCCCCGGGGCTGGCAGGAGCTCCCCCAGAATCAGAGCTTCCCGCAGAAAAGGGGTTAGTCTTCCTCAATCCGGGAAAGCCGAGTACCCGGGAGAGCTACTTGCTTCTCTCGGCGATAATACAGTTATAAACTATGAATATGACACAGGTTATTTTTAAAAAGCAAGAGAACCAAAATATCTGGTCTGTCTAAATTTGAGATTTTAACACGTAGGTCCTTACCTATGTGCTGCGCCTCAGAGCTTGGATATACTAGACTATGGTGTCAGGATTCTTTCAGGTTTATCTCCTCCCCATTTGGGAAGGAAGAAGTCTCCAGAGCATCACAGCCTCTTGAAATTGACAGCCGCTGAAATTCCACCGGTTAGGGTTTTTTAAAGGACCCCCATAACGTTAGAGAGTTCATGTCATAGAATAATCTCCAAGATATATGAAATGCAAAATTCAAAATACGGAATAATGTGTAATAATCTAACATTTGTGCTAAAAGTACAGCAGAGTACTTTTACATGCTCGATTGTATTTACATCAGCCATCTCAGGACACACACACACACACACACACACACAACTAGTGAAGTTGGTTGTCTTTTGCTAAAAATATATTTTGATTTTTTACAGAGAGGAAGACAGACGGATAGTTAGAAACACTGATGAGAGAGGAACATCGATCAGCTGCCTCTTGCACACCCCCTACTGGGGACGTGCCTGCAACCAAGGTACCTGCCCTTGACTGGAATCGAACCTGAGACCTTTCAGTCTGCAGGCTGATGCTCTATCCACTGAGCCAAACCGGCTAAGGCTCAGCTTTACTGAGCTACGATTCACATATAACATTGTTTAAGCTTAAGGTATGCGTGTGGGGATTTGATTCACATAGATTATGAAATAATTACCACCGTGGTATTAGCCAATACATCTATCACATCATATAATTACTATTTCTTTATTGTGGTAAGAACGTTTAAGATCCACTCTCTTAGCAGTTTCCAATCTATAATACAGCGTTGTCCACTACTCTCTCCATGCTGTCCATTAGGTCTTTAAGAACTGGTAGTTTGCACCTTTGGACCATCGCCCCAGCCTCCCTGGCCCCAGCCCCTGGCAGCCATCATCCTCTCCTTTTCTACGAGTTCATCCTTTTCAGATTCCCCATTGTAAGTGATGTCATACAACAGTTGCCTTTCTCCCATTATGTTGCTTAGTAGAGGGCCATGAAGGCTCATCCACATTGTCCAAAATGACAGGGTCCCCTTCTTCCTCATGGCGGAATGTATTTCGTTGTAGATAACACACATCTTCACCCGTTCATCTGGCCTGACTGCTGAGGTTGTTTCCTGTCTTGGCTACTGTCATGCTGTAGTGGGTATGGGACTGTAGATATCTATGCGACATGCTGTTCTCATTTTCTTTGAAGATATACCCAGTAGAATTGGTATGATAGTTCTATTTTTAATTGTTTGGGGGGAAGTTCCATTTTTTTCTACTTAGTATAGCCACCTACATTCCCACCAACAGCAATTTCCTTTTCTCCACATCCTCACTGACACTCAATCTCACCTTTTTAATAAGCTATCATAAAATCTCATCGTTCTGATTTCCACTTACCTGTTTAGTGATGTTGAGCATCTTTTCATGTACATGTTGGTAATTTGCATGTCTAATTTGGGAAAATATATGCTCAATTCTGCTCATTTTTAAAATAATTGTTTTTTGTGCTATTGTGTTTGAGGAGTTCCTTATATATTTTAGATACTAACTCGTCTGATATATGACTTGTAAATATGTTCTCGCATTCCTTAGGTTGTCTCTTTGTGTTTCTTCTTTCGCTGTGTAGCAGCTTTTTTGGTTTTGTTTGCTTCTGTTGTCCTCGTTCATCCTCCCCTGAGGCTATATTCCCATTGATGTTTAGGGAGAATAGAAGAGAGAGGGAAATTCAGAGAGAAATGGCTATGTGAGACAAACACATTGATTGGTGCCTCCTGCATGAGCCCGGACCAACCAGGGCCTGGGCTGGGGAGGAGCCTGCAACCGAGATACATGCCCTTGACTGGAATTCAGCCCAGGACCCTTTGGTCTGCAGGCCGATGCTCTGTCCACTGAGCCAGACTGGCTAGAGCTGATTCTCTCTCATTGATGTTTCTATCTCTCCCTCCCCCCCCCCTCTCTCTCTCTCTCTCTCTCTCTCTCTCTCCTCCTCCTCCTCCTCCTCTCTCTCTCTCTCTCTCTCTCAAATCAATAAAAAAATTAAAATTTACTCAATGAACAGGGCAGTAAATAGACAAAATGATGCCTCTCTCCGTTGCCCATGAGAATATACGCTGCACTAACTGGGGGGGGGGGGGGGGGGACAAATGTAATCTTTCCCTATAAACAAGGCTCAGCGTGACCCATGCTCCTTTCAAAATTACCACACAGCAACCAGAAGTTCCACAAGAAAAATATAATTAGGCCCCAAAGGACAGAAGTCTGCATGCACATATATTCACATACTCCATTTAAGAACCTCAGTGCTCTTGTTTCTAGTATATCTAGACACAAAATACCCAAAGATTTACAAAACCAGCCATACCAATTTTAAACATGTTTACAAAGATGAAAATATAAAGAAATGCACACTATGGCATTTTGTTTGCCAACAATTTCACTCTGAATCCTGCCTTGTGTGAAAACCAGACAGTGCGTCAGAGTGTATTTGATGCTCTATGCTAGAATTTCAGTAGACAACACTGATGAAATCCGAAGCATCAGTAGTCTAGGACAAATAACTATTACAATCCTAAAATGTGGTCTTCAGTTATACCCCTATGTACTGCTGCTATAATTTTCAATTTATTAAACCTTTACGCAGGGAATAAAACTGACATTAGAATTCTACCTCAGGAAAGAGAACCACCTAAGTTAAATCTTCAATCCCAACTTTTAAAGCTTAGCTTTATCTGCTCACCTGAAACTATTTTTGGTTCGCTGCTGGATTTCAAAATGTCCTAAGACAATCGGTGTGATTTAGAGTCACTTTTGTCTGGATGGCGCTCGCATTTCTGGTTTTTATTTGAAGCCGTGGGGCATTAAAGTCTTCCCTTCCCAAAACAGACAGAATGTCATCCATGTGACACTCAGACCGCCCACCCGGAGCCCAGGGCGCGGGAGCCTCCGCTGCAGGAGAATCACCGCCCACCCGGAGCCCAGGGCGCGGGAGCCTCCGCTGCAGGAGAATCACCGCCCACCCGGAGCCCAGGGCGCGGGAGCCTCTGCTGCAGGAGAATCACCGCCCACCGAGGGCCGGCTCGTGAGCCTCCGCTGCAGGAGAATCACCGCCCACCCGGAGCCCAGGGCGCGGGAGCCTCCGCTGCAGGAGAATCACCGCCCACCCGGAGCCCAGGGCGCGGGAGCCTCCGCTGCAGGAGAATTACTGCCCACCGAGGGCCGGCTTGTGAGCACTGAGCAAGTCACAGCACACGGATCCCGCGACCCTGTCTGTGCTGCTGTTCCAGCTGACCAGACCTTCCCACGGTCACCTTTCCACGGTCACCTTCCCACGGTCACCTTTCCACGGTCACCTTTCCACGGTCACCGTGGGTGAGGTTGGCGACAAAATCAGAGACTAGACGTGAAGCTCAGCCTGGAGGGCTCTGGACAAGGAAGCAGTGCAGTGGGTCCGGAATGGTGCTGCCTGCCGTGTGTGTGTGTGTGTGTGTGTGTGTGTGTGTGTGTGTGTGTGTGTCTGTGTGTGTAACGTGTGTGTAATGTGTGTGTAATGTGTGTGGTGTGTGTAATGTGTGTGATGTGTGTGTGTGTGTGTGTGTCTGTGTGTGTAACGTGTGTGTAATGTGTGTGTAATGTGTGTGGTGTGTGTAATGTGTGTGATGTGTGTGTGTGTGTGTCTGTGTGTGTAACGTGTGTGTAATGTGTGTGTAATGTGTGTGGTGTGTGTAATGTGTGTGATGTGTGTGTGTGTGTGTGTGTGTGTGTGTGTGTGTGTGTAATGCCAGTGCACGGCCAGCCACGATGACCTGCAGCCCCACCCCAGGCTGAGGGCTGGCCCATGGCCCCGAGGGGGAAACAGGGCTCTGCTGGCTCCAGGCACCGGCCACACCCTGCCTGCTGCAGCTTCTCCGTTAAGGCAAGTGCTCCTGGCCACATGAAGAACAATCACACACCGGCCAGGCCCTCGGCAGGGTGCCAGTAGGTTGGGTCCCTGCCAGCGGACTGGACACCACCACCCACCGTAGCACCATAGTTAAGCCCACAGTGAGGTAAACACAAACTCTCAGTAGCTTTGGGTAGGAATTTCTGTAGCAATTTTTGTGGGTTACTTGGGGGGGGGGGGTCTTTAGTCTTCAATTTTGTTACAATAGCAATTCTGAATGGGGTGCCACAGCAGCATTCTTTCTGATCATTGCAATAAGTTGTCTGAAGAGCCATTTGACCCCAACTATGTAAATGCAAGTATATATCAAAACTGAAAAATTAGAAAGCCAAGTGGGTAAGCTTTTGGCAGGAGAGATGTAGCCAATCAGAACTCTTGTTTTTGAAATGTAAACTATGTCACTGTTGGGTTGGTGAAGCCAAAGGTTTTGCTCAAGGACACAAGCCCATCCCAGGGCCGGTGCCGGAGGGCAGGGGCCCTGTGGCATCCTGTGCACACCCAGCTCCGAGGGCAATGGGCCCGCCTACCTGTCCTGCTTGTCGCCCCATTCAGGGAGCAGGTGGGTAGCTTCTCTCTCCCCCAACCATTCTAATTCATACGGACACACCTCTCTGGGACCGGTACTTACCATCTCTCTAGAGGGATAACGAGGGGTAGCCTTGGTTAACATGTACAAGGCCTAAACTATGGATCAGCAAATGAAAACAGACTTTAGATAAGGGGTAACTGGACACAATTCTCTAATTGAGTTCCTACAAACCGGTAAGGTGAAAAAATAAGATGTAAAGAATTAATGAAACTTTTCAAATTGTCCCCACCCCCTTAACATAACAACATAGAGGAGAAATCAGAAACCTTCGATGGAGCTGCAGGGGGGCATACAAAACTAACTGTCAGAGGAGAGTAACAACCGTCCTCGTGAGATAAAATGTAAGCGTGGCGTGTGAACAGCGCGGGAGGCTGGCTCTAGCCAAAGCCGGCCTTGGTGCCCGGGCAGGAGTTCATCGCTCGGTGTGACCAAGATTCTTCAAACACACTCCTCGGGAGTCTTTTCGTCTGACTCTGGAGAGAATCGGGTGGAATCCCACAGAACCGAACCCGCTTTAGAAACAGTTTCAGGTTTGTACTTATCCTAAACATGCAGCGGAACACTGCCGACCAGTCTGCGGAAACTCGGTAAACAGGCCTGCTTCCTTTACAATCTGCCGGCGCCCAGCACCCAATGGGAACGGACATAAGGGGACACTTTCGCGCTGCTCGCAGGACGCCGCCTAACAGATGAGGTCTCGGAGCTCCCTGTCCGTCAGCTCGTTCACCTCCATGATCTTCTGCAAGTGCTCCATGTACCGCTCCCGGTCCAGCAGGAACTGCGGGACCCGCATGTTCTCCGTGACGCCCACTTCCTTTAGGCGGTCCACGTCTTCATAGGAGACCTGGGGGACGGGGGCGGGCAACTCTCGGTCACATTGAAAGAGCAATTTCTCCTCTGGGTAGTAAGTAACCTCTTAAGTATGTGGACTATTATTTTAAATACTGTGGAGGGCCCCCAGGGAATCGTCGTCAGCTGAATTTGAGGCGCCAGGAAACACATCCACCAAGAAGGCTGTGTTTGTGTGGGCCAGGCCGGTGTGTGATTGTTCTTATCAGTCCTGACTCTTAACTTTGCCCCAGGGGTCGGGGAAGGGCCTTAAATGTAAATTCAGTCTAGCCCCTGACTTTTGGGGTAACGTCCTGGTATTTGGGGGATATAAATAAACACGGCTTCGTGGGCTCAGAGATCCCGTCTCCCCATCAGAGGGAACAGATTCCACCCAGCCCCAGCTATTATTTCTATCTCTGTGTCTTCTCTTATTTCTCAGTCCCCAGCTCCTCTCCTCAGAAACTGGACCCACCCTCTCCCCATGCTGGATGTGAAAAGGAGAGGAAAACCCCTACAAATACATTTTCATTGATTTCAGAAAGGAAGGGGGAGGGGGAGAGAGAAACATCAATGATGAAAGAGAATCGTTGATTGGCTACCTCTTGCATGCCCCCTTCTGGGGACCGAGCCTGCAACCCAGGCACGTGCCCTTGGCCGGAATCGAACCCGGGACCCTTCAGTCTGCAGGCCAACTCTGAGCTAAGCCATCTAGGGCAAGTATGTGAACTGTTTTTCAAATTAATTTAATATCTGCAAAATAGCAAAAATCTTTTTTCTTTATTGTTTTGATTTTTTTATTTATTGAGTTTAGAGAGAAAGAGGAAGGAGAAGAGGTGGATGGGAGAGGAGAAAGAGAAGGATCAGCTTGTTGCTCCCCTTATTCATGCATTCATTGGTTGCTTCTTGTATGTGCCCTGGCGGGGGACCAAACCCAGTCAGGACACAGGCCCGGGTGTGGCTCAGTCCCCAGTGTGGAGCGTGCAGGAGGCAGCCGATCAATGATTCTCTCTCACCACTGAAGTTTCTCTCTCTCTCCCTCTCCCTTCCTCTCTGAAATGAATAAAAACATATTTAAAAGGGGTGGGGCGTAGTGTTATATCTACGAACTACTTTCAAATGCTTTAGGAGAAGATGTATATAAATGAAACTACATACTGCATCCCCAAATTTCCTATTCTCTTCTTTGTCTCTTGTTGTCCGCTAAGAAAGCTTGCCATTCGGTTCTGTGACAGACAGAACACGTGTCTGCCCTCCTGCATCACGTTAAGGAAGCTCATTCCGAGCACAGGTGAATGGTCTGAACCTGCACCTGCGTCACCATAAGCAGCGGGGGAGTGCTGGCTGTGCACAGGGGCCGCGGCGCGGGGACCACCCGCCCTCCCTCCCGCTCACCTTGCCCAGGGCGGTCAGCAGCAGGAGGGAGAGCTGTGCTGTGCCCAGGGACCGCCCGCCCTCCCTCCCGCTCACCTTGCCCAGGGCGGTCAGCAGCGGGAAGTCGATGGAGTCGCGGTGCCGCAACAGCTGCAGGACACCGTCCAGGTACACCTGGTCTTTACTGAAGCAGCCTGCAGGGACACAGCGTGTTTGCCCACGTCTGCCACGCCCCTCCGAACGGGGCGCTGACTGCTCCCTGTGGGAAGCGGCCCTACACAAAGGGATTTCTAAGGCGCCACGCCTCCTGTGTCTACCTGCTCTGTCTTAGGAACACCCAATGGAGGGTCTCTGGAAGGACCAGGACAACATGGACCAGCAGCTCCCTTTCAAGAATCTCTCTTCCCCAGGTCCTCATCCCCATAATTAAAATAGCATTTCCCCCCAATTATAAAGAAGCACTGGTAACTTAAGTTGTACGACTCCTATAAATAACTTCTATAAATAAATAAGAGGCCTGTTGCATGAAGATTTGTGCAATAGGCCTTCCTTCCCCTGGCTGCCAGCATCGGTTTTCCCTCTCTGGGAAAAATGGAGAAGCTAAGCCTCTTCAGTCTTCAGTCGCTCTGTGCCTGTGCATGCAAATTAACCTGCCATCTTTGTTGTGTTAATTTGCATACCCACTCCTGATTGGCTGGTGGGTATCTCAGAGGTATGGTCAATTTGCATCTTTCTCTTTTATTAGTGTAGATTATCCTACCCTCACCCCCACCCAACTCTCTGACTGCAGCCTTAACTCCCATGATGCAATGAGGGTGTCTGGTGAGGAGGGTGGGGGACGGCTTGCAACATTAGGTCTCACGGAAGCAATATGGAAGCATAGGATGTCAGAACTACTAATTAAACACACACACACACACACACACACACACACACACACTACTCCCCTTTGCACCATTAAAATAACTATTGGTGATGCTGATACTATTCCTCCCTAAGAAATCAAGAATTAGGACTGAGTTTTAAAGAACATGGGTTTTATAAATAGAAAAAATATGGACGAAGACATGATGAGCAGAAACAGCTCGTGGGATCTGATCCTACGCTTCAAAAAGTGTTCATTTACAAAGAAAACCCTCCTCCCCGTGACAGCATGTGAATTTGTTAAACGTTACTCTGTTCCATGGCCTGAAGTCACCATACGGAGTCCTGTGCTGTGACGCTATGGATTTGGTTAGCAATGCTAACAGCCGGGGACAGTGGACGCTATGGATTTGGTTAGCAATGCTAACAGCCCGGGGACAGTGGACGCTATGGATTTGGTTAGCAATGCTAACAGCCGGGGACAGTGGACGCTATGGATTTGGTTAGCAATGCTAACAGCTGGGGACAGTGGACGCTATGGATTTGGTTAGCAATGCTAACAGCCGGGGACAGTGGACGCTATGGATTTGGTTAGCAATGCTAACAGCCGGGGACAGTGGACGCTATGGATTTGGTTAGCAATGCTAACAGCCGGGGACAGTGGATGCTATGGATTTGGTTAGCAATGCTAACAGCCGGGGACAGTGGACAGGTTGTCCTTACCAGTTAGGGACCTGCCCAGGAGTGTCTGCAGGTTAAAGGACGGGTGTCTGGAATTGGTCTCCAATGCTCTAGGGACAACTGGTGAACCAGTCGGGGGTTCCTAATCACTAAGACTGTGTCGTGTTGCACGAGGGTTCAGTCGGCACATGCATCCCTCCAGCTTTCTCTGTTGACCCTCACCCCACGCTCAGAGGACCGACGCCCGGGGCCACCCACCTGGCTGGGCCGTGTCGGTGCAGCCCCTCTTGGCGCGCACGCAGTAATCCCACCTCGTGTTGGGGTCCTTGACGAACTTGCCGAGGTCCTGGAAGAGCGCACAGAAGGGCAGGCGGCTGGCCTGGAACACGGTGTAGTAGAGCAGCGCCGCCCGCCACAGGAGGGGGTCCTTCCGGAACAGCACGCTGTGGATGCTGGCCAGTCCCTCCTCCGTGGGGTTGTTGGGCTTCAGCTCGTGCTTCCTGCGGCCCGTCCAGCTGCCCCAGGGCTGCTGCAGGTTGTTCATGCCCCGGAAGTAATGTGTGCCTGCGAGAGGGGCCGAGGAGCCAGGAGACGCCCGTCTCTACCTCCTTCCCCGAAGACCCCTCCGCCCTTCTCCGCCAAATCAGCCCAAGCAGCAGAAGCCAGCCCAGCCCGCCCCCTCAAAGCCTCCGATCGGAAGGATTATTTTTTTGTCAAGGGAGGAATCACAGCCTTGATATTGGAAAAGAATCTCAGCGATCAGGTACTTCAGTTCCTTCAGTTCAAGGTCAAGGAACCGAAAGCCTGGGGTTCAGTGACTTGTTAAGCTTAATGCCTCTGCACAGGGCCCTGAGAAACTCACTTGAAATGGGACGTGAATGAGCATAGCTCAAGTTCAAGTGAAGCCTAGCAACCCCATTGCTTTTTGCCAAATACAACTACGAAGACCCCATTACAAAGAGCATGCGTATCTGTGGAGCGGATTCAGGCACGAGCGGGACGGAGGGGCCGCCCTACCGATCTCGTGCCGCAGCATCCCCTCCAGCCAGTGCTCGCGGGCAGTGGCCACGTTGATGGTCAGCGTGGGGCAGCCATTGACCACCGTCATGGAGGCGCGGGAGAGCAGGTCCTCGGTGAGGTGGACCACGACCTGAGGGCCACAGGAAGGTCCGGAGACGTGAGCACAGGCGAAGGTGGGGGGCCAGGCCCCGGAACACCTCCTTCTGCTTCCAGCACCCCGGTGCTCCCAGAACCAAGAGGATGAACTGAGGGCCGGTCCCCTGGACCTCCCCGTGCCGAGCCTGTGGGGCCTTGGCGGCCTTCCTGGGCGGGGAGGGAGGGCAGGGCTCTGCAGGGAGGACCCGAGGCCCGGGCTGCGCTCAGCCCCGGCCACAGTGCCGCAGGGGCGGGTGCAGATGGAGGCCTGGCCGCTGGGGCCAGAGCGATGTCGACACTGAACTGTGTCAACACTGAAGGCCAGGACCTGGCGTCCCATGGGAGGGCCCCAGGGCAATCTCTTCCTCGACAGTTTTCGTAAAGCCACTCACGTTTCCATGAGCAGCCCAGAAATGGTCGTAAGAAGCTAAACACAACTCAATGCCACGGGAAACAGACTTCCGGTATGTGTCAGAAACCAGCGCGACTCATTCAGGGAGCCAGCCGGGGTTGGGAGGCCACAGCCTGCGGCAGCGCGGCGGGCCCCGCAGAGGGCTCCGTGCCCCCGGCCACAGAGCGCGCCCGGGCTCACCTCCCCCAGGCAGCCTTCCTTCATCATGTACTTCCTGACGTGGGTCCAGATCCGCGTCTTGGGCAGCAGGGTCCCGCCCGTGGCCTGCTCGAACTTCTCATAGCTGCCGTATTTCTGCAGAGTGAGCTCCATGATACGGACGGCCTGGGGAAGGAGGAGGACAAGGGAGCCGACGGCCTCCTGTCACTGCGGGGGAGTAACCCGCCGGCACTACTCTTAATGCATCGTTCCTGTCACTGCGGGGGCAGTAACCCGCCGGCAGTACTCTTAATGCATCGTTCCTGTCACTGCGGGGGCAGTAACCCGCCGGCAGTACTCTTAATGCATCGTTCCTGTCACTTCGGGGGGAGTAACCCGCCGGCAGTACTCTTAATGTATCGTTCCTGTCACTTCGG